>OY284496.1:10274412-10721273 GCA_958336395.1 Ctenicera cuprea | reverse complement strand
GTACATTCAATATACCTTCCCTCGGTATCGACGAGCTTCATGGCCTAACCACTACGTGATTTTAACGTAAATATCGGAGCCCGTAATCATAAGTAATAAACACTTTGTGATAGTATGCGGAACCTAATCTAATTTGTAGCTAATGGTGGAATTTCTCTGGTATACATTTGTTTGTTATCACCGTAGCCATAAATAACCAAATTATACAAACAGAAGTGACAGCCATGTAAACTTTCATTGAAAACAATCATAAACCGAGCCGACATGTAAGGGCCCGCGGGTGTGTTATAGTGATAAATCTTTCCAAAATGCAAGATTTAGTCGTGTTGTGATGGCGAGACAGTTACGGATATGTTATATACATACTATTCTGTTAAATGTCATTAAACTTTTTTTAAAGTGACGTGTTTTGTGATTTTGTTGTATTAAATTTACTAGGCTTGAATGGAATTTACAGTATTTACACGAAAATGATTGCTTCGAAAATAATTATAATATGGATATTTCAAACCGTCTAATAATTTAATAAAGTGCCTTTATATTAGTTTGAAAAAATGTTGTGCTTAATTATTTATTGCTAGAAGAAAAACCTGGGTAACTTTCAAAAAGTAACTGGAATTTTATCAAAATTCAACCTGCAATTCCTTGAACAAGCTGGAATTTTAAAATAGGATTGTAATAGACACCCTGCTGGCCCGTCTTTGCCTCAATTTTTTCATCCACACTAAAAAACAACCGGTAAGCCTATTAAGTTAAGCCTTAAGTTCCTGAACTTCAATTGCGTATAAAATAATATTTTTTTTATTTTGGTAAATATGTTTCAGGGCAAATAAGTACTAACGTATGAGGTGGAAACATAATTTTCTCTTAAATTTAAAAAATTTGAAATTCCCATTGATATAAATTATAGTTAAGTGAGGTAAGATTTTTCTCCTTGACGTGAAATGGCCCATTAAACTTGCTGATCATTTTGATGATATCTCTTGCGTAATTTTTCGATGTTTTTGCCTCATGGCTTTTTATGTCAACATTATCAGGTTGTTAAAATGAATCTGGTTTAAAGATTTGCACATCGCCGTTATATAATTTACCTAAATCGTTTCCTGATTTATGTAAGCAACACTCCTAGCATCTTTCGATGGAGATGCGACGATGTAAACCGCTATATAATGAGTACGCGTATTCGAATTTTTAGATCGGTTATTATACAAGACGCGGCATGGACTAGGGCCGATATAAAAATCTTTTCATGTGGCGGAAATGACCTATTGAACGTTTGTATCGATTATTAATCAATCGTCGTGACAGCGCTAGCGGGCGGTGTATTACATAGACTCTTATTACACGAGGTATACTAATAAGGAATTCCGCTTCTTTTTCATTCGCATCGTTTCATAAGCGCCAAGAACTTTGCACCCGCATATTAAGTACAAACTAATAGCACTGATCGTTGGTTTGTGTTCGGTTTGCGCCTCCAGTGCGTGAAATTAGTTAAAAAATCTATTCGACCGCGAATCAACATGTATATTATTCATTCTGCGGAAACTAAAATACTCCCAAGGGGTAAACACATTGTCGTTCCCACTTCTTACTGCAACACATTTTTGAGCCTACTCCAAATAATGAAATCGAAAACCTCGTCCAACGATTTTCGTTCAGGAAGAGATTATGATGAATATACGTGGAATGTATGTGGAGGAAGATGTTATCTTCGACCTGATTTTGAACCGTTCTTTGACCGTCGTGCATCATGTGTTAGTATTCGCCTATATATAAATAGTAAATAATTGACATTGATTGATGCCAGCTAAATGTCTACTCCAACACTCTTAACACCAGCAAATATGCGCACTTGCCCAGTGGGACAGTCCCCGTTCTTATAGGCGCTGGTCTTTACCAGCAACACCTTTAAGTACCTGGGCGAATTTCACGGTGTACCTAAATCACAATGAAATTAACTGTGCGCAATTTGACCAGTACAGTTTTGCCAGATTTTTCGGTTTCGTTGGTGCGGAAGCTCCAACAGAGCCACTGGTTCAAAAGCCGCATGAATTAAGCGAAATTAGAAATTATTAGTATGCTAATTACTAACATCAGTTTAAGTTTCGTTGTTTAGGAATGTTTTTATTGGTGTTGTTGATGTAAGACATCTGATGGATGTGTATTTGTTGAATTTTTCTATTTGATAAAACGGAACAGGTATAATCGTCACTTTTAATTAAGGAGCTATTCACTTATTCCTCTTTATTTGATACATGAAAAAGACTACAGATTGCTTGGTAATTGCATGGGATTGCAAAGAGAATTCTATGCCGGAATTCATGCTTAATCAAAGAACTTCGTGCTTGCCTATCGTTTCATCGACACCACGGAATCTGTCTGATAGTTCTTGCATAATTCGACCCCATCGGACTTAATTGACAGCTGATTCAATCCTTTGTCCGCCTTTGAACCGATCAGATTTTGACAAACTAATATTTAGTTTGTCTGTAATCAACTTCGTCCATGTTTTTTTTAATTATAAGTAAAACCTTTCAAGCTATAATTCAATACGTGTTAAATAAATAGCGTAAATAAGGGTCATTATCAAAATGTTTGCATTTTCTTCACAAAAAATAACTATATCCCATTAGGCCATTATGTATACTTAACACGTAAAAACGCTTGTTGTCAAAGTATAGTGAAATATCGTAGCCGGCTGTACTTCTGAATATGACTTACCTTGTTCGATTCCATTGAACAAGTTGAATAAATCACAAACAAAGGATTTACCTTATCTGATTCCAGCAATGGCCAAAAGGTTGGTTTATAAAGCAGACTTACCTTCAAACTCAGAATTATTGTAATTCGCTTTCAATATCAATTGAAATAAAGACATACCTTAATTGATCAGAGGGAATACACGCACATCTTACTAATACAAAATGACAGTTAAACAGATTGATAGACACATGACTTACCCTCTATGATCTCATTCAACACATAACGGTGTTATGCACTTAATTGCCTAACTTACCCTCTTTGACCCGGGCGAGGTATATAATTATGTTTATTGACTATACATAAAATACTTAACTACTTCAACAATATTTATTTATATTAACCTTATACGTATTTTGACAGGTTTACATGCCATTGTCAGAGGTTATATTAAAAAGTAAACAGTGTTGTTGTAGCAACAATAGAACTTGGTGACTTGATCTCGTTAATCGTCTGCAGGTGACTTGATTTCTTATTCCAAAATGTCCAATAGAGGAGAATTTAAGAGATCAATTTGCTCATTCATTAAATGTTCATATTTTAAATGTTTGTGAATTTCAAATGCTTTTTAGTATATCTAATTTACGTTTATCATCACAAAAGTGTAAACATTTTATGGTGTTCTTAGATGTCATTGAATAATTGTGTTCGAGTTAAGTGTTTGGCGTATTTGGATTTATGTGGATGTTTGTATTTGTAACAACGTACGTGTTCCTTGTACCTAGTATTGAATTTCTAATTGTCTGCCCTATATAAACCGATTCACAATGCGAATTAATTAATTAATTATGTTTGTTCATCCTAGGCTCTTTATACAATTAACACCAGTTCCAAAAGCCGCATTTTCTATAAGAGCACGTTTTATAAACACTTTCCATTAGCGCAATTTTCATAAACGCACTTCCATAAGCGCCGACTTTCCATAAGCGCAGATTGCATACACGCTCTTTTATCGCTGGAACATTAGGCAGAATTTGGACCAAACTAAAGACAAAAATAGCACGGAGCTGAATTTTGGTATAGTACTAATTTGCTAGGAAAAACATGGATGGAAAAAACAACCGTGGACAAACATTGTCCGAAAAAAGGCTCCGCTAAAGACATTCCCTGGAACAAACAAACCTGGTAAAATAATTTCCCGGAGAAAACAACCAGCAAACAAACATTCACATAATAAAAGTAACTACGTGTATTTTCTTGCTAGTGGATCACTACATATTTAAGGAATACTTTTCTCTGAAAATTATACGAGTTTTTTTCTAGCTGATCGATATACTTGAATAAGGACTGATTTGGTTTCCAAAAATAGTTTAAAAGTCTCTGTTAAGGCACTCCGCTGAAAAAGCGCCAAGTTTAACGGTTTGACTAAATTTTCTCGACTTTTTTTTAAAGGAATTGTTTCTGGGGCTATGGAGGAAATTTTTTCAGTGATATTTCTCCTGCAGATTATACGAGGGTTTTTCTTCAATTTTTTCCCGCGTTTTTTTCGATTATTTTCCGTTTTTTTAAATGTTTTTCCGTTTTTTTTTCGTTTTTTTCGCGAGATTTTTTCTCGGAGCAGCTTTCGCACTCGAAACCGACTCGGCGGAGGTAACATTCAGAGCGGCGAGCGCCAGGTATGAAGTTACGAAACAAAAATTCGGTTCTGTTAGTACAATATAATTTCGTTCCTTTTATTCAACATTATAATTATTGAAATAAAATTAGCTTTTGCTTTATTTACGATCTACAAAGTAAAGATTCTTACAAGAAACCTTATAGCTTTAAGTTGGATAAAATTCTTCTGCGGCGAAATAGTAATATACCAATGGTAACTGTAAAGTTTCTAAGTAGGAAATTATTAATTAAAATAAATTACTTATTGTCTTATTATTACAAAATAAGTCCCGCCTCACGTAATTCAGTTATACGGCTTCTTTTAATTAGACTTGTGGTTCTTAAATATTACGAGCGAGAATTCGACAACTGTTTTGGGGAATGGCCGCTATGGAAACACGCCTCTAATGATTACTTCTCCAAAACATTACGTTATTCACTTTATATTAAATTTGCAGTGGAAAAGAATTTTAGTGGCTTGGAATATATGCCTACTTTTGGAACCTCAGAGGTTTCTGTGGAAAATAAAATCTTATTAATGCTAACAAATTAGAACCAATCAAAAATATTACACCAGCAGTTTTCTGTATACGTTTGATCTGTTTCAAGTTGCATTGCTTATGAAAAAAACTTACAATGTTAATTATAATAAAATTGCAGTTTTTAATTAATTGTTTTTATGAGAAACTTTATATAAGTAGAATTTTAAGGTTGCGAAAGAACATTGAAATGTGAAACCGAGTCTTTTCTTCAACCAGATATATTTTATTCGTTATTTTAATTAATCTACACTTTCCGCTGTTTTCTAATTGTTTTCTTTTTTAAAAGTATTGCAAAATTCTATAGAAAGTCCTACTGTGCATACTTGTTTATTAAAACGTAAATGAAGCTTTTGAAAGCGGCTGAATATTCTTTAATTAGAATTTTCCATAGTAATTTACTTCCACGACATGTACTTACAAATCTGGTTTGAAACAAAAGTGCAATTTTAACAGTCGTTGCAGATAGCGTTTTGTACTTATTGTAATTGTAGGTATTTTTAAGGCCACGGAGTAATTGTCGAAGACTTTATCGGTTATTAGAGATTATACCTAGCAATATGTACTCGTTCACTGTCTAATTGTGCTTATCATTAAAACCTGGCTAACGTCTATAATTAAAAACTCTACAACTTAATCGTAGCAGTAAATTTGTTAACAGTTATAAGTGGGTTTAAAGTTTAAAACGAGAAATCAATTAGTTCTACCATATTGACGGCATATTCGATGGGAATTAAATACATGCAACTATGAAATGTCTTTACCAAAGACATAAGCGACCAAACATGTAACGTACATACATAAATATGTGCATTATACAACCCTAGGTATAAGCCGGACATTTTCTCTCTGGTTGTAGTAGTCCTGCAAGCATTTTATCGATGATTTGTTCATACTAAACACGTATCATATTAAAATAATTAGAAAAACGTTGGTTCCAATAACTGCTTATTATTAAATAATTTCTTCGATATACTTGCTTATGTTATAGCAGTACCTGCTATCATACTAATTCATGCCAACGCACTTTTCTATATTCCGTATAAGTAGTCTTAAAAAGTCGTAAAAACTCATTGTCTTCACACTATTGTTTTTTAAAATTTTGTTACTCTACACACATTCGATTTCGTGATTGCATAAATTTATTCAGAATTATTAGAGCTTTTTACTGAAGTTGGCAAGCTTTAACCATATAAACTGATTGCAGTTCAAAAATAAATAGCGTGCGCAGTGCTCGTTTTTTTTCTATTTTTTAATCGTTAATGTAAAAGGAGTGGCGGTAGCTCAGAGGTGCCGCTCAGTCTCTAACGCTAAAGGTCTAGGGTTCGATTCCCCGCCGAAGCCATGCAGCAATAAAAATCTATGCCGCAACCCGCCACTCACATTCCCCAATCCGGTGTAGGCAGACGTGTGGGGTCTTAATGCCTGAAACCTTCTCTGGAATTTAGTCGTTGTGATTCGACGTTAAACTGTAGGTCCCCCGTACTCCACCTTAGCGCTAAGGAAAGTACGTGGCAGAGAAGAGTGCCGGTGCCCAGCAGTGGGACGTAAAGGCTGATTACGACGATTAGGACGAATGTAAAAAGTTGTTTTAATTAAAAAATACTTTGATTTTAGTTTGTCGTCATCGTATAAATTTTTAGCAGTTTAGTGGTAAAGGCTTATTTATTTATAACATGCTGCTTTATTTAACTTTGTTTTAGAAATTGTTATTAATTGAAGAATAACTTTTAAAAATAATAACAATTTAAAAAAGAAATAAGGATCAAGTCACTGCGCCGTGTCACGTTTTTACAGAAAAATAATATTTCCGAAGATACTGAATTGGTTCCAGACTTTATTCACACACTGTATATCCTGAAGACTTTATTGCAATAGTTAAAGTAATGTTTTTATCTTGGTTTTAATCAAAACGCTAAAATTTTTGAAATTTAAAACGTCTTACCTAACTGTACGGTATGTGGGAATTTTATTTTATTTTGCATTATTGTAGTGTGACCAGTGAGATGTGTATCGTGACAAAAATTCAATAGAATGTGGATATTCAAGGCGCATTTTTAAGTACATAAATTTTAATTGTGTATCTTCACGTGATATGCATTTCACGAAGTGTTACAGCGGACGCGTGATACTTTTATTAAAACGGAAATGTTTGTGGAATTTTGAATCAAAATACTGAATAATCTACATCTACAGAATAAATAATTTTATTGCTGATTTGAATTTATGTATGAAAATATTAAAATATTTAACTTTTTGCCACTCTTGTCTAATAAATAAATAAACACAGAAAATATCCTACGTAACCGTACATTTCGGCCACTAAGTAGCCGTCTTCAATGGGACAAATTCAACATCAGTATTCTTCTCCGTATTCTGTATTTTCCTGTTCGATTTGTCCTACTGAAGATGGCTGCTCAGCAGGATGTATTTACATTTGGTACTTATCATAAGCATTTCATAAAGTGTTTCATGAACCTTAATTGCCAAGTTAACTTGTTAGCTGTGACTTTCTTGAGCTCGTGCTTGACATACAGCAATTATATTTCGACTACAGGCGTACCTCAAGGTTCAATACTTGGGCCACCTCGTTTTGTTTTGTTTGTGAACGACATTAGGACATCTCACTAACATGAATTATTCAAAATATGAATAATTATGAGTATACTGTAATATTTTCTAGGACTCTTTAAAAATAAATTAATGACAACAGATCTTCCCCTTACAGCATCATTACATTAATACTTTTAGTAAAAAGAATAAAAGTTGTTAATTGCAGCATAATTATTAAATGACGTGCCCCGGATGAATAGAAGTAACTAGTCATTCCATTTTAAAAAGCTGGAAATACCGCTGTATTTAATGAAATTATAGCAGATATTCGTAAATCCACAGTAATTGCTTTTACCTATGATTTTGCAAAGATGAAACGCAAATTGTTAGCGATATTATAAATACCAAGGGCCTAAGAATTCGTCACTGTAATTAGAAATCAGTTTGAGCTAATTTGCTTTAAGCTATAATAACCTATTGATCTAGTATTACATTAAAAATAATTTTGTTTTATTTTATTATACTCCCATTGTCGTATATTATTCACAATTTGGCGGGGGCTTCGAAAAATTGATGTATTGCTCAATAGAACAATTTGAGTAAATTACTATTGGTATTGTTTATTCGGCTCTTACAGTAGTACTACTTATACATCATCGGGGTACATGACGTTGGCGCCCTCTTTCGGCCATTCCTGATAGTGATAACATAGCGTAGAATAAATACACGCAGCCAAAATTCAGTAGCCTTATAACTTCTTTATTTGAAGCTATGGGCATTAAAGGGTGATTACACAAGTACCGCTTTCTATGATGTGCGGCGAGGGAGAGATTGCGAAGCTGTAAACCCTTTTTTTAAAGTTTTGTTTCAAAATGTTTTCGTTGTTTTGAAATGGAACCGTATATTTATGAAAACATCTCGTTGAAATGATTTTTTATACTTTAAAATGATTTATTATAAATGTGTATGCTTACATAGCAATAAAATTTTTGAGAAAATCGTTAAATTTTTTTAACAAGCTTTCTTGTTCCGGTTCTTAGTTTAAAAATTATGTTAGTAAGTAACCAATAATAAAAACTGGCATTTGAATGTTAAACCTATAACAGTTTTTTAAGAATTATGATTCCCGTCCCACCCCCTTACCCGGGCTCAGCGCACTTAGCGCTATTCACCGGTCTAACATGCCCCACACCCTGAAAGACATGCAACACAACATACACACCACACACACCGTCCATGGACACGCCGGATTTAACTTATTCAGAAAAATTTCCGACGGGCAGAGGATTTGATCCTACTGCCGTTAAGAATCTAGTTCTAGAGGCTCAGACTCTAACCACTAAACCACCCGCTGGTCGCTATGTTAGGTAGGGGAACTTACAGTTGCTAAATTTTTATTTACAAAGAAAAAAAGCCATACATAATTATATTCAACATATTTAAATCGTTTATTAAAAAACAAAGTGATAATAATTACATGTAGGTGGATGGTATTTACTGAATAAGTTGCAGCTTTTATTTATTTTAAGTTGTGAGTAGTTTTGTACATTCTTGCGGGTGAAGGATCTGGTAATATTTGTGCCTACCAAATAATTGTATTATAATAACTATGATTTTAATTTTGGAAGAAATAAATCGTGTTATGGACGACGTTAAAATATGCGAATCATTGAATTTTTTAAACACGTTTTCAACAATTTTTAAAATTTCCACTGAAGTTTTAAAAGACAAAATAATGTAGTTGAATTAAAAAACAGTTCAACTTGTATCTTTAATTAAAATACCGTGTTTTTAAAGAATATGTATCAGAAATAATGATCGTACAAATCATGCAATGCCGCAACATTATAAAATTTATCCTTGGAATTGAAAATTGTTGAGAATGCTATAATACGTCCCGTAAAAACTTGAAATTTTCTCCTTTTATACATATAAGTAATTGCTCTAGTATGTTAAAAAAAGTCGGCAAAGATTGTGCACCTAAGTTATTTCATCTAGTTGAATAGCCGAGATAAATTTGAATCACATTTTCTGAAACTGACGAATTTTTGCGATTGAAATAAACAAGATGAATTTTGCTTTAGATGTCCAAGAATTTAGCCATGTTTGCTTTGGATCTGAGCATTTCAGATCAACAACGATTGATACAGGCACATGTTAGCATATCATTCCTCGAACTTGCTTCTTGAATAAATTACAAATGTACGTACATGTCTATAATTGGCATCGACGTCGGACTGTACATACATGCAGCTACATAATGCTGCTTATTTTGCATTTATGCAAGATCAAAAGATTTGAGACCGTTTTTAATATTTATGACTTCTTTTCTCGAATTTTGGACACTGCTTCTTGTTTTAAGTAACATCTGTATTGTATATTTATTGACGGCAGACTGGCTAAAAATTATGTCCCGCCTTTTTGCTTTTGATTCGTGTGATCAGGTTTTTTAACTCGCAAAATGCTCTGCTTTTTGTCATTTTGTACCGAAAATTAACCAGTTTTTGTTCTTTAAAATGGATTGATATTTTTTTGAGCCTATTACCGCGATTTATTGAAGTCCGACCCGACCGGAGACGCGCAGACGATTTTTCCGCTTAGTCCTTCACTTTTACTAATTTTATTGAACTTGAAGTAAATAAGCCTTTTGAGTATCTGGTTGGTGTGATCGCAAGCGACGGATCTGTCAATTAAAACGCATTTTTTTGACGGACAGCTGAAAACGTAATGCAACTTAACAGATACCAAAAACCACTAGGAATAACGTAAATTGATATATTTTCTGATTTGTTACGGATTCGTTACAAACACATACAGAGCTATTTAAAACTATGGAGACACCGAGTTTATGCAATCATATTTATTTTAGAAAAAAAAAATGTTTCTAACACAAGTTGTACGGGATCATGAATACCACATATTAAAATATTAATTATAGAGGGGTTTCATATAAGAGTGGCATACCAAACCAATGTTTTCTTAATAAATCACCCTGTAGAAGTTCATATATTTTTATTTACTTTTAATTGCTCCTCTGAATGCGTTTTGTTTTTCAAATTCCGCGAAAGCATTGCCAAGTTATTAAACCATTTTCGAAAAATTGGACATTTGCATTGCATTGCAGACCTTACTAGTAAAAGCCTAGACTAACATTTTACAGAAAAAGTTTGTTAATATGTGGAAACACGGCTCGTGCACATTTTATTAGACCTGCAACGTATATTTTATTTAAAAAAACAATTAAGTTTGGTATGCCGCTCTTAACATGGAACCCCTAGCATAATTGAAAAAAAATTTAAATTTTCCTGGTCGATTGCAACTTTTATTTGATACATTGTTTTCTTAGATGAAAATTAACGGCAGAAAATCGGCGTCTCTACACTTTTGACTCGCTCTGTATATAGGTGCGTATTAGAAGTCAAAATAAAAGTCTTCTGCGATCGAAAGCTGTACAATGGTGCTATTTACGATTGATTGTAAAACACTGCTTGTATAAACAGCTCATAAACAAATAATAATGGTTAGAAACAAACACGTAACGGCTTATAAATAAAGCATAACTACTGAATTCCCGATATAGGTGTACGGCACTCTAACCATCTACTATTTACACAAGCTTCCACTTTCGACGCTACCATTACAGCCGTAAATGTACTGTTTCAGTTCATAATTAATTATGCAAAGTTCACTATTTAAATTTAATTATATTTACGACGGTTACGCATCCGCAGGTTGAATTTCACACGTTGTACAAATGTCAAGTTTAAGACTATTTCTGGAACACAACTAATTCATAATAACTTTTATCAATTATTGCTTATATTTTAATTCATTATGATGTCGTGACGATTTTAGATCAATAATCAAAGCATCGGGACCGTTCAGTATAAATCTATCATGATTTGTAGGAAACACCCACTAGTACCGCTACAAGCAAAGACGCCTCGAAATTATTTATTTAATTGCACATTTCCTTAGTCTAGGAAAGTGCATTACTATGGTATTCCAGCAATCCTGTTTTATATATTACGTCTCAGAACGCATTCGATTACCGGGGATAAATGAATAATGCCAGGCTTAAATATCTAACACTGAGATTCTCAGGGAATTTCTTTTACATTTTACACACAAATTACCGCAATAAATCTACACAGGTGTTGTACTACCATAAAAGCAGCGTACATGTATGACAAATTTTCGTAATTTTCATAATCGCGCGTAACGAATTGCTTGCTGTCTTATCATTCCGCAAATTTGACTAATAACTGCGTAAGTTTAAAGAATGAAGAGCTTCCAGTAACTGCACCAACTATTAAAAATATCAAAAAATGGACGAAGCACTTCGCTTGGATTTTCTCATACTTTAAAAATAATAATTATCTTTTGGTTTTCAAAAATATTTAAGCAACGTATATAAGTGTTGGTATCAGATGCAGTCTGAGATTTAACTATTAACTAGTACGTAAGATCAGATAGATAAAAAAGAAAAGTATGCCGAGCACGTAAGTTCTTAGTGAAAATTCTTAGCGTGTTCTCACTTAACGTGTATTTTAATTGTATGATAAACAGAAGAGATTTGATTACCGAACAAGTATTTCTCTCATCGACTGCGGGTTACTGTTAGCTAACATACATAATACGATTCCCCCGTCCAGTCAAGTAAAGCGTTAATGCGAGATTACAACCTCAAAGCGCACGCACCCACGTCCATCCGAGCCGGCCAGGTACTGGCCCAAGCATGACTTACGCGGGGAGAGACCTAGAGCAAGCTCCAAGACTGATCGCGGCTCTAGAGTTTGATCATTTTTCTAGCATTTTACATTTATTTTGTTTTTAAGTTTACGATTAACGATAAAAATATAAAAATGATAGTGCAGTAATCACAACAAAGAGGGAAACAACTTCACCATAGATACTGGTACGGCGTAGATGTCCAGATAATCGTTGATGATAAGAGCGTGACGCATTTTTTTCTTCTACGCGAACGAGTTTGAGTCCTACGAAATATGTAGGCGTCGGCAAAGATTTAAACTTACAAAAATAGTATTTTCTGCATATTGCATGAAATGCATATAAGACCCTTCCTTTCAACACGGCAGTGTTATAATACTTATAAACCAAAAGTGCTGAAGTAGAAGCCGGCTCGTTTCAACAGCTTGTGGTGGGTTTACCGGCAAATGAAACGCCCTTAAACTGCGGGTTCTACTTACTGCCACCTCATGATACTGTGTTCGTCTCTTCCCACGACGTGTTTCGCGATCTACCTCGCGCACTTTTACCTTATCATCGATGTTTCTGTACGTTGCTGGTGTGCTAGCTTCCGTCCATTAGAAGTATTATATAAAGTCTATGAGTGACTAAATAGCGTATTCACAGCTGCTACTTACATAAATCCATTAGGGATAGGCTGAGACAGTCGAAGTACTAACTAACAGCTTTGTCAAAGTTGCCAGTATCGTTAAAAAAATTCCAGGGAGCATAAGCAGTAGCGTTCCATCATGCATACTATATAAAAATAATTAACAATAATTAATTAAAATCAATTTTAAAGAAACTGATTTTTGGAGGGGTTTGATCTGGCGGCTACTGACACCGTACGGTCGTTTCCTAACTGAGCTACCGGGCTGCTTACAGCAAACGCTACAACATGGAGCATAAACAGACGACTTACGTAGCTTTACTGTCGGGGTAATATCCACTGTCTTAAGGAAAACCTATCAGGTGTCCTAGAGTGGCTAAATAACATATTTCGCCTGATGCTCTCAGTAATTTTTTTAATAAAACTATACCATTTCACTTTATCCTTTTCTTTTACGACTACTTTTTTAATACGTAATAAACCCAAAAGCGCTGTTAAAAAAATTTGGGTTAATTTCATATATCTGTTGGAGTAACAATTTTGAATCCATCAAATATGTTACGAAATGTGTAGTTCAGCCGTTTTATTGTCATCAGAAAAAACTGATCTCCTCGAAGTCATAAAGCTTTTAGATGCTCAAAAGTAGGAGGGCATAAGGCTAATCACAAAAAGCAAACTGATTTTTATGTATCACGATTTTGTCTAATTCTAGTAACAATTAGTAAAGCTTTCCATGGCGCGGTTCGTGGCAGACCGTTTTACTAATTCAAGGTGTCAGGTTGATTGGCGGATATCAGAACATTTCATACAGCAATGCTAGCCACATCAAAATTCTGTCGTATAATAAACTTTGTAAAGAATTTGTAATAAACCTCATTGGTTTGGTATGAAGGAAACCAGACGCAGTTAACATTGAGTATTGTAAATAAATAAATACATTAATTAACTCCCGTAGCGCGTATTTACAAACCTCTGATCTAAACATTTACTTATTGCCAAGTGCCGGTTTGACGGGACTTGTCAATTTGCAATACTAACGATGTCAATCACCATCATCACATTATGTAAAAATTTTTAGATTTAGGTCGTTCGTTAATTGATTACACAAGGCTTTCGCTGTTAACATTTTTGATACCAAGGAAGATCTTTCACTTTTTGTATTGCAATAATAGTGGTGCAGATACTTTGGTTAACATTTCTAACGCAAGAATCACAGCAGGTACAACACGATAAAATTTACTAGAATCACAATTTAGGAACTTTTGAAATTAAACATAGAACAGTTATTTAAAACTACTTGTTTTTAAACATTTTTTTAACGAATTTAGAAATATTTATCTGGAAATCAATTAAATTTATGGCATCATCTAATAAAATGGGTGGGAAGTATTTTATTTATCCTTTATTGGTATTAAACGTGGCCTTCTGGACCCAAATTTAGAATTTAATGGAAATTTACGTCGGCCATGTATTTCAAATTTTCAAGATGGTTATCACTCCGATCTAAATTTGGATTCGAATATTGCTTATTTGCATTTTGTTAATTTATTTAAGAGACTGTTAATATTTAACCTTTAAATTTATAACTAACCGTCATCTAATTATGTGCAGATGATGAAATGGTAAAAATCAGGTATTTATTTCTTATGCGAAACATTTACTTTATGGTTTTCTTCAAATCCCAAAACTGTTAGACACAAAATTTATATTTGTCGTTCAAACATTGTACATACCGGAAAAGCCATAAAATGCAAAAAATTCTATCAAGTTGTAGCTTTTAATTAGTAAATTTTAAGTAATTTCTTTATATCCTGATGTGAGAATATTTGTGCGCACTAATAAAATTTTTTATAATAGCTATGATTTTAATTTTGGAAGAAATAAATCGTGTCAGTAACGACGTTAAAATATGCGAACCATTCACATCTTCGGAAAGAGCCTTCTTAGATACGATACGAAAATTTTGCGTAGGTAAAAAATTTTTATTAAAACCTCGAAACATTCCAAGTGGTTTTAAGGATTTATATTTTCGTTATTTAATTACATTGTTAAAAATCTCGAGAAAATTTATAAATATATTTCAGATATTCATAAAATGTATGTTTGCTCCTAAAGTGGCCGACTTCTCATAAGCGTATTAAAAAAAATCGAAAGCTCTCTAGATTGATGGAAAGCCCTTCCCGCATCATTTTACTACGCATAATGAGGACTTTTGCTTCCAAATTTAGAAAGCCAACTACACCAATGGGGCTTCTCGTTTTACTAATTAATTTGATCTAATTTTTAATTGAGTTGGAAAACAAACGAGTGAGTCACTTCTAAGGGTTAACTAGGACTATAATCATTCATCAAGTCCATATTAATATTGAACGATTAAAGAACAGGCTTTAAATGAAATTAATAACTCAATAAATTGGCGGCTTCCTTGTTTAAATTACTTGGCGAACTACAGTTACGTAGTTTTTGGTTGTCTAAAAATTAAAGGATGGATTGCTCTTGTTTTCTAATTAATGAAAGACCTGAAATAACTAATCACGAGCATGCGACGACGTATACATTCAAAACAGCATTCTTACAATTTTTGATAAGTAATATATTTGATTTCTAGCGTTATGCAGATTTATCCTAATTAACTTTCAAATTATGTAACAGTTATTTTCGAACCAATCTGATGTATGTGTATTGTATAACTAAACCACGTTACAAGAGGGCTAAGATAGTAGATTGTAGTTTCGAAACATTAATTCATCGTTAAGTGGGTCGTTTAGGACGGCCACGATTTGTCCTATTGTAAAATGTACTTTGACTCATAACATGAAAACATTATGACGAAGTAAAAGGGCCAAATCAACAAAAATTTAATAAAAAAAAATATAAAGTTTTATATAGCAAATATTAAAATTTCTGTTTTCTCATTTTGATTTGTTTTTTTTTCGAAATTGCAAATTAAAATAAGTGTGCTATGATATAAAACAAAAGCTCTATGTCATAACGTTAAAAAAAGTGTCAAGTGTCAAAAATTTTATTTACTGCCAGAAAATCTAATTTTTTAATAGCTTTTTTACTGTCTTAAGCTTTCAGTATAGGGAAGTAGATTTCATGAAAATTTTCGAACTAGAGATTTTGACGGAAATACACGTTTTGGACCTCCAAAAACCCAAAGAAATGTCTATCTCTGGGTGGGTATGTATGTATGTATGTGTGGTGTATCATAACTCCCGAACGGATGGTCCGATTTTTATGTATGAGCTTTGGAAAGAGGGGCGGGTAATATCAAAAATTCATCGACAAAAGAAGCTTTTAAAAAAATCCGAAACAAGAAACGAATGTTTTCTTGGTAACACTTTTTCCGGAATAGGAATTATTTTAATCTGAAACCGGAATCTGATATAAAGTTTTCAGGCAAACTTAACACTTTTTTGCTGATTTTTTTAGCTTCGAAATGGCGGTCGCTACGATTATTTAAAAAACAATTTTGGCTTCAGTGCTTTATTACTCAAAAACAGGTTGACAGATCGGGTTCAAATGTTTTATCGTAATAGCCCTTTAGAGACACAATGTTACTGTGCACAAAAATATCGAAAAGTTAAAAGTTATGAAGTGAAAAAAATTTCCAAAAATTATTGCTCGAAAACTGTGCCCTCTAATTACTCTGTGACGCTTTCTATGAATTTTTGAAAATGGATAATTCATGTTTCTCTCTTTAATAAACGGAAGACAATGGGAATTTTTTGTTTAACCTAAATTGCTCATGTGGAAAGATATTAGAATAAGATTAAGAATTTTATTTTTAGGTGCAGTAATATTTAGGGGAGGGTGTAGTACCCCCTCAAACAAAAATTGACATTTGAACTTTAACAAAAATGGAATACAAAATCTGAACACATTATGTAATAATCCGCTATTTGTTTTTGAAGATTTTTGAATAAACCCGAGAACCAATAATTTTAAGAGTATAATAACTTAATACTTTTATATCCAGAATTAAATGTAGACTCTAAAACTGCAATAACATACGAGGTGTTCCGTTTAAAATAACACAGTAATGTGCTGTACGGACTAACTAAACACCCAGTACAATTAAAAATTAATTTTAGGTTATGCAGCAGTTAATTATTAACACTTTTAGAGAAAGAAAAAAAATTAATATTCTCAATAGTGACTCACCCTGTACTACACAGCGTGATTCGTAACTTTTTGTACAAGCTTAAGGAGTACATTCCTGGGCCCGGAAACGCTTCGTTATGGAGTTATAGCCTCCCAAGCATAGAATAGTCTGACTACGCTTTAATAAATATCTTTGCTAAAACTGATTTACATTTTGTTTCTAATATTTCACTTGCAATTTAATTTTAATTTTTTCTTTAAAATCCATTTACCAGGGGCGTAGATGTAGGGAGTGCCGAAAATACGTTAAGAGATATCCGCATAACCCCCAACATATACGCCCCTGGTTAATGGTTTTAAACAGAAACAAGCAAAAGTGTAAATCATCATTAAATAAAATATCCCTACCAATTTTGAATCAAATTTCTTAATTTATGGCAGAGATATTAATTAAAACATGATTGAATTATTCCTTCTTCGGGAGGCTGTAACTCCGTAAGGAAGTGTTTCCGGACTCATGACTATTCAACAATTTCTACTTAAAATAACCCCAGGAATGTACCGCTTAAGTTTGTACAGAAAGTCATTTAACACCCTGTATATTGTACAAAACGATGATGTAAACCAGAGATAACACCATTTTCGAAAACAATTTAAGCTAAAATGTATTCAAAGAGTGACTAAATAAATCTAAAACCATCGTGTAAGTATTATAAATTACTGAATTTGCACCTCAAGTGTTTATTTGCATCACATAAATATAACAGAGCTCAGAAAGCGAATCAAAACTTTAATGAACGAACTTCAAAGGCATCATCATTCTGCTCAGAAAGTAGGAAAATATGATTTGTGTTATTTATGTTTATTTAGTTAGTTCCTTTGATATTAGTTCAGAAAAATCACAGTTGAAAGTACAGTAGATGTTACCTATAATGACTCGCGTATAACGACATAACGGCTTTAACGTTCAAATATAAAAATACCTAGTAAAATTGTCTATTAATAGGGTAAACATGACTTTTATAGTGACTTGAGATATAGCATACAGGATGTTTCAATAAAATGATACAAGCAAATAATAAATAAATTCAAGAAAATGCAGTGGAGCATATTTGTAACATTACCAAAAGGTTAAGGTAATCTGTATGTGAGTTTTCAAAGAAAATACGGAATTGAAATTTTAATACCTACAGAAAGGTTTGGCGGAAATTTAGACAAGATCTCAAATTTTACTTTTCTAACATTCCTGTAAAGTATTGTTAATTTCGAGATTTTAACAAAAATACGATTTGGTGGTTCAACGCAGAAAAGTTGTTTTCTTTGAAAGCATTTTTTCGTTTTCTAAATAAATATTAATCGAAAAAATAAACTAAAAAAAACAGCCCCAAACCAGAACGAAACGTGTTACTTTGATATAACTCTGTACAAAAAAAGATTCAAGTAAAATTGTAGCGGAAGAACCAAATCCAATGCTTTTTTCGAACTCCTGTCAATTCAAAATGGCAACAGCTACAATTTTTTGGAAATGTACAGGGCGATATTGTTTTCGGATTACGATCCCTTTTATCCCCCGGTCGAACTTTTGATACGACACTGACTATCTTTTACTAAAAAATCAGGTTTATCGTTTTATTTTGAAACCTTTTGATCTCTTGCATTTTTTTTTGATATTTGGTACCGTTTAGAAGTTATTCGACAAAATAGCCAATTAATCAGATCGATCTAAAATACACGAAAAGTGTATGCCCCATTGAACATTTTGCCAAATAACTTCTAAACGTTACAGGATATCAAAAAAATGCGAGCGACCAATAAGTTTCAAAATAAAACGAGAAACCTGATTTTTCTAGTGAAAGATAGTCATGATGTCGTAAGGAAAAGTTTGGTATGGTAAAAAGGATTGCGGCTTGAAAATAAAAATCACCCTGTACATTGTTCCGAATGCTGGTAATGTTTTTTCATAGATATTACAAAAAATTACCTATGTATAAAATTTGAGCCAATTATGACAAACAGTGTAAAGTAAATTAAAAAAAAAAACTAAAAGAAAATTAAATCTTATCACTCTGTATATCGGAAACAAAGTGTTTTAGGACATGTTTTTATAGGAACTTTTTCACTTAAAATCAAGTAAGGCATCACATCGTGAAGTTTCAGCAATTAATTAAGGATATATAAAAATATAGATGTGAAATTACAGGTGTTTTATCGCACAACCAGTTTATTTTACATCTCTCCCTGAAGCTTGTGAACGATATTCTGTAGATTGAAGCATACAGTCTAAAGGCGCCTGACGGATTTACACAGATGAGTTACTGTTAAAACGGACGGCCTCTGTTTTAGCACTTGCTCTGTTTTTAACACAAATTATAGATTCTTAAAAAGTGTATTAAAAGCTTTCTGTAGTATTTGCACTCTGTTTTAGTATTATGTTCTTATATTATACGATTTCTAGCTAGCTTTGTCCTGTACAGTGGTAACAGTGATGCGATCTTAGTTACTACATTTTTTCTTCTACTATTGTACTATTGAATTTCAAACCTTTCAAACCAAACAAAGAAAATCCTGTAACTGTACAATATATAGATAAATGTAGAAGCAAATTATAGTTTAGCTACAATTATTGGTAAAGTGAATTTAGGAATCGATATAATTCCGTAAAATGCCAACAATATATTCAGGTATAATCACATAATTTTTTACATACTTTATATTTAAAAATTAAAATTGTAGAAAATCTTTTATTTAGTAGTTTTATATCCTTTCAGTTTAGCTTACGTTGAATGTAGGATCCCACGCGATAAAAATATTTAAAAATTAAATAGCGAGGACCAAGAAAGTGACAACTCTGTTCAAATATTAAACGACTTTTAATGGACGTTCTTTATTCAATCAATGGCACCGTTTTATCAATTATTTACGCTGTTAACTTTAGAATAATGCAAGAAGAGCTTCGACATAATCTCCTTTCTATAAAAGCATAAAACATGATCGTAGAAAAGTCACGAATCCCTTTTTTGCCAGAGGCGGGCTTAGTAGATAGTACATAAATATATTTTGCAATGAGCTACTCGTATTTATATTTCCGGCCAAATTACAAAAATTTAAAAACAGGTTTATTATTGAAAATTGTTGAAGTAGAGGCCGAATAGGAAATGTTCGAGGTTTCCTCTTTTTAGCGCAAATTAATTATGTAATTTTTATGTCGAGCCGCCTCTGTTTAGATTTCAACATCAAAGTATGCAGTTTTGAGTTACGCATTCCTGTAAGCTTCTGCAAAGCATTAATAAGCTCATTAAACAAATTATTACATTGCTTTAAAGTAATTACAGAAAATTTACAAGGTAAATGAATATTAATAAGTATGTAATCATGAAAATAAAATTATATGGGTAACAATGGAAGTAAATAGGAAGGTTTAATTGTAAACAATGGCCAATTATAACTGGAATTTTTCTACTGATGAAGTGTAAAAGTAACTGCCAATTATTTCCTTTAAAAATTGGAATAAATTAATTAATTGACCAGAATGCGCTTTTGTATTTACGGACAGAATTAGATTGCAAATGTAATATCAATTAAAGGAACCGAAATTATGCCATGGCTTCGCGCAAGGTATAAATGAGAACAACCAATTTTAGATTACTTAAATGGAAAAAATGCATTAGCATTTTTCGTGCATTGTTTTTAAAAAGTATGTACGTATATTGTTCTTTTATGTAGCTAGCGGTAACTAGATTGTACGTACTATTTTCTTTATAAATAGAGAGGACCTACAGTTTTGACCACTGCCTACTAGATTATATGTACTATATTTTTTTCTAAACATAAGGGACCTACAGTTTTAGGTGGGTTATGGGCGGTCGCGACACCTCTACGAATTACGAGCTCGCAGTCTTATCCGATCGAGCTGAGTTCGGACCTGGTTGTAGCCGGATTTTTTTAAAGTTCGGACTCGGTAGTTAAGTTGGGTTTTTCGGGATGGGGCATGGTAGACCCGTGAACAGCACCACGTGGGAGGTAGGAATCCTAAAGTTGCGAACGCAAAAAAAAGTGGTTTAGAAAAACATGTAATGTGTGTGAAGATGGTAATTTATTTAAGTTATAACATTCTGTTTGTTAAGCTAAGAAAAAAAAATATCTTTAAGGTCTTAGTCATAACAATAAATGCAATTTTATGTACTCGTCGAGTAAATATTGACTTGATGTTTTAATTATTTAGTTAGAAATTGTTCGCATGTTTACAGCAACCGCGCCTCTGCACTAAATGGACACTTCAATCAAGGCTTTGAGCTAGTGGCCAAGCTTTTCTTCGAACTGCAACTATTGCATTTTGTTAAGCAAATGGGTGCGCCTAATACACGAAATGGTTCAATTATGAATTACTCCGGGGCGGTTAGTTCCAACTAAGTACTCGCACCGATTGACCTAAATCGTTCGACAAAAGAAAACGTCGGTTCTATTCTTCCTTCTGTATACCGCAGAAATCGTTACGGCTGAATTGGTGGCAGGAATTGGTTATTGATAGTACTTAAGAAAAATTTTAAAGTAACAGTTTTCAAACAAACAGCAAATAAAACCTCTTTATAAAAAGCGAGATTTGCAATTACCTCTTAAATGAGGAAATTTAATTTTGCGGACTATTTATTTGATAAGGAAATGTTATGAAATCGGAAAACTCGTTAGGAAATAAATCATAAAAGAGTTTCAAGGGTTTTTCTGTATCTATTTTTTTTAAATTGATCAACTTATTTCTTTACTTTTCTATACTTTTAGTATAGGGAAGTATGTATTTCATGAAAATTTTCGAATTCGACATTTTGACGGAAAAACACGTTATGGACTGTTCATGAAAGGGCGTGGGTGTATGACTATGCGCGCGCAGTTGGTCCTATTTCAATGAGCTTTGGGATGAGGAGTGTATAAAAATATCATCGGGAAAATGAGTTTTTAAAAACAATCCGAAACCGCAACCAAAGATTTTTTTTTGGTAAAATCTTTCCAAAACAATTTTTCTAATTTAAAAACGGAATCTCATAAAAGACAGTAGGGCATATTAAATGATTTTTTTCCGAACTTCCCGGGTTCAAAATGGCGGCGCTACAATTTTTTTTTAATTTTTGATTTTAATGCGTTACTACTCAAAAGCGAGTTAGCAGTTCACGATTTCATTTTTTATTGTAATAGCCCTATAGAAACGTTAAAATTTTTAAAAAGATAAAAACTATAAAGTGAAAAAAATTGTTAAAAGACTGGGCACGGATTTTTTTTAAATTTTGTCGTCTAATACAGGTATAGATGAGCAACTATTAAATTTGTGTGCCAGTCCGCTAATTTCGCTGTGACACCTTCTATGAATTTTTGAAAATCTCCCTTCATTTAGTAAACGAGGGCCGATAAAAGTTTATGTTTAGGCTAAATTGCTCATAAGTGATGGTAGATAAAGTTCTCAGCTTATTTCTTAGGTAGAGCAATATTTGGGAGGTTAATTTTCACCCATTCATCCAATTTTTGATGGACCATATTCTTCCGTTTTTAGTTTATTTAATGTCAAGGAATCTGTTTCCAAAAAATCAAAAAAATTATTTTCTTAACAAAACATTGCAGCGGGCTACCAGTTTACTTTACATCCAAATCCCCCCCTCCCCATCTTTCTCTTTCTCTTTCTGTGAAGCTTGTGAGAGACCCATGTGTTGACCGAAGTACACAGCTACCTTTTAAAACGAGTCAACCTTTTGCTGCACTACTGTCTATCCTTCTAGTCGATAGTTAAACAAATGAAAAGATTCTCAAAATGATTTTATCATTGTTTTTATATGAAAGCTTCAGTATCATTTAGTATGTTCTTATAGTATGACTATTATGCAGCTATGCTTTCTGTACAGTACTAACAGTGGTGGAGTATTATTGCAGTCAACGTTGGGGCGTAAAGCGTTAATAGTGAAATACTTTTGAATATATGATAGGTAACAATATCTAAAGTATAGGACATTCCAGGCACAGTGTTTTGCTTATTTTTTTCTTTGTGTTTTATCTTCAACGCAAGCAGTTTAAAATTTTCGAGACTAATATTGCTCCAGTATCTACTTTCGTTTGAAATTTTGTTGCTAGTGGTATCTAATTTTTGAGACTAGTATTAACCAAATTAAGAGTATTGCATATAAAATTTTGTAAAGTTGAAACTCAATGGCAATAATTGAGATTTTTCAAATCAGTGCAAATCCTTTGGAAGAAATAAATAATTCAGCAGTGTACTATTTCTGATCATTCCTAATCAATTATTACGTGAGCTTTATCTACGTTCTTAAGTCTGTCTGATATAAAGTGTATGTATTGTTGATCAAAGTAACAATTCGTATTCGAATTAAGCGTCCTCGTTCATAAATGAAGCTAACTGGAGGAGTTATTTAGTAATTATAGCTTCAAATACAATAATTCAGATGCAAGGTAATCTTGAACATCGTGCGGTCAGACCTCAACCGGTTGCTTAGGAATATCGACTGGTAGCGGTTTATATAATGAACTACGTACACTTCACTTGAGCTAATTGAGAAACAAACCAAATTAAGGTACGAACGAGGAACTTCGAAGACGCCAACTATTTTTCAAAAATTCCCGATTCCCCACTTCCTTTTAGAAAAGTTATTTACAAGCAAAGATCCTTCTCGAAATGCTGCCGTAATTTATGCGACTAGTGAATAAATTTACACCAAGTTTTCACATAATAATTTATAGAATGTTACAAATCAAAACCATAATCACGATTAGCAATAATAAAATTATCATAAACCGACGCAAGTAATAAATTACGCGCTTTTTACATTTGCAAGGTAAAATAACCCGTTACTTATAAAGTTATAAGTCCTCTCAGAAATGCATAGCAGATGTAAATGTTTTTGTTGTGAAATCACACGGCTGGGGAGCTTTTCCAGGATAATGAATCATTAAATTAATTGTTTGTTAATAATTAATCGCCGGTACGTGTCTGTAACATTGTTAATCAATACGAGAGGATATCATCTGCAATAAAATATGTAGATGTTTCCAGGGCCGTTATGGTATTATATCGATTAATGTATTTCGTATAATTTATATAGTACCAAACGATTTGCATACTATTAATTAGGATAGAATAACTCAAGGACTGATCACTAAAAAAAATTTATTACAAACCTGAATGCCATTTCTTCTTTTCGAACCCATAAAGTTTCTTCTTTATTTCTATTATATTACACTATGTTTATGGTTTCCTGGTTTCTGCTACTGTAACTCGTTTTCGAAGCTTTTCATCAATAAAATCAAAATTAGAGCGATAATTTGCTTTGCACTGGCGCAAATTGATAATTTATTGCTGGCTAATCGTGGTAACTACTTACATGTAATTATTATAACTGTATGCTTTTAGGGAAAATATTAAAATAAGTTGAATGTAATTAGGTATCATTTTTATTCTTTATTAAGAAAAAAACATTAACAGAAAAAAAATTAATAATTATTTCATTGAATCTCTACGTAGACAAAGTCGTTCTAGAACAAGGCTGCCCAACCCCAGGCCCGCGAACGAATTATAAGTGGCCCGCGTGAACCAGTTTAAAAATTCCCGCCAATTTGAAAAAGTGTCGCGCGCCGCTGTAAAACAAACGATGCACCTTGCGCGCGGTCACGTGATTAGCTATCCCGGAAAGTGAGACCTTTTGTTTTGTTTTTAATTAATTTAGCCAACGAAAATGTTGACCTTTTTCCCATACTCAAAGATTTGAAAGAGAAGCTCAATATTGCCAACTGTACTAAGTACGTAGCTAAAATTAGATGCTTATTACAGTCATTTGAGAGCAGACTCCAGGACTTTGAAAGTACAAAACAAAATTTACAAATTTTTATTAATCCTTTCACAATCAGTTGACTGAAATAATCAGTTATCCTGCCAATATTCAGTTGGAACTCACTGAACTGCAAAATCATTCTGCATTAAAAAACCTTTTTGCAGAAAAAATATCTTCTTCAGAAGAATTTGGACATTGGTGCCAAAGGAAGACTTTCCTGCAATAACTGACCTGGCCTTTCAATTTTTAAGTAGTTTTGGATCAACATATGTTTGTGAAAAGTTTTTTTCAAATCTTAATTTTGTAAAAAATAAATACCGCACATCTCTAACTGAGCAACATATATCTGATTTGTTGTTACTGTCAACATCTGACCTGACGCCTAACATAGGAAAATTATTAAAACAAAGACAATGTCAGAAATCACATTGATTGTACCAATTACTTGGATTTAGATTTTCATTACATAAAATTTTGTTTCTTATTAGGCAGTAGATGCTATTTATTTTATTATTTTAATAAACGACAATTAAATTTCAAAATGTTGATTTTTTTGTTGCACAAAACAAGACTTTAAAAAGCTTAGGTAACAAAAATAGGAACTGTCAGTAATCAGTGGTCCGCCAGTGATTTTTAAATCGTCAATTTCGCCCAACTGTTAAAAAGGTTGGGCAGCCTTGTTCTAGAACATACGGAAATATGTGGTGCGGCAGCTCACTTATTTACCGAGTTCGCCTACCGTGCTATAGGTTCAGGGTTCATATACGAGTTTTTATTATTAATTAATTAGTAACAATTTTTTTACTGATTATTTTGAGGTATGGATTGATCAGAAATAAATGTTTGAAATTCTATATCTGAGCTTTTAACTATTTTCATTAATTTTTGTTGTGATAAGTGCACCAGAGCTGTCTCAAATGGAAGGGGTCATGTTATATTTTCTTCTAAATAATTTAGATTTTTGTAATTTATAAAGCTTTGTCTATAAAACCTTATTCTCTATTTGAAAATATACAAAAAAAGGTAATCTTGTTTGAAGTCTCCCAGTGCTAGACACGCACTTATTAAAACCAAAATTCGTAAAAATACTAAGCTAGATGAGTAATGTTACCATAAACATTTTAAAAATTTTGCGCAACAACTGTGGAAGTTATAGACAACAAATGTAAAGAAGTTTATAAGTGAACGTTCTAATTTTAGTGTCTGTTATCTGCCGGTCTTTGCACCTATTTTAGAACCACCCTGAATAATTTAAAACTATCTTGAATGACCAATTCTATTTGAATTTGTTGTTGCTATAGAGTTCGTATTTTGAAAGCGTGGTAATCAATCAGCTGAATTTGAAAATTTTCTAGTAATAATTTTTTAATAATTGATTATCGGCGATCATAATCGATTAATATGTTATTGATTGCTTTGATACTAATCTAATAATGCCTATCTATATATTATATCCGGACCCATTCCACCGATCTCAATTGTTAGTAGCGGGGCGCTCCCGCTACGAGAACCCGCATATTCTGCGGCCATTATATAAGGAGCATATTCCTTTGTTCAGCATACCGCTACAGTTTTCGATTTAGATAAGCAAATTTGGGATTCTACTATTTGTTTGTATCGTTGCAACATAATCTGCTGATAGCGATAGCGTCATTACGAAAACCAACTTCGAGAACATCGCATCGAAGTCGCCAATGGCAAGCAGGTCTTTACATATTTTTCTTCTGTTAAATACTTTCACCTATTTACAGTAAATGTGTTTTTATTATACAAAAAACAATATTTTGGGCCCTTCTCAATTTCGGTCTCTATGCATTATGAGTTTACGTTGCATTTTATTAAGTTGTGCTGCGAAAGACGCCAATCTATAAATTAAATGCGGAAAGCAAAAGCAGTAATTAGACAAACAGATATTAAACAATTACATTACAAACTATGTTTGCTCATAAATTTGTGAAATGAATACGGCCACCTAAAGTTTACCTATAAGATGGAATGAGCCTATTGGATTATATGTTTTTCGTGTGTGGACGACGTTATGGTCACGTTTAGTAAATAAATAGGCCGAGAATTAATAACGGAAACTAAACTTGACCCAAATATTGGGAGCTCAAGTTTCAATAACAAACGCGCTAGGAACAAATTCTTGCGTTTACACTACCAGCTCGCATTTAAGAAGAACAAACTCTATCCATCGGCTGCGCTTGACGGCTTTTTTGATAGCTTGAGAATAAGACCTGTTGCGTGCCGCTTGGGTTGTATAATCTCAGCTGCAGCTGCATTTCTCTCAAGTTGAGGATGTAATATGTAGGATTAGGACAGTTGCTATATAATTTATAAAACTAGGACTTCGAACCGTGGTCCGCTACACTGCTTATTTGAATAGCTTATTTATTAATAAAATAAAAAAGGAACAAAAAAGCGCGAGGCGCAGCCCATTTATTCCGCTAGTAATTTATTAATACCTTAACCTAACGTATTATTTGGTTGATAACCGATCAATACACAAAAACGGCAAAAAATTAATGTTTCCATTCTTTTTCACGATGAGCAAGAAATAAAATTTTTCTAAATCCGCCGCAAAACTGTAAATTAGTGTATGGTAATGAGCGCGTAATAATTAATTTTAAATAATTTTTAATTAAAATTATTTAAATAAAAACATTGTTAATGTAATACCACTTATACATTACTTATATTGTAACGCTTTATAAATTTTGAAATTAGATTTGGAATAGGAATTAATTTTTAGTCAAAGTAGCTCATAATTTGGGGTCTTGTACATTTATAATATAGCTGAAAATTTGCGCTCACCTTGTCAGAATTAGACGTATAATTGTAATTACTGTTAAATTTATTTATAATTTCATTAAATACAGCAGTATTTTCAGGTTTTTTAAATTGGAATACGTAGTTAGTTTTATTCCTTCAGGGCACACCGTCATTTAATAAGTATGCTGCAATTAATAACTTGTATTCTTTTTAATAGATAATGTAATGGGTGCTGTCAGGAGAGGGTCAGCTTTCGTCATCAATTCATTTTTGAAGAGTACGGAAAATATAACCGCATTATTTGCGTTCGTAATTTTAATTTAATATTTTATTTTTACAATTATATAAAACAGTTTAATTTAGAATTTGCGATATTTTTGAGCAACTGTTTAATAATTGTACTATTTAGTGGAAAAAATTTAACTTTTATTTACTGTAACCTACGCACAAATTAGGAATATGAACTTGCAAATTGACTTTCTAAACTGGCAGTAATATAACGTTGAATGTGGTGGCTTTATGTATAAGATTACTCCAATTTTACTTTAAAAGTAAATCTGCATAAATCTCCATAGTACAAAGCTAACATTAAAGCTAAATAGCGAATTACAGAAAACAGAAATGTATTTAATGTTAAAGGTATTGCCGTGTATTATATGAAATACGCGTTTAGGTCGACTCCATCGCAGTAATCATGGTAAATGATCAACCTCGGTGTTGTTGGTCATGTACCTAACTGTAGAAATAAGTTACTTACTATCCATAAGACGGTTAAATTCCTACGCATATATATTTACTCAATTTTCCTCAGACGAAATGTTAATTACTTCCTGCAGTTTAGATTACAGGGTAAAATAGGAAATCGTGGTCCATATGAAGTTAATCGCCATAATAGCGTTAGAGATAATTCGTTATGGTAATTTAAGTGTAAAGTGGCTTTATTTGGAAGCGACGATGGTCGAAGCGTCGAGTTATGAATTGATAATGAGACCCGTCAACGTCAATTTGAGGCTAGTAGATTGCTGTACGGTAGACAAGCGTCGGAAAATAAACATTGGGGGAAAATGGAACTACAACTTAGGTTGGAATTAATGAAGATAAAGCTCTGTTATTAGTATTAAATTATTAAAGCCGCTATGACTTGATCCCTACACATAAAGTAATTCATTATCGGCAGTTTTTAATTTAATTAAATTGGTAGCGTTATTAAAATATTCAGGTTATATGTTCAAAAATGAAACATTTCCAATATTTCTATTTGGTAAACTCTGACAGCAATTCATATTTTGTTTTTTTTAGTTTAGTACATGTGTTTAAACGAGTTATTACTTCCTGTAACAAGCGAATTCCGGTTTTAATCCCCGAATTACGAGATATTTCTCATTATATTGGTAGGTATTAACAATTATTTTTAAAAAAGTAAACCTGTACGCTTTTGAAGAACATTTATTAAAACGTACCATTATTTAAATACAGTTTTGTTGAAAGATTAAAATTGATGGGATTTATTTTAATTGATGGTCTATTTATAGTTACGCGTTTTGTTTGAACTAGCAAGGCTTAAACTTTTCAAAAGCCTTCTAATTGCAATTTTCCAATTATTTTACACTAGAACAATTAATTTTCTTTGCTCAATTTCCTATTTTCGTATAGTTCCTCGAAATTGGGAGAAAATAAAATTTTACCCAAGAGCACAATATTTAAAAATTCTACCGACAAAGTTTGGTAGGTGATAGCTCAGGTCATTTAAGAAAAAAAATGACTAACATGTGTTCGCACTCTTTCTGAGATACAGCTCTCTAAAAGATAATGTAAATAAATCACGTTTCATTTAATATTTCTGCCATAAATTGAGGCATTGGATTGAAATTTTGTAAGGGTATTTTACTATTACCGATTTACATTTTCACTCGTTTTCGTTTAAACTGATGAACCAGGTGCGTAGATGTAGGGGAGTGTTCGACGTATAAGTGAATGTATTCTTACATATTAAAGCTTTTCTGAGTTTTGCGTTGAAAATCGTATTCTGCGTACCGAAATACATCAAAAAGGTACCTAAATCCAACTATTTTCGAGTTAATTGATTTTTTGTGAAAAACTTTTAGCCATGTAGGTCTGAGTGCTTTTAAAATTTCCGTCGAATATACTTTAAAGCTAGTAATCTTAGGCATAATTTATGTAGCGCGAAACTCGCTTTATTTACACATTCTAAGGAAGTACCCAGACGTTCATAACTCCATTTTTCACAAAAATTGGATGTCGAAAGCCGTTAGATTATTTCTTTAGGCAAGAATACTTTTTTTCAGTGACGTAATTCTATGAGCCCGCGAGGCCTGCACTCTTTGGGGAGGACATTCTAGGGTGTTTTGGGGGCCTTAAATAGAAATTTTCTTTTTTTTTATTTATATACTTATCCTAAGGAGGCCCGACCCCGACAATATCTTATCAATAATTTTTGTGTACAATTTTTAACTGGAAAGTTAAAAAGTCTTGAATATGTTAATTTAGATATACGCCGAGCACTACGCCATATCTAATCCCTGCTTAATCAATTTAAACGAAAACAATTTAAAATATAAATCAATAATGGTAAATATTTAAGCAATAGATATGAATTAAAAACGTGATTTGACTGGGTATTGTTATGAGTTATATTATATAAAAGAGTTTTTTTTTGAGTAAACATCTTTTTATTAGATTTGAGTTCTAGGAATAATAACGAGCAGCGTTTTATTGGCATGCATTTTAAATTTTTTTCCAAAAAACTTATAGTCAAATTTTGGAATGTCTGAAATTTGTATGATTCAATAAAATACAAATAAAACATTCAAAATTGCAATTGTTTTTATTGAATTAATTTTTTTTTATTTTTCTATAATTACAGGATGGGGATTTTAGGGAAGCATAGATTTTATGAAAATTTTTGAAAACGAGATTTTAATGGAGGTACATGTTTGGGACCTCCAGCAACCCAAAATAGGGTTTTAAAAAATGTCTGTCTGTGGGTGGGTGTGTGTGCTCCATAACTTGTGTGCGCTCCATAACTCCTAAACGGATGGTTCGAGTTCAATGAGCTTTGGAATATGAAGGTGTGTTAAAATTTTTTCGGGAAAATAAGCTTAAATAAAAAATCCGAACCCGGAAGTGAAAGTTCAACATGTTTTTTGATTTTGATTTGATTTTTTTGGGAAACGAATTTTCTAAATCTGAAACCTCATCTTATAGAAGACTTTAGGGCAAATCTAACGCTTATTTTCGAATATTCTAGCTTTAAAATGGCGGCCTGTAAGAATTTTTGGTAATTTTGATATTTACTCAAAAACCAGTTGATAGATCGAGTTCATAGTTTTTATTGCAATAGTCCTACATCGTTGCAGCGCACAAACATTTTCGAAAAGCTATCGGCGAATTTTTACAAAACTAATGCTCAAAAACTGTCCACACAACTTTTTTTTTTACTTTTATATAGGCTTATAGAACTGAGACTAAGCTACCCTTTTGTGAATTTTTGAAAATTTGTGCTTCAACCCTTATTTACTCAAAAACGAGGAATTAGATCAGGATGAATTTGATATTGGAAATGCTCTAAGAATACACAATGTTACAAGATGCGAGAACTTTTAAAACTACTAAAATTGCAGAGGGAAAAATATATCTCAATTTTGATTTTTTCAAAAAAAACTCGATTTTTTTTCTATAGACTTATAGAGCTAGAGATGAGCTATAATTTTGTTCGTCTCCCAGTCCATTTGTTTTTCTGTGACGCATGCTATGAATTTTTGTTAATCTAGAATTCATGCATCTTTGTATAATAAACGAAGGATTATAAAAAAAATTGTTTAAGCTAAATTGCTTATTGCAGCTTAATTTTTAGATACAGCGTAGCGTGTTAATTTTCTAGTTGCCAAAATTTTTGGGGGACGAATTTGTGCTTCCGTGTTTGGTATTCATAAAGCTCAAGCACTTTATTCGCAAAATATTAAAAATTTGATTTTTTTCCCATAAAAAATACTCAAAAAATTCAGAATCATCAAATAAATTAGAATAATACAGTTTATTTGTTCTATTAAAGATGAAGAATAATTACAATTAAAAAGCTTGTGGCAACCAGAACAGATTTCCCTCCATAGAATTTGCATGTCCACTTAGGTCTCCCACTCTCACCTCTTAGATGGTTAAAATATATAAAAAAATGACTCCTTAATTTTCGCTACGAGCTTGCAAGTTTGCATGTGTAAGCCATGACGAGTGATAACTTGTGTGCGCTTGCGCCGACGCGCATCGAATAGCACAAAATTCCAACGTTTTCACGCATTTAGAGAACGTTTCAAATAAGTTTCAGGGGCTGTTGGAACATTTTATTAAAACCGAAACTTATATAAATGTTTCATTGAAACTTTTAATGGCTGTACCATTTAAAATTTGATTTTAGTTTGGGTTGGAACTAAACATACCTAATAAAAAAAATTCCAACTTCTGCTTCAATTTTATAATTTTTCCCATAAAAAAATCGAGCAAAGAGCTTAAATTAATTAATTTAAATAGGCTTAGTGTAAATAGAAAATATTCTTGCCACTGTGTGCGATGAAGTCTACAATCTTAGCTTTAGTATTCAGTAACTTGATATGAAGGATTATGGACGATGTCGTATATGTAATTACGATGCCGCTTTAATAGGGTGATAAAGTTAGGCATGTTGAAATTTCCCAAAATTAATTTTCTAGTAGTGACACGGCGGGAGCTCATATATCAATGTGTTCGAGAACGAACGAAAGAACTAAAAGGAATTAATTAGCGAGTCCGGCAAGAATGGGACAGTTAATTTCCAGCACTAATATTATACAAGGAGATACAATGGTGCAGCTAATATGCGTCATTAAGCAGCGCTATCTTCGCCGATTGCACCGATAGCAGTCCACATACCACACCGGTCGCTATCTTGCACTCTGCGATGCATTAGCACGGCAATGCGAGCAGGCGGCTGAAAAAGCGCGCCTACGTTTCAGCCACTAACAATTGATTTTTAAAGTTGGCGGCCTGATTAAATCATGAATGTGTTCGAGCCCGGTTTGTAATTAGTGTCATTAGACTACACTGCCTGTCCGCCAAGGGAACAACCACCTCGCACACGGGGCGACAAACCATACGTATGCTCTATTCGCCAATTAATTATATAGCGAAACACGCCGTTTAGCGATCATTTATCATGTCTTGTTTACCTAATCATACTCCCAATTCGCATAACTTTCCCTCTTTGGATTTACCAAACCTTCTACCAAATCCCCCAAATTACGGTACGGTACGTATCATAAAATTCATTTCTCTAAGGAATGATTTTAACTTGAGAGCTAATTTGTGATTAGACCATAAACGTAACGTTAGATGTAACTAAACAACATTTTCTTTGCAGTTAATTAAGTGCAATCAACTACCAGATCTAATACCTAATACAAGATGACATACGATGTCTGTTTGGCCGTGGCCAGAATTCTCTCTCTGTAGGGGTTTCAGTAGAATTGACTTAATTATAGCTGAAGGGCTTGGTTCGCGGATTTCACGTTACACTCTTAAATCAACCCACAGCTTTCGGAAATACATTGTTTGTAATGAAATAACATTTTATTCATTTTAATTTAAAAAAATTATTATTTTTGTATAAACATTACAATTTCTTTTTTAACTACGTTGATCACTACAAGTTTTTATTTCTCGCTTAATATATTATATACAGCTCGATCACTTTATTTTAAAAAAATTGGTTTTGACATAGATCGCATTTGGACAGCCCCCCCCCCCCCATTTTAATCTATTAATTGTAGTAAATGAAAAAATAAATGTTTTGGAAAGTAGCCGCATATTAAACAGTATACGTTTATTATTAGGCTTAGTTCACAACTAGTTCCATTTATTTGGTCTTTAGGATCGAAAATTTAATAAAATTGCAATTTCAATTCGCTCAGTGCACGTGCATTAATTACGCAAAATATCAATATCACTGCTCATTGCCTCAGGTAAAATAGCTGAATGGGAATGTTAGCATTAATGTTAGTCGGATAATATGAAAAGCGCTCTCTGATACGAATTTGGATTGTAAATATAGCATATGGTAGACACTTGACCAAATGCTTAAAAGTCATTATTGCAGCATTTCGTGAAGAATCATATAAATTCTTGCTTTTAATATGAGCTATATAAATTTATAAGAGTGGTTGTTATCGTTGTTGGCTTCTTCGCTTAATTATTACTAGCGAAACCCGTGGACTACGCCCCACGTTTTTTTCTTGTAACTTTTTTTAAAAATGTAATAAATAATGTAGTTTTAATAATAAATAATGTCAGCATTTATTTTTGGCACCCCGTGTTATGATTTTCTACGTGCTTATACGAAATCGTCCTATACCAGCCCAAGCTACAATTAAATATCAAAAAAATTGATCACAAGACAAACATGAGGTCATTTATTTTGCCTCGATTTCAAAGGCAATTCGAGAGTGTTGCATTTTCTACAGGATTTGATAATTCCACAATTATTTGCGCGTTTAGATTTTATTGCTATTATGAAATATGAGCGTTCTATGCAGCACAAATTATTAAGTCAAGGTGTAGGTATTTAGAATCAACAGTGGAGACATTATGGAGCGCACTGCTTCCGCCCCGCCTCTAAGTCTGGTTTGTAAATAAAGGATAGTTGACTTACGTTAAAACTTGCAATAATACATAGAAATCGTATAAACCGAATTTTTTAACTGTAACCAAAACTACTGGTCTGCTGGATATACGAATACGCGCCTTATATAATGGACGCGTAAGTATATGGGTTCTACCAGCGGGGTTTCTTATCACTAAAGGTTGAGGCAGGTCGAAGGGATCTGGATGTAACAGATTAACTTACAATTGATAAAGGTAACCAGTTTTACAATTTTCTTTACTTTAAACTCTTATTCAAGATTTTATCAATACTAACGGAACCCGTGGTCTACGCCCCACGATTTTTTTGGTAACTTCTGTATAAAACATTTAAAATAAGCTGTTCCGAGCAGTATTGTGTATTCTCAAACAGTCAGCGACTGAACTGAACATGCGTAGCTACTAAATAATCATGAGAATAATGGTTGTTATCTTGTAATAACATCCGTACTCCGCGTGATCGACATCAAAACTTCTTTAAAACAAAAGGACCCACTTCTTTCAAATTGTCCCCATTCGTTTGTGTTTTAAATTTTACTTTTCACATTTGAAACTCCTCTAACTGTGGCAATAAACGTGGCGTCTAGTAGCGGAGCACCCCTTACCACTAAAAGTTGTAGCGGTTGGAAGGGATTTGTATTTATATTTTTTTCAAGTTAATATTCTACTTAGAAAAAAAATATGGTTTGAGTTACTTTATATATTGCGTTTTTCAGTCTTTAAAAGTTTTTTTATTGGCTTACTCGTGTTTTGGCGATCGAAAGTTATAAAAGAGTGTTTTCGTTTACTTCGAATCTTGTGCTGTAGATCACCCACCATGGTTTACAACTTGGCGCCGTCACTGATAATGAGATATAAAAATAATACGACAGGAGATTTACGTGCTGATCCCTTAATTAGTTGGAGTGGCGTATTTAAACGTCGTTAATCTGTTAGCAATATGTTATGATATTATGTTATAGCCTTTTTATTTTCTGTTTGTTTATTATTTTAAGCTGAAAGGTAGATTAAAGATTATAAGGAAAGTACTTTAATTTGCAACAATGATTTGATTTTCTTTTTGTGTATATCAAAAATAATTTTTGTTTTAAATAATTAATTATTGAACTTGGAATTTTATTTTCTGGCATCCACGTTTTTAAAGGAATATGAAACAAAAACCTTCAAAAACTGCATGGATATGAATCTGAAAGCCGACAAGTACAACCATGAAATTGAAAGTAGATACTCGATTTGCCCAAGGTAGAATTTGTTCTCGTTCTCTAGGTATTTCCAATCTCTTTCTAATATTAGTTCTAATTTCTGCCATTTTTTGCTGCTACTTTCAATGAAAAAACGGTTTCCCAGTTATTTTCCGACGTATTGTGTAAAATGCAAATATTTTAATACAGAGTAAGCCAGTGCAGAAGCAAAGATCGACCGGCTTTATTCAAACGAGACGGGAATAAAAAGCATTTCTAAATGAAAACAAATATAGATACTCGGGATTTCATATTTTTTCCTCCATTTTAGAGAATCTTTATTAACTTCAGTGAGCTAACTGCGAACGAAAAAGTTTAGTTGCCGAGAATTTTCGATAGCGACTTCAGTTTGAAGCGTTTTACTTGTTCAAACAAACCCATGCCACTTCACGTCAATTGAGTACTTTCATAATACTTTCCGTCTAGGTAGGATCTGACGAGGAAATAAATTTACGAAATAAGCTGTTGTGGTAAACATAAAGAATTTCAAATGGCGGGGGTGCAATGTTGTTTAGAAAGCAGCTTCGGATGCTTTACTTCAACAGATCATTAAGGCATCTGGGTTTGAGCTTTTTCTATTTTTAACGCTACCCTTCATCGGTATAGAACATTTCAAACGAAAGAAATTTTGTTCGTTCTGCGGCGTGAATCTGAGAAACTGACATATTTCGACGTTGCCGTAACATAAGCCGATGCTGCGAGACATGTATTGCATAACAGATTCACGATATTAGGTAGTCTTTCTGGTCTGACAGATGATGATGAGTGTTTCGCACAGTTCGACCAGGTAAAGTTTTTCTACGAAGGAAAGGCGTAGAAATTTTCCGAAATTCATATTAATTAAAGAGGTCAAAGCCTCGTAGCGATTATTTAAATTCGCCGTGATTTCTCGACTAGGTGATGGATGGATATTTTATTTCATAGAGCGTCTGTTTTTAGCAGATAATGCCCCTTCAAAAATACCCCTCTTTTGCTTACGAAATGAGAGGGTCTGGCTGCGACACGCTCCGAGATTTATTGTGTCAATTTTTATACACTTTTTCAATCTACGTATTAATTAATTAAAGCAACTCATTTTTATTTCGTTGCATTTCTGGATTGTTTGGAACTTGTTCCGTATTTTATATTTTTATTTTAATTTAACAGAATTTGCTCGTGAAATAATTTAAATTTTTGTTTATTACGAGATTACAGATATGCTACTAATTAATTTTTATATAACGATTCAGACATTCTACAGCCTTCTTTTTTATTTATACAGGGTCCGACAAAACTATAAGACCAGGTCTTTTACTTTTGAACTGCTAAAGGTTTGGAAAAAAATGTTCTATTGTTTCAATCTTGAAATATCCGGTATTTACCTGAATTTTTATGTATCCTGACAAAAAATATCGAAGGTATCAAGGTGGACGAGCATGATACTTAATCTACCAACCTGTTTGGAAATATTGCTTCCAGATATTCATTCAGTTTTTACCCAAAATGGAAAGGTATCCCATTCTGTTAGAATCAAACAATTTTGGTTAGTTCTTTGAGGTTCTTGGCAATCGAAAATGTTTTCTTGGAGCGAGGATATTGTTGTTTCACTGGTGTATCTTTTTTAAAGTTAAAATATCAAATTATTCGACTCTAAGTTGCCCTACAAAAATCGGTAGGTTTTAAGTCGGGTGATCGTACTGGCCACTCCACATGCCTTCGTCTTTCAATCAACCTGTTGGAACAAAACAGTTTCGAACAGTTTATTGATGTCGTTTGTATTTGGGCATGAATCTCTTCGAACAGAGACAATGTCGTTTCGAAATAAATTCACATACTCGCGAAAAGTTGCGCAAATCAACTTTATTAGCAATAATAATTATTATTACAATTTTCTAATAATGCTTCACTGCTGCATTTTTATGTTTTAAAGTTGAAATAACTAATTATTTGAATTTAAGTGAACCCACAAAATAAAACTCGGTCGGCATCCAGTCGGATGACTGTGCTGGCCGCTGTACATGCTCTGGCCTTTCAATCAACCCGTTAGAACAAAACAGGTCGTTGGTATTTCGGAATGATTCTCGTAGAACAGGGTAATGTTTTTTTCAAAACAAATTAAAATAAACTTGAGAAGTTAAGCTGATCAGCTTTGTTAATAAGCGACACACTTCTTTGTGTGACATCTACCCAAGCCAATCGTCATTTCGATACGATCTGTTTCAATAAATTTGCAATAGGAAAAAAATAACACAAAAATTATTTAGCCGACTGTTTAAGTGCCTTGAATAAAATTATCAAAAGCATCAAGTTGGGCGAGCACGATGACCACTGTTCACCTGTTTGGAAATATGCTTCCAGATATTTACCATTTTTAACCCAAAATAGGTATCCTATCCTGTTAGAATCAAACAATTTTGGTTAGTTCGTCGAGGTCATTGGCGTTTGCGAATGTTTCTCTTAAAGCAGGGATAATATTGTTTCACTGCCCTATCTTTATGTTTTAACATTGAAATAACATGTGATTCGAATTTAAGCGACCCCACAAAAAAATTGGTAGGTGTCTAGTCTGGTGACCGTGCTGGCCATTTCACATGCCCTCGCCTTTCAATTCACCTGTTGGAACAAAACAGTCTCAAACAGTTTGTTGAGATCGTTGGTATTTGGCAATGATGTGGTTTCGAAGCAAATTAAAATAAACTTGAGGAGGTAGGCTATCAACTCTGTTAAATAAGCTACATAGTTCGTTATGAGATTTCTACCTATCTCCATAGCCAGTCGTCGTGAATAGGTATTTTGATACGATCTGTTACAATAATGTTTTGTAGGAAAAAGAATAACACCAACCACAAAAGTAAAATTTCTCAAATGAAGTGCAAATAACCACAAAAAAATAAATTATGAAAGGTTCAATGCTTTTACGGGACCCTGTACATTTAGTTAATAAAAGAAGCGTAACAATCTGCGGTCAACGGAACTCGTCTTAGATTTTCAAGGCTAACAATTATTGTTACGAAAATAGTAACCATTTTAGTGAATGTTTTTAAACTTGCTCGCGTAATTGACACAAGTCTTGTGGGAAACATTACCTCTTCATGTTAAATATGTCTAGTTGTAAAAACCGGACTCCGGAGCGGTATGTCCGACGTACATTGTTATTTCCGGGGTCAGAAATCTCGAAACAATGTTTCAAATATAAATGTACATATTTCTCCGTACAAACTGGAATGTAAAAATGTTTTCCACAATTTCTCACGTTCCTCAAACGAGTCAAATAATTTTAAACGTAACATCTTCTGTAATTGCCGTTGCGTTTCTTTTAACACGACCGACTTAATTTTGTGTTATATACGAACTAGTTGGTAGCTTACAACTGATCTGATTTTCACTTTGGGCATATACGTCAGTATTAGACAGCTACAGGCGACGACATAAATTACTCTCTTATTTCAGAAACAGTATTGCTTCGCGGGCCAAAATAAATAGTGTGGAAGTAAACGGAACGGATATTACAATTTGGTTGGCTGTCAAACACAGATTCTCGATTAATAGCATCTTATAGTGATAGAACACGGGGGCAGAACAAGACGCCCCACTGTCAAAAAGTAATAGGACGCAATTTGTATTGCCTCTGAAGTAGATGTGTACGTCGATCTTGTACGCTTTACGGTGTAGATCAACGTAAATCTACTTTTGAAATTATTGCTTACACAAACAATAAAAAACAGAACTTCAAAAGAACTTCAGTTCTGTTCTAACCCAGAATAAAATAAAATTTAATTTTTGCCTACTGTTCATAATAAAAATTTGTAATTTAATTTTTTAATATTTGTATTTGTGTTATTATAACGTCGATAATCTTGCATCGGATGCACACTAACAGCTTTATTTAGCGTAATAATAAGTTGATGTGTGATATCAACCAGTGGTGGTCCGTCCTATTAGGCAGGGTAGGCAGTGCCTACCCAAAACTTTTCAAAAAAAAATCAAATTCTAACTTTCAATAAAAAAAAATACTTTAACAGTTTTTATTTTTAACACCACCGCGTAACCTCAAAAATTAGGCACCAAATAAATAGACCGTTGGCTTTAAACACTGTTTCGCATACGCGAAGGCCGAGCTTATCGGGCCAAATGATTCCAGCTACGACACAATCAAGCAATCAATCTATTATTTCTAATAGGTTAGCATGAACATTGATGCACATAATGCAGTGATCAGATGCAAATAAGTAGTAGCTATTTCAGAACGGAATAAGCACGGCAAAGGCACGGCCTCTGTAGTAGTTTGCTTTACGCCGCCGGTCGGCGGCAGTTAGTTGCAGCGTGCAGCTATTGTCTGTTTATTTATTTCATACGTAGTTTGCAAATTTGCAGTGGGTATGGAAGTTCCCGTTGACCAGCTTTTAAAACAAAATTTAATGGATACTCTAACGAAAAACAAATAGAAATACTAAACCATGGGCGATGTACGTTAAAATGACTAGGGCAGTTACACACAGACAGTAGGAAGAAATCTAAAATCGTTTGAATGGTATACAAGAATGGCTGGTAGCGATATTAAAAATAAACTATTTTCATGGAATTGCTTACTATTTTCATCTATATCTAATCCTTCAAAAGTATCATTTGAAACAGAATACTATGTTTTAAAAAATCTTTCAGCTGCAATTGAAAAACGTGCGTAGACCAAAGAACATTTATCTGCAACAATTAGATTAAAATTCTTTGGCTTTAGACGAAGGTTTACGTTATCAAATTAAAGTGCATGATGACAAAGTGAAATTGAATAGGGATTTTATGCGTAGATTAATTCATTTAAAACAGGTGTCGGTAAATTAGAGTTGCCGTAATTTTTTTTACTTTTAAATTTTAATGTTAAATAATTGCCATTGCTTACCCAAATTTTGAACCCACGAAACGCCACTGATATCAAGAAATGGCAATAAGAAGTTGCATCGTGTTCTATGTAACATTGCAGTCTCGAAACGTTTCGTCAAGCACCTTGTAGAAATAAAGTGGATGTACAATTACATGTGTAGAACGTTTAAAAAAACAACACGTTTAATGATGGCAGACTTTATCAGCAACTTATTTATGTAGTTAATAAAATTAATGAGCTAAGTTCTCGAGTGTTCTATTTAAGTGTTTTATGGATATTAATTTAGATCCTTTAAGCACATGTCATGGTTGGTTGATTATGATAGTTTTGTTTCATTGCTTTGTTTACTCGATCTCCCGGAGGATAAAAAGTTTGCTGAATCTGATATCGTTTTCAGATTCTAATATCCTTTTGTCGGGATGGAAGATCGAGTCGGTTTATTCGCTGTAGGTTTTTTGCCGCATCTCGGGATAATTCTCGCCCTACTTAATGTGGCAGGGCCAGCAGATATCAAAATTTATTCGCACATTAAACTTCTAGATTCCAGTAATTATTTATAAATTAATTTCCCAGTAATTAAAAGTAGTAATTACGGGGGGGAAATATCGATTAGGCCGAAATTAAGAGGTAAACGAGGAAGAGGGAAGTAAAAGCAAACAGAAGGCAGAGACCGTGTCCTCTCTTGAAGGAGTGGACTCTTGAGAGCCGTTTGCGTTCTTATGGTTCTAGTACCCATTCTAATTTATTCGTCATTAAAATCTTCCTAATTCTCAGTTACTAGCTGGGTTACGTTAATGCCTTACTTACCTATTAATTCCTAGAAAAGACATAAAGCTAATAAACATTTGCTTTGTCGGAACCTGTCCTCGTGTACATATTTGTCTGTAGAATAACACTTAACAATGTGACATTTTTTCTTTTATAACTCGGTACACCACTTTCATATTTATTATAACAAAAAAAAACAAGAATTTCCTTCAGAAAGCTAGACAGGATATTTTTAGAATTTATGGGGCCGAATATTTGGGAACTTAAGTAATTTTACAAGGTCTTGGTGAATAACACAACCATAATTTAATTTTTATTGTAGATTTTACGTTGTTTTTTTGTACAAAATGGTAGTTTGAATAACCACAAGTGTTAACAGCTTTTTGCTAGTCTCGAAATATGATAAATTAAATATAAACAATTATATATTGTGTCGAAAGTACATGTTTTGTACCTGCAGGAATCTACAGAACGTGTTTTAAAAAAAGTTTCGGTTTATAATTTCGGTATTCAAACGGGACGCTATCTGCTTATAGAAAATAATTAATTCACACATGTAATGAGTGCGTGTATGTCGGTGTGTGTAACGACAAATCTCAGAAATCGCTGGACCAATGTTAATGAAATTTGGTAGGCACAAATAAAATTTATAAAGATCAAACAGTTTTTATGTTCACATATAGTACGAAAAATCGAACGCTTTTTTACAAAAATTTTAGCTTCACAACGGCAGCCACTGCGGTTTTTAATTTTTTTTAAGATTTTGACTTCAACGTTTTAATTCTCAAAAACTTGCTATTACAATAGCCCTAGAGGAACCCACTGTTACTATGCAAGAGAAGTTTTGTACAAATGAAAACTGCAGTGAAAAACTATTTTCAAATGTTTGAATATTTTCAAAAAATCATTGCTCAAAAACTGGCTTCACATTTTTTCTACAACTTTGTAGGCTTAGGGGAGAGCTACAATTTGGTTCCTGTCATATTCCGCCTATTTCTCTCTGACGCCTTGTATGAATTTTTAAAAACCAAAAGTTTATGCATTTTTATTTAATAAGCTGGGGATGATAAAATATTTTTGCTTACTTTAAATTGCTAACGAGTGATAGTAGAATAAGATTCATAACCCATGTAAAGTATATGCAGCAATATTTAGGGGGGGGGGGTTATATCCCACCTTTTGGCGGACGAATTCGCTGTGGCATCTCCTTAATATCGAGCATCTTTTTCAAAAAAATCAAAAATCGTTTTTTCCAAATTGTTTGTTGGACCTTAACCGCCTTTAGATACGATACAACGCTACACAAATAAACTTTTGCAAATACGGTAAGTAACAATATCTAAAGTATGGAAAAGTTAAATGGAAGTGCTTCGCTCAGTTTTGGATTTTCGGTATGTAGTCTCGAAATTTCGAGACCGTAGACCAGTTTTGTCCTGTGACGTTTCAATACTTTTAATGCATATTGCTTACAGTACAATGTTTAATATAAACAAATATTTAATTAATTTTAATAATGAAATAAAATTTTCTTTTGATACGTTTTGTACCTTTTTTTTTTTCATTCAAATCTAATTTAAGCGTAGGTTGTTCTTGAAAGCCACTAACTGGATGCTTTATTTCAAACAATGTTGAATTTACATAACGCTTAAAAAACATTAATTTGGTGTCTAACATAATCTTTCATCGACAGTAAACTTTTCTGTCGCATCAATAATAAAAAAAGTGTTTTATTTAAAGAATACATGTTGAATGTCACTGTATAAATTAAGCATTTGAATGTAACTTCATATTTGACACACTATAATTGGACAGGTTCAAAAAAATTGATACTTATCCAATGGGCTGGATTCTTCTTTGTTTCTGTTATTAGAATCAAAACGTGAATCAATTTTAATATTAATTTTAAATTTGTTGTATGAAACGTACACAAACGAAGAATATTTCTTTCTTCTAGCAAGCCTGTTTGTATGAAAACATTGTAAACAAGCTATGAAAAATAACAGGTTGTTGTAAATATCCCATATTAGTTACCTTAATAAAGTTGAACGCTTCTTTGCTTAATTATTAATTTCCATTCGAACGTGTGGTAGAAAGAAGTAATTACCAATTAATTTGTTTTTCTAGATGCATTTCAAAACTAACTCAAAAGCAATCCGTATATAGAAGTTAACACTCCTTCAGAAGAATAGGACGCGTGGAAGAAAAAAACTTTAATAAATATTTATAAGGCGAATGTTACATACTGTAGGCTTGAAAATAATTGTAGTTGGCTTCCTTGCAACCAGTTTAATAAAGCGAGTTAATTATATAACAGCTTATGACGTTAAATACTTTGAAAGTTAATTCCGAACTCCGAAGGAACATTAACGATTTTGTTTCATTACGAATGCCCTTAGGATTGGATATGATTTTTGCTGGAACATTTGTGTGTGGTGAATTTGCATGTCCTTGATAGAAAATTTATTAATACTGTTGAAGTGCCATCGATCATATTTTGAAATGACGATATAATTAATAATATGAACGCATTTTTCGGAGATACAATGGATGATTTTGTTTACCATTTTATCCGTCAAAATCCGGGCGTCGAGCGTTTGGTCCGTTTACCCGTGGCATTTTACATTACCAACGTTATAGATACATGCTATTAATCACTGTCATTTTGTATACTGGTTGAACGATGTTGTAATGCAACATCATTATTAATGGACCATATACGTGTAATATGAAAAAATACTTTTGTTCTGCTACTGTTTTACCTCGGACCCGTAGCCCGATTTGGTTAGCGATGCTATCTGAAATATACTAACACAATGTGTATCTTATTATGGTTTTCGTGCAGGGATCATTTATTCTTACGCTATGGGCGTGATGAGATTTTCCATCAATAAAGGAGAGTGAATGACGGACGGTTCCATCGACTTTGTCTCAGTGAAAAAAAAACAGTCCTGACATCGGAACTTCAAAAACCCAAATGTCAGGCTGAGGATTTATAGAAATTAATAGACTCTGTTCATGCCAAAATCTGCAGCCTCGGTGTGGTGGCCTTTCCCTGCGGGCGGTCCGCGGTCGGTCCACGTTTGCCAGGATATATCTGCATGGACGCTCGAATCCCGTGTTTGATCTTCAACTTTTGCCAGCTTAGCATTTTCCCATTTGTATAATAGTCTTAATCATGGCCGCGCCGCGGCCGCTGCTGACTTTATGCTTTTAAATGAGATCACATTATCGCCCGCGTTTGGTCATTCAGACTGCTTTAAAAAAGTCGGGTTCGATTTATTAGTGTACACATAAATTTGCGGAATTTTTCAGCCAGAAAAGTATCCGTTTGGAGTCCGGCCAAAGAAAGAGATTCAAGCGCTGCAAGTATTTTATAAAATGTGTCTGTCGCTTTTTTTGCGCCTAATTTAGAATACTATGGCGGGTTATTAAGACTTAAAAATCCTACTGGAACTGTTTTACGATAAAACCTAAAAAAACCATCATGTTTACGGAACATTAAACAATGTTGTGGCGCCGGTTTCGAAAAGACGCGTGTTCTTTGCGAATCATTGAAACGCGATATGCAAGGACTTGTTTAATTATTAAAATAGTTCTCTGTAAGAATACGCTATAAATTAATGAGGTTTCGCCGTGGGTTGTAGGACGTGGACGTATCTCATCACTCATAATTTATTCGGATGCTTAATTAACAGCACTGTCGTCACCAATGACAACTGACAAGGTATAGCTACATATTTCTCATCTGAAATATGGACAACCGTTTCGTGTTTACATTAGTTATAATAAACACGGGTTGAATAAAAAGGGAATTTCAATGGCCGCCATTTAGTATTTAGTTTTTATCACCACTTGTGACATTCTTCACCGAGAGCCTTCTCGTCTAGATCTTGAGATAGGCTCTTCTTAATGGAGTGCACTGCTCTTGCTCCAGAGATAACGGCGTCCGTCCTGCAACCACCGCAGAGACGCCGCTTTTCATTTTAACTAAATTTCTTAGACCATTCAGTCTAGTGGTTTACTGATAGCGATGGGCGTACGCTATGTCCTCGGTTCATGCAAGAATCCGGTGGGTGTGAACACAATAATATAACTGGTTTTAATAATCGAAATGAATCTCTACGCTTATTATTATAATGCAGAACCGTTAGCCTTGCCTTTTACAACATTGCACGATCTCGGTAAACTGGAAAATTAATCCGCATTGTGCGTACATCGTCGAAAACGACGCCTTTAATGGCAAAAACCTTTACAAAGAGGGTTGTATGATATTTATACCTTTACCTGCATACCAACCCCTCGCCATTTCGTATAGCTGCTGCGGTTTTCTCTTGCCGCAAATACTCTGGGTTGGTTTACATTCAGACTATTAAAAATTACCTTTATTTGACCTAAACAATTACATTTAGGCTATGCAATTGAAAGTACAGGTTGGAAAAATATTTCTACGTGTATTTTTCCTATGGATGATGACAACTTAGCGTGTCGAAATAGCTGTTTTGATTAATGTTACCAAAGTACACTAAACTTTGTTTATAACGAACCCCAAAGAACTTAGGAGAAAATATATAATTCTATGTGTATTTTTCCTACTGATGATGACAACTTGGTGGTCGAAAAAGCTGTTTTGATTAGAAATATACTAAACTTTGTTTATAAAGAACTCTGGAGGACTTGGGAAATAAGTTCATTGTATCAAAAAATTCGTTAGGAGCAAAATTAGTTAGAAGCAAAAAGGCTCAATTTTTCTTTAAGCAACCTAAGTAAATTTGGCAGACTTTTGTTTGACATCAAAATACTATTGACGCACTAAATGTTATAGAATACTGTAGGACGAATCCAACGCTTTTTTTTTCAAATATTTGAACTTTAAAATGGCGGCCACTTCTATTTTTTTTAAATTTTTTACCTTAGCGCCTTTTTATTGAAGAACAAGCTCCGGTTCTAATGTTTTATCGTATAGCTCTTAAGAGCAGTAATGTTATTGTGCACAAAAATTATCGAAAAGCTAAAAGTAATGGAGGTGCGAAAACTATTTTCAAAATTTTGGAAATTTTCAAAAACATATTGCTTAATAATTGGCCACACGATTTATGTTAAACTTTTTGAATTTTGTAAGGTCATAGAGCCAGAAATCTGCTGAGAATTGGGTTCGTGTCTGAGCACGTTAATGTATATGTGCCGTCTTCTATGAATTTTTGAAAATTTGTGTTTTACTACCTCTTTATTCAAAATTAAGTAATCAGATCGGGATGAAATTCGATATTGGAAGTGCCCTAGGGGTATACAATGTTACAAGCTACGAGAACTTTTGGAACTTGCAAAAATTTCCATGTAAAATAAATATCAAAGTTTTGACTTTTTCAATAAAATATCGCTCAAAAACTGGCAATACGATTTTTTTTAGATTATATAGAATAATAGAGGTGGGGATGAGGTAGAACTTAGTTTATTTCAGTCTACTTACTTTGTCTGTGACGCCTGCTATGAATTTATGAAAATCGGAAATTCATGCATTTTTGATTAATAAACGGGGAATTATAAAAAAATTCTGTTTAAATTGTAAATAAGAAAATCAGAAAAAATTCGGTTTCTAAATACAGTTTTTTTTTATAGGAAATTTGGTAAAAGTCCATTCCCTTTTCGTACTGGAATACGTTTCGTCTGTATAATGTTCTAAGTTTCTTTTTCTAACAAGCGACTGTATGTGGTTATTAGGTACCTGATAAAGTTTAAAAAACGTTTCTTCTTTCAATAATCAAAGAAATAATTTGGACGAATTTCCAAAATTATTGAAGCACAAAATGATGCTAAAATCGGGCCGTTATATCCGAAAGTTCTTAACATGCGGGTTTATTATAAGCTGTAAAAATTTTATTTAAATTGGAATTCCAAGCATTTAATTCGTTATAACCGACGGTTTATTAATTGTCTAGTCATCGGAATGTCATAACCATACAAGTTTGTTATAAGCAGTGATAATAATTACGATGTGTTATAATGGGAAATTTTCAGAACCATTTAGTTCGTTATATGTGGGTTTTTGTAAAATATTGGAATTTTTGGATGTCGAATCACATCTTACTGTTTTCATTTGTTAGTATTGGACGTTTTTCTTCACAGTACGTTTCATTCTTGTATTAAACTAAATCGACAAAATAATAAAGTTGTCACGACTGCAACGCCTTCAAACACCGGTAAGAATCACAAGACAAATCCTCGAAGAATGACAGTCCCCAATGCGTAATCCCACTGCCTCGAACATTCTTCACGCCGCTTTTCGCTTCGTCGCTTCAGCGTCACATCTCCAAAGTGCAGAACGTACCCTTTTACCACAAACCCCCAATAAATCCTTTCTATAAGTATCCACCCTCCCACGTTTATCTTCTAGTTTGGTTATTTGAAGGAAGATGCTAAAAAAAACCTTTATAATTTCCTAAAGTAATAACAGCAGATATGCCGTATTAAACGTTTCAAACTTTAGGCTGTCATTTAAATTGCTTTTATGTTTCAGTGGAAGTTTTAACGTGATTTGTACTAATTAATTAAATACAGAACTTGTCATTTTTTGCTCATATTTATTTTTATCGGAGTTATCATGAACTTCGCGCCAATTAAAATGAAAATTTAATTTTGTTCGCATGTTGTAACTACTTGAAAATAAATGAAAAGTTGAGGTTTGTGTGGTTCTATAACTATACGACTTAATAAGAGCTTTTAAACTGTATCTTGTCATTAACAAGATAATTGGGTATATCTGTTGGTTCTAATAACATGATCGTGTTAACGTGTTAATAGTTTCTTCATTTTGTTATTAAATAATTTGATTTTTCCAATCTGTCTTAAAATTGTGACAACTGTTAATGTGTTGCTACTTTCGTATGGTGCGTTTTACTTGAACACCCTCTATAATATTACCAAACCTTTATATATACTATATTTTTTTATTCGCTTGCAACATACGATGCAAGTTACTTAATAATTTTCATATTTTAAGTTTTCGAATTTTGTCAACCACCTGCTTATGTCTTTTTTTCTCATCTCACTTAATGCTGCAATATAACATATCTTACATCTCCTAATGGGTTTTTGGTCTCGTAAATATTTGAGACAGGTTGCTTCCACGTCTAGACGTAGTCATTTAAAATTGAAAACGGAAAATCATCGCTTTGTAATCATTTCTGCTATGATTTTTGAGTTAAACGTTAAACTTTCTTTCATTAGCTATATTTCTGTTGTTCCAAATTTCAAAATTGTGCAAATTCAACACAATACACTGTTAAAGGTTTAATTTCTAGTGTGAAAATTCACAAATATGAGCAAAGCAGTCGAATTTGCCTATCCGACTTTAAGACGATGCTTGCCGATTATTGTTAGTGTCTCCTATAAGCTGCTTGTCGCATTACGCGTTGATTACGCCTGAAATTATCTAATCAACAATGACTGTAAGTAATTTTTAGCGATGCAATTACTTATATGCTTCTACGTAAATCTATGCTGTAAAAGCAAGTTTATTTTACAAGTTTTAAGTGGTGAGCTTTAGAAGCTCCGGATTCCCCTATACGGCTTGTGGTTCTTTTTTGTGTCCATGCCTAAGGGTCACTTTCCCATAGCAGCTGATAATATGTATGTAGTTTTAACACCTAATTAATTTTAAAGTAAAAATGGGGGTTACAACGAATTAGTTTTAAAAGGCATTTTAAAAATGTTATTTAGTCCGATTGTGTAGCGCTTTCTTCTGTAACATTTGAGAATTAATGACGCAGGGTAACACCGTCAAAATCAGAACCGTAACTAGGCATAGGTAGCACGGGTACACGCCCAAGGAAATTTTTTCCTGACAATATTGCGTTACGCAAAGTGGCGTTACAGTTGCTGCTAAAATTTTCAGAAACCGGCTCAAGAACTTCGGTAAGGTGCAGGGTAAAGTAAACTTTTAATATTTTAGTTGTGAATCGGAAAACGTTTTTAAAATACCCGGGGGAAAATTATGCTTATTACTGGGGCCTACATACAATTCACATAATATAAGAAAAAATCCACTGAAACATACGTCAGGTAATAACCGACAATTTCGTCTTCGTCAGCACTTACAACTAGCAAAAAGCTAGAAAACAAAAATTTGAAAAATTGTTTTTGGAGTATACGTTGGAAAATGGCGTTTGTTCGACTATTCTGTTGCATACTACATTAAGTAATGTTTTGTAGAACATAGAAAATGTCATTTGAGAGAAAGAGACAGCATATGCCGCAGTTTCTTAAAGAGCAAAAGGGATGGGAAATATAGAAGCGGCTTCAGAACGGGTTATTCCGTTATGCTACCAACAGTTTTGGGTGCGGTCGGGTTTGCTCGTCTATATGTCTACGCTCCTCCATATATATCCGCGATTAACGCGTCCGCTTTTCATTCGGAAGACCTGGGTTCGATTCTCCGGCCCGGCCGACTTTCCTGGCTCAGGTTTTTTCTGCGGTTTTCCTGGGCCAAAACGTGAATACTAGAACAGTACAATTCGCGGAAATCTTCCTTTATCGAAATTCTTTGCTCTACTCGACCCTTTCTCGGCGGAAAAAATATTTTGTTTTAGTTTTATAAATGAATTTTTTTCAGTCTAGCTATTATTTTAGAGAAGTTTGAAAAACAATGCTTGTAAACATAAAGCTTCTATTCGTTCACGCGAGGTGGCGCGGTGGCGTTAGCAGTATACCTACATGCTGCAGTGAAGGTAATATTGAAATGTTAACTAAGACACGACTCTATGTATAAATGCCGCATTTTAACTACTGAAAACAATCAGTTAGCCAAATTAAGGTGGAAGTTTAATATTTTTTGCCTTAAGATTTATTGAAAACAAAATTTTTTGAGTTAAAAAATAATACAATTTTTAATCCTTTACTTGGTCTGAACGGTTTATACCAAAGCGTATTTTCTGTCAAAATCTCGAAATTTTTCTACGTTGTGGAAATAATAAAAACTAAAAATGGATAAGAATTTAAACAAAATTATAGCTTCATAATTCAAATAGTTCTATTCAAGAACTTGTATAATTTGATTAAACGGTGTAAAGAAGTCAAACAATTCCGCGTTTCATGGTCAGTTAGTTATAGAGGCTCTGTAAATTGTTTTTGGTATTAACCTCAATTTACCAAAGATCGGTGACACTTTCTTTATCCCCAGGTATTTAATTTCTGTAAATTATAATCGTTCGGTCAGATATAGATTTCAGGATAGAAACTTAACCTGCTGTGAAATTTTGATGCATCCTTGGTTCCAAAATGTAATGGAATTGTTAGTAAAATTAACGATATTCTTGCAAACGTATAAGAATTCCGGAAATTTTACCTACCGTTTCGTAAATTGTTCGTGGATAATTACGTATCGAATACTTCGCATTTTGTTTAACTGTTGGTTGATGTTCCGGTTCTTCCCGAAAGGCTGTTAAAATTTTCGAAATAAAGACGGGAGATTTTTAAAAATTTCTTAACGCGAATGGCATGTGCAATTTAATGTAATCTTTTTGTAGTACGCCATTTATAGTCCTTGCTTGTTGAGAAGCGGCAAAAACAAACCTAATCCACGACCTACGAGTGCATAAGATAGACAATAGCTCTGTCATGTCAGACAGATGGATCGTTCGTTCTTATTCTTCTCGGGGTTAGACGGTATTCTTTGCCTGTAAATGAATTATGTGAAGTGTTGTAGGCTGAAGGGATTCCGGTATATTATACCTGACTCGTTTTGTTTTAAAGTGATAAATGTTAAAGAATACAATATGTTTAAATTGTGGTGTTAGGTGAACGCTTTGCTCCAACAATCGGAGATGAATTAGACTTAATGAATGTGAAATATTAAGTTGTTTCGCATGGATTTATGCTGATTCGAAACAATTCATAGATCTATGGTTTTTATATTATAATAAACACATAAAACCGTCAATTGCTTACAACAAAGCAGTACTGGGTTTATGGGTATCTTTTATGATCACAATTGTCATATCAGTACACATCTTAACTTTACGGCATATTTTATACGGCATTGGACATATTTTCTACGGCCCATGATTCATACAATGTAACATTTAGGACTCCTAAAATATTGCGTTAAAACATATCGTCAAATATATCAAACCAGACCTCCGATTGCATGCATTGTTAATTTCAGGGCGCATCGCTTCAGCCTTATAAATTTTTACGAAGTTTTAATGCGACTTTAATAGGATATAACACATATTTTACAACTTTACCAAGCTCTAAAACCAATAATTTTGCTGTTGCAAGCATGACCCTCGTGACTTGCACCAAGTCGCTATCTTACTTTGAAGCTTAGATGGAGAGAACTAAACGTGTTTTGGACCAGTAAACCAAAAAAGTGTTTTTTAAAAATGTCTGTCTATGGTTGGGTGTGTGAGTGTGCGCTCCATATCTCCCAAACGGATGGTCTGATTTCAATAAGCTTTGCAATGTGGGGGTGTATCAAAAATTCATCAGGGAAATAAGCTTTTAAAAATACGAAACCAGAAGCGGAAGTTATACATGTTTTTTTGGTAGCATTTTTTCCGAAACAAATTTTATAAATTTCAAAACGGAATTTGATAGACGACTTTAATGCAAATCCAAAGCTTTTTTTTGGAATTTTCTATCATTAAAATGGCGGCCGTTTTATTTTTAAATTCAGCACCTTACTGCTCAAAACAGGTTAACAGATCTAGTTCAAAGATTTTGTCGAAAAGGTCTCTATAATGTCACAATATTACTGCGCACAGAAATTTTCGATAAGTTAGAAGCTATAAAGTGAAAAAAAAGTTTCAGAATATTTCAAAAAAGTCTTGCTCAAAAACTAGTAAAACGTAAGAATAAGCTACAATTTGGTCCTGTCTCAGTTCGCAAATTTCTTTCTGACGCCCTCTATGAGTTTTTGATATTTTGAGTTTCAACGCCTATTTACTAAAAACTAGTTAATCAGATCGGGATGAAAAAATCAAAAACACACTGCTTAAAAATTGACCACACTTTTTTTCAAATTTTGCAACCTTAACGAGCTATCGACCAGCTACAATTTGGTTCGTGTTTTAGTCCTCTAACATCATTGTGACACTTTATATGAATTTTTGAAAGTTAAAAATTCCAACCATCTTAATTAATAAACAGGGGATTTGATAAAAAAAATTATTTAGGCTAAATTGCTCATAAGTGATAGTAGAATAAAGTTTTCAACATAATTTTTACATACAGCAATATTTGAGGGGGGTGGGGAATAATTTTTCCGGTAATTTTAGTAGGTCTGTTTTCTGAGAAGGTTCGTGGTAGGCTCGAATATTGCATTTTAGGATTTCCCTAATCTTCTACTTCCTGGCAGGTACCTAACAAAAATGTAGATATTTAGATGATAACTTGGAGTAATATTGCACTTTTATGAACTTATTCCTGCACACATCGCTTTATATTGCGGAAAGTACGTGTTGCGCTAAACAGTAAATTACAAAAATTAGTAAAAGAATTTGGCAGTGTTATTTTCACAAGTGATGGAGTGGCACTGTTGTGTAAGGTGTGTGACAAAATTGCAAATTTCCAAAAAACGTATTTTGTGACGCAGCACGTAGATTTAATTTTTATAACGGCTAAATGCCTGCTTATTTTTGGAATTTTTATAGCCTGAACTTCCGGTATCTAATGACAAGTAACAAACAATATCTAAAGTATAGGAAAGTTCAGGCAAAGTGCTTTGCCTATTTTTCTGTTTGCTCTATAAACAAGTACAAATTAAGGCATAAAAAAAAATCAAAATAAAAACACGTCATTAGTTAGAAACATACCGCATTTTCCTTTTATTTTCAAATACAACTGTTGTAATTGTTTTGTTATCAAATATTGAATTAACTAGCTAGACCCGTGCGCTACTACGCCTCACGCTTTTTTTTGATAAGTTAAAAAAATTAGTGAATTTACAATAGAGATATATTTATATATTTATTATTACACCTGTGTATTCGTTGCTCCGATGAAATCACCTTACGTGACTTTTACATAAACATCGGAACCGGCATACATTCACTCCAAATACCGCTAAGAAAATAATAAATATTATAAGCTCTGTCGAGATGTAAGCATGCTAAGTTGAGACCAAAACATGTCGCATTTTAAAAATCAGAAAAATTTTCAAAATTTTGAATATGTTCACTCTATTTGTTACTTATGTATGCTGATATAGTTAGCGAAGCTAAAATTTTTATTTCTCCCAGTCTCATTTCTTTGTGACCCCCTCTATGAACTATTAAAAAACGATTTTGGGCAAAATTGCATCTCAGCACATACGATTTTAAAGTTGTCTTTTGGTGGTAATAATTTTCAGGACAATGTTATTGCGTAAAATAAAAAAAAATATTTTGTCTTTTCAAGGATATTTTAACTACTTGTTAACAGTCTGATATTATACGAACCACATAGTTACTGTTGGGGATTAAACGCAAATATAATGATATAGAATATTTTTTTCAAAAAATATAAAAGGTAAAAACATTTGAAATATGGGAAAATGCAGGAGAAGCGCTTCGTCCATATTTCAGTTTTCTACGTTCAAGTTTAATTTCAAGTTCTAAATCAATCTAAAAAATGGATGACTTCCCAATGCACGGTCACTCCCCAAAAACTCCCATTTGAGTATTCTCACTAATTTGAAACAACTTTTAATTATATAGTGTAATCTCCGCAGGTAAAGACTAGAAAAGGGTGTCTGTTTCAACATTGTATAGGAATTTCCCACCAAAAGGGGTTTCTATTATGCTATTACATTTTTACTGTTCTTTACTTCAGGTATAGGAAAGTACTGGTTTAATGCAAATTTGGGAATTGGAGATTTTAATGGAAATACATGTTTTAGAGTTTAAATCTGTAAAAAGGATTTTTTAATGTTTATCTGTGGATGAATATGTTGTATGTGAGTTTATATGTGGATATGTATGTATGTGCGGCTCATATCTTCAGAACGGATGGGCCGATTTCGATGAGCTTCGGACGTCCGAAACCGAAAGCGGAAACCAGACATGTTATTTAAGTAGTGTGTTTTTGGAAAAACAAAATTTCTGGTATAAATGATCTTGGAGCAAATCTAATGTTTTTCCCCCAATAGTCAGTCTAGCCTAAAAATGGCGGCCGCTACGATTTTCTTAAAACTTTGAATTTAACGCAAATTACTTAAAAACTAGTTGACAAGGCGGGATCAAATTTTTTGTTGTAATAGGGACACGATTTTTAATATGCACAAAAATTTAGAAAACTAGAAATTAAAAAAGATTTTTAAAATTGTAAAAATAGTCAAAACAATTGTGGTCAAAAACTGGCCACGCATTTTCGATTTCTAAATACAATACGGCATGCCCCCAGGCAGAGTGTATAAGGTTGGGGATAAATTTGTCGTGTTAGCAGTTATAGAACAGTTTGGTCTGAAAAAATATGAAATATCATAAAACAATAAATTTAAAAACTATGGGAAAGTCCAGACGTTGGTGCTTTGCTCGTTTTTGCTCTGCAGATTTAAAAAACTTTTTTAACAATAACACAAAAAAAGGCAGTAATTGAAAAATCTATTTATTAAAGCTTGAATATTGTACTAGCATTACGATTTCGATCTGAAGTATTACAACAAATTTTTAAACAAACAAACTTGATCTTTTCCTGTAGTAACGTATGAATCCCTATACTTTAAAATTTTAAATTGTGCACTAAGGGCTTATGTTTTCATTGAATTAAAATTTTGCATTTTTTTATATGATTCAACCCCAAAAACATTCCGGAATCGCGATCCCGAAAACCAACATCCTAAACGTTTTGTGGTCCCTGCTTTGTTATCAATGATTTACTACTTGGCGCCCCAATTTTCATCCTTGATTTGATGCTGTGTAAGTCGTCCCAAATCTCAAAACCCGATACGAACTGTTAATTTGATAAACTGGGTAATTTTGCTTAAATGGCTCGAAGAGTAAGATAGTTTTTGTGTTCAGTGAGCATATCTTGGATGGAGTCGACCAGCATAAAATTATTGCTCATAACGACCATGAGTCACGGAACTAACCATCTCACAACTGTTTGTTGGTTGGTTATGTTGTAGAGATAGTTCAGGAACAGAAGGAATACAAGGGATGCACATTGTGGAATTTTACTGCATCAATAAAATAGGAGTACTTTTTCCTTGATTAATTTTGGTAAACTTTTCATAATTATTAAGTTATTCAAAACTCAAATCAGCCATAAAGTAATCGAAAAATCATCAAAATTTTAACAAAACGAATCTGTTTAATAACGAGTAGTTTGTGCAGCCCTGCGGTAGGAAAGCTGCAAGAGGCCTCGCCGAGATAGCGGATAGTGGCCGGCTACATCGGAATGCCTGACCGTGAGGTGCGGGGTTAGCCGCGTTTGTCAATGAACTTGCCGGTGTACAGGTAACAGAGAAGGCAGATATTATGTCTAAGAATGCAATTTTCTAAAAACTATCTAAAATTTTTTTTTTCAAAACGTTCCTTCTGTGAAAAAAACTCTGTAATTCCACTTAATAACCAAGAAAATGTTTTAATCGACTATTTTAAATTATACCACATCGTTGGAAAAAGCATATTATGTAATTATAGCTACTTAAGAGATATGTATTGTAGATAAATAGTCATATTAAACAAACAAAACTTGTACTGCAATGAACTAGTTAAATAATCGTTCGACAGCTGCACTATTACGAGTTTTATTGGTACTTCATTAATGAGGTGTTATAAAAGGATGTTTATGTATGGTCATGATCAGATACGGCTGTAGCCGATGGAAGTTTAAAAAAAGTAGTGGAAGAGTTAAGGTCCGGCAAATATGGTGGCCACAACTAACCCCGCATCTACGCCAATTTAAGGAATTATGTCGAATTTGCACGAGTTTTGACCAACAAAAATAATAATGAGTAACAATTTATGATTGTTAATTGAGCTGTTTTGAAGGCGGCGGGCAGAGATGTATTGGTATTTTATTAATGATGGTATTTTAAAAAGACGTTTGTCTACGGTCAGCTACTACTCCACTCGACGAAAGTTAAACCAAAAATTAAAAGAAATAGTAGGGATTAAAGTCTGGCGAATATGGTGGCTACAACTAATAACGTATCTATATCTTAATGTAAGGGAGCATGTACTTAAATTTCCCGTTCCTTTATGAGCTTCTCTTTTCCTTTCCCTTATGTCCTTCTGAGCGTCGGGTCCTCTATCCATTTCCGAAATAGGTTACGGTCAGCAGCCATTCGTTTAAGTTTTTGCCTCTTTGCTCTACTCTTCTCTCCAGGCTTTCCTCCCACGTTTCCCGGGGTCTTCCTATGCTCCTTTTTCCTTCTGGTCTTGCTTCTAATGCCTTGATGAGCAAAAATAATAATACTCGTGATTGTTATTGGCTCCTCTTTTAGCGGAAGCGGGTTTGTAGAAACACATTTTTCGGGATGTCATTGAGCTAAAGAGCGATTTTTTTTCAAAAATTGGTCGGTCTACACGAATTAATTTTTTCACAATTTAATCACAATTTGTTTCATTCAACAGGCACAGACACAGAATAATTAGGGTGAAGTATTTATAGCGGGTGTAAAATATAATTTTTGCAACGTAGAATTAGTTCTGTGCAGACATAACAGTGTTTATAAACTTTAGATTGGTTGTAGTTAAAGGTAATAAAGACTTAAATGGTGCGTGACTTATAGGCCTTTTTAATTGTAAACATCGGTAATTAATAGTAGCATGGTATTTAAAATCAGTTGTTATAAGTTGAATGCTAATAAATAACTGTAATAGCCATTTTATCACAGGTAAGGAGTAAATACAAAACAATTTGCCATTTTTTAGTAATTTGATATTTAATTTTGAATTTTGTATGTATAAATTAATCAGTTTTTGCAATTAACAATAATTTGATTCAGTCAATAACATTGGATAAGTCGAATTTAAAACGAGCACCGGCATTAAAATTAGAATAATGTGTAACATTACAACAAATTGGTTACAATTAAAAAAAACAGGGCCTTGTTTTTGGTTTATTTAATCTTTATAATATCTTATAGCAATTGTAAAAAAATTTAAGCTGCGAAAAACAAATCGACGATAGTAATGAATTTTTAAAAATTTAACTTGCACATAACTAACTTCTTTAGATCGTAAAACTTAAATGCAGCTTTACTGTCTGGCTACATTTTAGCGTTAATAAATAATTGTAATTACTAATTTATCTGCTACTAGTGGGATAAATTAATAAGTAACTTTAATGGGTCTTGCAGTAAAGTAACATTAAATAAATTATTAATAGATAATAATTTGTATATTTAGTTGGAAAAAAGCACTTATTGTTTTATATATCATAAATTTACACATTTAAATGTCTGCATAATATTGAGGACAATAATACAAATTTCGCCAGAATTGCCCACTATCGACAACAAAATTTCGCCTTAAAAAATGTAACGAATAGAAATAAATTAAAATATTCCAATATTACTAAATTAGTAAATGCTGTTTCGTTCCCACATGGTACTGCCAACGTTGAAAGGCCGTTTTTTGAATCGGGAGGAATTTTGACTGCAGACAAATCGACATTTTCAGAAAAAAAAACTTTTATAGAAGTGGAACTTGCACAAGGGATGTTGGAAGGTGCAAAAATAACGTAAATCTGAAGCAAAGGAAATCGAACAAGTTCAAAAATTAAAAAAGTAATTGATTAAAATTATCTTAATTCCTTTGTACGCAATACGAGAAAATCGAAATACACTTCTGTATTTTCTAAGTGTTAAATAAAAATTATTGTATGTAAACTATAAACCGTTGAGGCTAATTGTTGTGAAATCAATACTTCCCTATTCCGTTCCGATGGTATGGTAAAGTAAAAATCTAAGCACGCCACTGCTATTTAATTTTTTTCAAATAAACCACCAAAAAGAAGTGGTTAAAATTTCACCTTTTGACTGTAGTTTACAAAACGAAAGCAGAATTTCTATTTTTGTTTTCACCGTTGAATTCGTCCGAAAAAATTGTTATTTTGTTAAGTTGCCCATATACTGCATCGAAAACGGGCCACCCTGTACATGAACATCTTGTTACTCTGACTAGATTTTCCGCACGTTTAATAATTTGCAGTTTTCACCTAATAACGATTTAAGTAATCAAATCAAAATTGTCTAAAGTATTTTAGAGTTGCGATTCATACTGTACATGAAAAAAATCTACCTGATGGCTTAAAAAATAGAGAATGCTATCTAGCTTATTTCAGCTAGCTCATGCTGAGTTTTGTTTAAGTGTGAAACGCATAACTAAAACGTGTTACAGTAATTTTGAAGGTTTGTGCTAGACGATGATTTTAGGCTGTCAAACATGTTGTTTCGGTATGTTGAATGGCTCGCGTATGTAGAGATCTATTAAAACGGTACATTTTTTTGTTAGTTTAAACAAAATGGTCTAATAATATGTAGATACGGGGCAATAAATAAATGGCACTGTAAATACCCATACAGTTACATTATTATATAATTGAGACAAACCGATAGTGTACTGAAATATCGTTTGGAAAAACTTCGTAGTATGTAATTTGGGCTAGCAATAACTTACGAGCTGGTCTGCATTAAACGACATAAAAAGTTAAGCGTTAAATGCTTTTTTCGGAAATAAATCAAAACATTGACTGAAACTTGTTTAACCAAAATAAATTTTCCAACGAACCCAAATAAAATGTCGAGCAAGGTATCTTTGAGTTGATATCGTCAATTCTATAAAGGAAATATCTGAGTGTTAGTTTAAGACGAACGTTTTACCCTCTTAAGATTTTGGTGGTTTAAAACCTTCTGCAATCCTGCGCCTCGCTTCCCTTCGAAAATCCAATTCATTTCTTACGAATGTCAATTCTACCTTTACAAACAGAGCCCGTCCATTATTATTTGAATGGCATCTGAAGCAAGCTCTTAACAGCCCGAGGTTGATACAGTTTTACAAACTCGAGTTTCCGCCCAAAAGGCAGCTGCCGTGCCATTATTGAGCACCCAAAAGCGCACGAACCTTTGGTACTTAACAATTATTGCTCCTCTCTTCACGGCAATAGATTTTTTTTGATACCGCACGGTTCCTTACTTATTATCTTTTGTTATCTTTAAGTATCTAATCTGTAATTTTGTTACGGACTTTGAAATGAATATTCATTCACGGAATTTATTTTCCTGATTCCTTGTCAAAACTTGACGGACATTTAAAAAGGAACAGTAATTAAAAATTTCGGTTTATGATTAAAAATTATAGCAAGCAAATTAAAATAAAATATTTGGCATTTCGAAATTCCAAGAGGTACATACCAGTGCCATTCGAAAATACCGAACCAATAACAAGCAAAAAATCCTTTGAGAAAAAATTGTAAAGGCGCCCAAGAAATAATTTAATTATCATTTCTATGCTTTTTTAATTTATGTTGATGTAATTAACGAGATCCCTTTAAGGATCTACTAAAGTAAAAAAAAAGTAATATGAATTTGTAGAGCATTTTTTGTAATTAATTTGAACCTAAAGACGGATTTTGCTTGAGTTGTTTTTTCCTCGACAACAGAAGGCAGTGTGTGGTAGTTGTGAGGGCTGTTAAATTTTAGTATATGCTTATCAGCTAATTATAGTATAACCAGTTAGATATTCGGTTTACGGTGCTGCGTATCTATCGAGCTGACGTATCGTTACAAACGAGAGTGTCTATGGGCTCATAAAAATTTTATAAAGTCATTAAGTAGGTTTTACAGCATCCAATTTACTAAGTTTTATATACTCACAAGGTACAGCTTTTTATGTAAGCGTTCCCCGAGGGAGTAGAAGCACGAGTGGTGGTGTACGTGTTTTGTTGGACACAATGAATTTCTAAAGCCTTTAGATCTCTCGAGTTGTGCTTACGATTAATTTTGTCTATTTTGTATAATGTATGTACTTATCATAAATATTTCTCAGCGGTTGCCTGATACGAAATGTATTTTCTAAAGCATTTTATAGTCATTTTATATGCCGATGTATTTGTATCAGACTAATTTTAACGGGTCGTTTGTACGACAGTTATCATTGGATTTGGTGGCGGGTGGTTATCACAAAAGAGGGTTTGGTAGTAAAGCAATCAATCACCATCAGGCTGCAGTTTTTCCGATCTCGTATTCTTCATGCTATGCCAATATGCGAGCTTCCTCGCCGACAAGAGGCTTCAAATTGCCAACATCCTATATTTTCCTTCTTTTTAACCACATATTATTCATTTTTCCTGCTAGCACTTTATACGTGGGGTTTTACATCAAACTGACAAAAAAATTCATATAAAATTTAACCTACGCCACTGAGCTACTCTTGTAAAACTAGGCAACGATTTAATACAAAATAGACAGGTCATGTTGGTTTCACAGCAATTTACGTCAACGAATTGTAGGCATCTATCATTTAAGTTTTATCTAAAAATCTGCGGTAAAAATATCGTGTGTTGTGTTGGGTGTTGATTTTTATTCCTGTTCGTGAGCCCGTTAGAAGGTGACTTTTTGATTGATTGCTATTGATGTACCTCGAATTTTTAGTCCCATTTTCCTCGGCCCCTTTTATTATTCTTAACGTAAGTTTTAAACATTTTAAAATTTGAACCGGCAGCGTTATAGAAAAATAGCTTTCTAAAAAAAAACAGTATGTAATTATAATAAATATAGTACTGGGAAAAAATTATAAAATATTGACTGGGTTTCTTTAAAAAAACTCTGGGAATCGACCCCGGACAAATGCATGCCAAAAAAAGATCTGAAAATCTCAGGTTCTGGTTTTGCAAAGTTCCTTTACGTTGATTTGAAATTTTCAACCAGCTTTTCCAAATTGATGTGGAAACTCAATGCTGTATCGCCATATCAAAAACGGTTGGCCATAGATATATTTTGCTGGGAATTATTTTAATTAATTATAAATTATTGGGAATAAATCCCACAAAATATTCTTTCAGCAAAAGTATCCCGGAAAGAATTTTGAAATGGTCTTTGGAAAACCCAAATTCAACGGAAAAAAATGCCCGTTGCTAATTTATTTAAAATTTATTTTTTACCGTTACACATTCTGTACTCTATTCTCGATGGGTTAAAAACTTTGTATTTATGTAATTAACCGTAACTTTTCTTCGTTTTTTCTTGTAATAATTCACAACAATTCTCTTTTTTCTATTTATAGAATAATTCAGTAGGTTTCTGTAACCAGCTTCTAAATATTTGGGTTTTGGAGTCGGGGGTCTCCCACCACTAAAACCTAACTCGGAGGGAAGGGCTCCAAATTAAATATATATGTTTTAGATGTGCATAAGCATGACAACTTTGGGAACCGCTGCTTTGGGTGAAGGGAATATGACACATATTTTATAGACGATTTAATGCTTACTTAAAAGAATTAATAAATTACTAGGTGGTTTATTAAAAAAAAAATGAAAAGCACAGCTGTATATTAAATCCAGAATTGACCCAACTTTACCCGACGACGGGTCTTACATCTCGACACAGCTTATTTATTATGTTGTTTGCAGTGTTTAAATCGACAGATTATGTAACTGTCACGCAGGGCGACGGGGCATTTGATTTCAAAACCTTACGTAGGATGTAGCGCACGGGTGCAGCTAGTTAAATATTAATTTCTATTTCCGGACATACTATTTTATTACTTTAGTACTCCTACCAACTAGAAACTGAATTTTGTGAAATAATTTGTAATACAGAAAAGTTATAATTATTTTCTAAAAATGTTAAATAATAACAAATCTTTCCAAAACTGCCAACTTAAAGTACAGTAGTTACGTTTACCAAAAAAGCAATGAAGTAAACAATACTATAATATAAAAGCAAAATGAAAGTTGAATAATGCCGTATCGAAATGGAACACTGTAAAGTGAACAATAATTTTGAATTATACACTATGAGCATTTTTACTTAGACGTATAAAAATCATACTATTTATTATAATAAAAAAGTACTACAATTTTGCATTGCTTAATTTTACTTCCTGGCTAAAAGTCGCCTTAACATAATATATAGATAAAGTTAGGCTCAACCTCAATATTTGCTCAAGAAATAAATGTATTTACAGTGGACGGAAACTGCATCAGACGTGCAAATATTGTCACCAATTATTCAAGCTTTAATCCGGATGAAGTTTCGAGTTCCTTTAACAAATGACATTTTACAAATCGGTTACTCTACGTCAAAGAATGCAGTTTTAATTGGCCGGATGCTTTGTCGTTGCTCAGTTTTTGTAATGCTATTCAGCACCTTAAGTATCGAAATGTACTGGATACTTATTTATCCCTTTTGATCTTAAACTCGATTCGGTTTTGAATTTCAAATTTTTTAAATCGCAACTTAGTTTAATTTTGCTAAAATTTATTACCTAAACGGTTTTGCGTTGAGTGATCATTAAATTACTGTTTTTAACTGGGCATGTCTCCAACATTAAAGCAAGTTTGTAGGTGTAAGTAATGTCCATGTAAATACCCAAAGAGACAAATCGTACTTGTAAATTGTTAAATTGTAGTTTTATTATCTCCTATTTCATATGTACGTCCCAACTTGTAAATAAATGGATTTTTTTAAAGGAATTCGACGTTAAAATATTACTGAAGAAAATTCTTAGTATTTTTCGTGTTATATCCGTAAATAATGCACACATACTTCAATACTTACATATGTTTGCCATAAACATAAAGCTAAGTGCGTTCTATTTTTTAACCCATCACTATCCGCGCTAAGAAATGCATTAACTCCCGCTAGCCGTGCTTAATGAAGAAACCATATTCTTCTTAACGATCCATTAGAAGGAAAATAATAGTATTGCTAAACAGTTTTAGCACAAATTGTTCGTTTATTATAGACAGCATATGTGGCCAGAGTGTAGAAACAAAGAAATAATTTACTGCCACACCTTCATGCTGAAAACGGTAGGCTGTTGGTCCGCTTTCTGTTTTGGAAAAATTACGTCTCTAAAAATAGCCGCGATATGTTTTTAATAAAAGCGGTAGTTAAATAGGACGTCAGACACCGCCTTTAGTAAAAAAAGATTCGAGCTAATTTCGCTTTTATAAGTGTTAAAAATAACTTCTTAAAGCTTAATTAAAAGACGCACTTCATTTACATATTGTCAACTCCACTCTAATGTGTGTACTTTTTTTTATTTGAAAAAGAAACGTTGCTAAATATAGTCAAGACTAGTAGAATTAATTACTAAACAGATTTACATTTAAATTTAGTAACATTTGGGATTTATTTTGATAAATACTGTGTAAACGACAACATTAACTTAATTATGTTAATAAATACCTGTTCATTTGTTATTATTATAATTTTATGCAAACAAGGATAGGTTAAATGGGCCGAAGCTTTTTTATTTCTGTTTTACTTGTCCCGTTTTATTACCACAGATAAGCATGTACATTGTACACACCTGTATTTAACAAAAATTGCTTTTATATTTATGTGATTTGATATAGAAAGGCGTTCAACTAAGAACTAAAGAACCATGAGAAAAAATTATTTCGAGCTTCGTTTACTGGTTACTCAAAATACAGTCACTTCCTCAGAAGCAGAAAGCACATAAACGTTGGGTAAAACAATAGCAATAAAATAAAAACTTAATGACCAAACAAACCTTTTGTTTAGTAAAATAATGATCTACTTTCTTTTAATGCCGTATACAGATGTTCCATTACTGATAAGTTGCCTTGTAAATAATTGTAACCAATGTTTTTTACATTTTATTTGCCAGATGTACCCTATATTACGTTTGCACCTGCGTGTTTGAGTTTTTAAGTAGCTCTTAAGCTGTTTATAGAGAAGGCTTAAAACATTTCACGAATTACTTACATAATAATGTAACTTTTAAACAGAAACGTTTAACTTGAATTGTTTTAGGAAAATTTCATTCAAACTTACGGATTTTTGTGGTTTTGTTGATTTTCTATGCCATCTTTTATTTTTCATTTAGAGAGATTTTATTAACACGGCTGGCGCCTGAGTGTTTTATCAAAAAGGGGCTTTGTAACCTACTGGGACGCCGCTGGTTATTAAACAAATTAATTAAGACGAGATTATTGCCCCTTGTTTCATATAACGACAACCAAAATTTCATTAAAATAGCTCAAGCCGTTTCTGAAATATTAAAAAAAAACATTTTGCACCCTGTATCTCCAAAGGGATGGGTTTTCGGACCCATGTTAATTAAGAACTTTGCATTTTGGTGAAAGGAATAGATCCTGATCTAAATAATTAAAAGCCCCTACATACACCCATGGTTGCAAACTCAAACCAGGGCACGTTTTATTGAGCAACGCCAAAGCGGTTGCTGTAGGTCTGTGAGTTAAGAGCTCGCAGTTCTATCCGATCGACCCGAGTTCGGGCCTAGCTTTAGCCGGAATTTATAAAAATTTGTGATTGATAATATGTGGGACACACTTTTAGGATGAATTTAGAATCTGAAAACAGTGAAACAAATTCGGATAAACATGGATCTGAAAACGCTTGCTTACGGAGTTACAGTCTCTTAGAGATGTAACAGTCTAATAACTTTTTGGCGATAACTACTGCAGTAGCTGCTCTAAAATTTTTAAAATTCTATATGTGAGCATTACTCGTTTACCTTAATATTTCTACTAATTTTTGGTTACATAAGTGCAGCACAGGTGCTTCATACGGGGCGGGGGGATACCTTTACAGTTTTTGAATTTTTAATTAAATCTTATTGTCTATACAAAAATTCCCAAAAAAGGTATTCTTGTTGAAAGTCGGTACAACGATCAGTTTTTCGGAGTAGTTCAATTTTTGTGAAAAATTAAGTGTTTTCTGAAGATGCAGAATTTTTAAATTTAAGTGCAAGTACTACGAATGTTACCGACAAAAAAGTTATTAGACTGTTGTATATCCAAAAGGCTGTAAGGAAGCGTTTCCGGACCCATGGTTATTGAAACATTATTAAGATTCTGAATGCATCCTGAAAGTGTGTCCCACGTGTTATAAATAACCCTGTATAATCATGTCGGTTTTGTCGTTAATATCTTTCAACTCCCTCAGTTACAGTTAAGGTTAATAATTTAAAAATTTGAAATAGGATTTTTAGAAAAATTCATTTCCGGTACTGGCCGGTACAGGAACCTATGCGTCGTAAAATTACCGCGATAATAATTACGCAGATACGCACTTTCGTGTGTGTGCGTTAGGGGTGTATCAAAATGCATTGATTTTTTTTCTCATCAAAAATTGAAAAAAAAATGTTAGGTTCCTAAATACAATAAAACATGGCCGTAAGCAGCTCGCTCTAACCGAGTGGGCGTGTTTAAGTAATGTTAATCGGACCAACGACATTACGCTGAAGCAGCCGCAAGTAGTGAGGTGGCGGCTATGGCACAGCTCGTTGTAACTGCACGCCAATTATGTCGTTTTCGTTGCGCGACCGGTATCTATACAATCTGCATTATGCTTTTGCGGGGTAATACCAATGTGGGTTTGTTTTGTTCCGCCACTGCTGTGGGGCTACAACGTTGTGCGACATATTCAAAAAGCTAATGTTTTAGGCTGATAAATTGTATTTCCGTCAAAATGTAACAATTAATTTTGTCACGGTATTACCGTTACGTATCACCGTTGATACTAGGAACCCCTTATATGCATACAAGTGTAGAAGTAGGAAAACAAAAGCAAAAAATTGATTTTTGTTTGCGTAGTAATGATTTCTGGAAGTAAAATAAGTGTTGTCAAAAAAATTAAGTATGCTATGGAAAGGAATGGTAGTAATTAGGTGGTTATTTAATAAATATAAATGAGCAACTTGTGAGAAAATTCAAAACCCTTTAGTTCTCACAAAAACTTTTGTACTCTAAATGTACATTTCGACTGCTAAGCAGTCATCATCAGTAGAAAAAAAAACACAAAAAAGAAGAACTACAGCGAAAACTGAAATCACAGTTACGGTGCAGAAACGTCCGCTGTGCTTGGTAAGTCAGAACAGTGGTTATTTAAGTTTCGCAAAAAATTTTCACGTTTCCATGAATTTTGCATGGGCCTTTCTCTTTTCTGCCCATTTCCCAATGAAAACCTTTGTTCATAGCCTGTTTTTGGTATGCTAATTTAACTTAACTTAGGTTTACTGCACTGAATTAAATACTCTGTATTTTCAACACTACAGGAAGGAAATTTTATATTATTTTCTTCAGTTCAATATTACTTCTTAAGATAATTAGAAAAGTAAATATTTAAGAAGTATTTCCATTTGGTTCTTCTTGAAACTGTTAAAGCTTAAAGTTGAGTGTCGTTGTAGGTGTAAATGTTTCTAAAAAGGATGTGTACTGTGCATATACATGAGTAGATAAGGAACAACGTCATTCCTACACTAAGTTTATTTATATATAAATTTGTAAAAAAAATGCACAATACAAAAGGTTACAGAGAGTATTTGTCTTCCATTGTAAAGATGACAGAACAACAGTTTGGGATGCTAAAATAAACGGGTTAAAAAGCTCACCACCTGTCTTAACCGCAAACAAAAGCGCAAAACTGTCACAAAGGTTAAGATATGTTAAGTTATTTGTGGTATACGTTCGTTACAATATCTCATTATGTAGCGGGCGTTTTAAATTAGTGGCTAAGGTACCTAATTGTAATTTCAGTATTTCCTGAGTTAGAAAGCCCGAAATAATGCTAACATTGAATGAGTTATTTATGTTAGAGTGTTATAAATTATGTTACAATTGGTTAATTTAAAACGAGGCTGAACTTTTGTGAACGTAGGCGATACCTCCTAAGTAATATGTGAGAGAAGCAAAACCCTTTAGCCCGAACATTAATCATTCAAATAACTTTGAGCTCTGAACTAAACGGTACTGACGTACAATTGCTTTTTGTTTACTTTGCTGAGGTGCCACGTTGCAGACGGCTTGTTGCTGTTTAGCTGCTTTTTTTCTATAACTGGAATTTCTCCAGATTTTTCTCTCTTTCATTGCAGGGAGCTTCCCTGCTGCAAATAGAATTGGTTTATCTAATCAAGATAATATGTGGTCTGGTTGAATAGATCGGTAAACAAACGGGAATTCATGATTCTTTGCTCCTTGCTCGCAATTTTTCCTTTGATGCGGTCAGTGTAGCTGGTAGCAGTGCTATCGGTGGCGATCAGATCGTTGATCAACGGGCCGGTTAGCATCGGCCGTTCTGATATTACACCGGTAACGGCTATCGCCTACTTGGCCATCTTCCCGAGGACGTTGCCCCATTAAAATCTTATTCTTGTATTGTTAACATTTAACACGAGTTGATTTTTCACTTTCCTATACTTCCAGTATAGGATTGATTTCGTAAACATATTCGATTTTTATAAAATGCGTTTTGGGGTTCAAGAATGAAAAAAAATTGGAACATGTCTGCGGGAGGGGGGGGGGGTTGTTTCGTATCTTCTGAACGGGTGGTTTGATTTTGTTTTTTGGTTTCTGCTAACAACAATGGAGTAGCGACATAGTGGAGATTGTCCTCTATTAATTTTGAAACAAATCGCGAATTTTTATAAGGTGTCCAAAAAAGTTTAAATTAACAAAATATTACGCGCGAGCTGCTAGACGGACAGACGCGAGACGTCTTAGGCCTAGTATGCCACGTGACTGTTGCAATTTTAACTTATGGACGGACGGTTCTATTCTCTGAATATCTGCATTATCAATTAATTGCTACGGAATATGCCACATAAATATTTTGGGATTTAAGCCTAGCAGCGGAGCTGCAAAGTCAGTCATGCTTTAGCAGGGAGGTCGACCCGGACGGTGCCGGTGGTGTTAACCTAAAAAAATAAATACTTTCAATACGTTTTGGGCTTTTATAAATGTACGTACGAACAAAACTTTCAAATTAAAGAGAAAGGACGTCGAGTACCTGATATGGATATTTAATTCCGTGAAAATAGTAGCGGATAACAAAAACTAAGGATATTTGGATTCTGAAATTTACGCGTGAAATATCTAGCAATCTCAAATTTTTATAAAATGTCTCCATACAAAAAATAATGGTTTTGACGTCAATATATTTTTCTCTGTTGTAAGTTTTAAATAGGCACGCTTCTTTTACATAAAATTTCGTCTTCGTCTTACTTTGTATGCTTGTCTTTGCAAAACCCGCTTGCTTTGGAACCCACCAGCCGCCACTGACTTATGCTAGAACTTATACCTATTCTTATGTGATATCAAACATTTTTGAAACCATAAAAGGTAATTATTTACAAAGTACGGGAAAATACAGGCTTTGCCCATTTTTTGCGGCTGTTACAATTTTAGCTGCGAATTTCAACTGAAAAATCAATCTTGCTTACATATTTCACAAAATCTAATTTTAGAGGAAATGTAAGATTCTTACGCATGCACGAATACTGATTGACGAACGCTTTCTCTGTCAGAGGGGGACTGAAAAAATAGTAATAATTTGTTAACAGATGCCGGCGGCTCCCATTAAACAGCCAGCCTGCGGCTGGAGACACGATTACACTGCTGTATACTAATAAACATATGACATCCGTATCGAGTAACACACACAAAGGCATTAATCTCTAAATGGAGTTTTTATCCCGTGTAGGATAGGAGGGTAGTACTAATAGCTTGTAAGTAGAGCTTAGCTGACCCTGTTCGCCCAGATTACGCTATTGCTCGCTTCCCCATTATGCCCTCAAAAGACTCCACCGATTTTAAATCAAGAAAGGCTCTAAACTTTAACAACCGACAGTGATTAAACAAGACTCTTTTGCTTCCACCGACGCGGCTATTTTTAACAGATTAAAGTGGTACCCTGCATACCGAGGCTGTCTAAAATGTTTTAACTATAACCACTACAAACGGTTAATCTTCAACCCGAGATTATAGGTATTAACTACACTATTTAGAGGTAGAACGAAACTTAATTGGCATAGAAAAATTGTCAAAAATAAGTTTACACATACCTTAAACAATTGGCTACCTCATGTGTATTGCTTTCTAATAACCCATAATATTTCTTCTCATATAAGAAATGTTCTGCCCTTTCATTGGGCCAGTCCGTCTCTGATGTAAAATATTCTACCTGCGTCAAAAACTGATTTTTCTGAGATCTCTCTATACGGCAGAAACGTAGATCTATAATATATACTCATACTATTAACAAATATTTCACTTTTCCAATTCGTCTCTTTTTCACATTTTTTAAAATTTGTTCATCATCGTTATAAAAAATGTATTAGAAGTTTTTTTTTATAAATCACAGAGACCTATACGAAATCTGTTATCTTGTCGTTGAGCCAATTCGTCCCTGCGCCCGTGTTACAATAAACAGTCTCAAGTCTCAGCAGCTTATTTGTAAAAAGTTCAAATCAATCAATAGAAGTACCAATAAAAAGATACGTATCTTTCTGAACCGGTTTTTAATACTTAGCTTCTTTGAGCTTTTCATATTTTATATGCTTTATCTGCATAGAAACAAAAAAATGTATAACAATATCGTCTTGGATACTCCACTTGACATTTTCATAACCATTTTATCCAGAAAATTTCGTACTGTGAATTTTTTCCAGATCTAAAACTAAGTTGCAATAAATCAAACTTTAACCTTTTGAATTTTTTGGTTATACAGGGTGTTCCGAAACTCGCGGACACGGCGCGGTATTCTACGAAGAAAACTAAACATACAATTTTTGTACGATTTTTCGATTCAACCAATATTTTTGGAGTTATTCAAGTTTTGAAAAATGTGATAGTGAAAGAAAGAAAAACTTGCTTATTCAAATTTAAGTGTTGGATCATATACTGAAAATCAATCCTCAATAAATTCCAAAAGCAAGAGATAGTTTCATAATTTGTCATTTGTTTGAATTTAGTGAAGTGCGAAAGAATGGCCGCAAATTATTGGAGCAAAGAGCATTATGATATGCTGATATCACTTGGGGGCTTCTAATAAACAAGCAGGACAAGCGCTGCATTTATACGCGACCATTCTTTTGCACTTTCAACCTATTTCAACATAATCAGTGGCATTGCACAATGCATAATTAGGAGCTAAATTCAAATAAATGACGAACTATGAAACAAACAAATTTTGACATGCTGTTTTTAATAGCCCATAGCGTGCCACTGCTTAAATGAACACGTAAATTTGAGTTTGTAGACATTTGTAATTTTTTCCCTCAATTATCGTTTTGAACTATCTCTTGTTTTTGTAATGTATCATGGATTTATTTTCAGTACTTGATCAAACGTTTAAATTTGAGTTTAAAAGTTTCTTTTGATTATTTTCAGACTTCGCGCCACTTTAATAACTCCAAAAATATTAGTCGAATCGAAAAATTGTAGAGGAATTTTTGTTCAGTTTTTATGGTAGAATACCGACCCACAGTCCGTGTCCACGAATTTCAGAACACCCTGTAGATATTTATTTAGTGTTTACCTTGTTCTGCCGCTATGGCTCATCACCGAAACCCTAGTGGCCCAACCTTGCATCTAGAAATTTTGTTTATTTTGTGGACATTTCGTCAGTATATATTTTGGCTCAAAGTCGATATATTAAATAATAATAAAATTTGGCATTTCCTAAAAATATGCATCTGCTCAGAACGAAAATAAATATCTAACCTCTTCTCATGGCTGCATAACAAAAAAACCAACCAGAATGACCATCTCTTAATGGTTTAAATGAATAAATATGCAGGTAATAAATTAACAGATAATTAAAATGTGTTTAAAAACGCCGTGCCGCCACTGCTATATTCAAATTTAATCGAATGTAAACTTTAATTTTAAAACTGCTGCAACTGACGTCAAAAAACGTAATTTTTCTTTTCATTAGTTTAGAGTTAAAAAAAAGTTGACTTATTGCTATGCAAAATACTTTAGAAAACCTGCCTCTATAAATCATCACGATACGAGTTGGTACGCCACTGGGATTGTTGTTTTCTACAGTTAGAATAATAACATATTTTTTTTTATTTAAGCAATTCGTAAAACATCTGCATGCAATAAGATTGTAGTTTAATGTCTTACACTATAACTCTAATAAAATTATTACAAGAAATGTTGTTATGTGCTTTTGTTTCAAATATTTTTAACGTACTAAATTTAAGTTGCTGTCAGCGCATTTTCATTAAATTATTTCCTGCTGGCTTAAAATTTACGTCAGTTTTCGATTTAAAAGCACTTTATATTATTATTCAAATGTTGCAAGTTTGTTTTATAATTTAGATATCTCAAGAAATTGAAATGTCAGGTTTCATTAAAAATTATTACTAACTGTTAAATGGCATCGTTAATAAATTTAATATGTTCTCTTAAAAGACAAAGTTAGGTATTTTTGATGTTGTGACTATAATAAGAAAGTAATCTTCGTAGTTCGAGATATCAATACGGAACTACTACGGCTTTTTGTCTACCTTTATGTTTACATTGTGTTTGAATGTGTATTGAGTAAATACCCTGTTGTTGAAATTTATCACGATTCCAATTCTACGCTTGATTCGTTTGGTACTACAACTTACATTTGAAGTCGTATATTATTTACATAAGCTATAGTTTCAAACTTGGGTATGTTATTTCACCATTCCGGACCTAGAATAATTTCTAAATTTTTATCTGACAAATTGTATTTGTTCTAGTCAAGTTTGCGAAGTAAAGCAAGATGTCACTCGAGTTCTCTGAAAATAGAATATTATTTTTTACATTAAACGTACAAATATTATACCTTTTTCTACATATTGTACATGTAAAACATGTAGATTCTAAATTAACACCTGCATGAAATTATTTTTTTATTTTATCGTGCAAATGTCAACGCATGCGTGCATGGTAGGTTGGGGTGAGACGTGTGCAACTATTCAACGGTACGAACGCGCCACCTTTTCTCTATTCAAACGTACTACACGGCAAAAATTTTTAATTGTTTGCAATAATTGTTTGCAACTATTAAACGCGAAAAAGTCAGTTCTATAAAAAAAATTAAACAATAAAATGGCGCCCTTTAAATCGTTACGCCTGAGACGAAAGCCACGCTCTTCCCAGTTTAGTTCCGACACTGTTCACATTTATAATTCTGGAAACATTATTCAAAGAACCTTTTTTAATTAAGCAAAGTTGTAAACTACCACTTTGTGTTAATCCCATGCCTGAATTTATTAGAAATTTGAATAACTTCAATACTTCTAGGTACGAATACATGCAATTAACTATTACTTTTATGGGTGTGGAATCTAGTGATGAAAGTCGCGGAATAAAATGTGCCGCATATAAGTACCTTAGATATTACCGGTTCCCACCGGGTCATGTAACATCACGTTGCTAAAAGGTCCATCGCCCTTCCGCTCTCCCAGATGCAAGCAACGTGAAGTCTTCGTAAGTGGTCGAAGTAATGGACAATTAGTATAATTACGCCAAAGCTGTCCTGGTGTGCTGACGTATGACTTCTAGAGTTGTTCGTTGCAAGTCTAATTGCATCCGCGAGATAGGACTGTAACTACCGATTCGACCGAATCATTTCCGAATCGCGTAAATAAGCGAGTCAGAAATCACCCAAAGTTAACGCGTCGCCCACGCCCCAAGCCCTTGCATGTGACCACTAGCACCGGAACCTCTGTCCGACACCACTCAGGAAATTGCCGCCCTGTCTGAGGAAAATTTAAGCAAGCGAACAAACTTCAAGTTGTTGCAGTCTTCGCGAAGCGAGCGTGCAAGGATATAATCTATCAATTTATTGCGAGATAAGGGTCGCTATCGAAGTTTAGTACCGTACGACTATGTTGAGTTGTAAAATCACCTACGGTAGCAAGTCCACCATATAACTATCGTAACAAAACATTTTTGGGGTAAATTGGGCCAACTTTTCGCAGCACCATAGCTTCGATTTTTCTGACATATTAAATATACTTTTATATCTCTCTTTTAAGTAAATCAAAACAATGAGCGAAGCACTTCGCTTGAACTTGCCTATACTTTAGAAATAGTTACTTATGTTTTCAAGAATATTCCAGTATTAACGCCTTGCGTGCGAACAATGACAAAATAAAAACTATTTGAAGATTTTGAATAATATAATTACGACCTACTACAAGCGAACGGAACTATGCATTCTCCTCACAGAGTACCCGATTATGAGCGGACCAAAATGCTAACGCGCCAATCGTCAACTCACTTAAAATTATGCTTTTCCTCCTGCTCTTATTGTAATTAGAAATTTTGTGAGGCAAAAAGCATTTGTTTGACACAAAATTCTTTGGGATTTATGAAAACCAAAAACCGAAAGACAAATTAGTCCCTTAAAAAATTGGTGTGGCTGGGATTAACCTCACTGAATATTGCTTCATCTAAATATTAAATTGTGAATCTTATTCTACTATCACTTACGAACAAGTTAGCGTGTACAGAAATTTTTTATAATCTCCTATTTATCAAACAAAGATGCTTACATTTTTGATTCTCAAAACTTCATACAAAGTCACAGAGTAATTATCAGACTGGGCACAAACTAAATTATAGCCTATCCCTATCTCTATTTATTAGTGTAGGTATAGAATTTTGAAAAATTGTGTGCTTTTTTTTTTGGAAAAGTAAAAAATTTAATTTTTTTTACAACACAGCTTTACTTATCGCAAAACTTCTCGTACCCCTAGGGCTTTTCTAATATCAAATTTCATCCCAATCTGCTAACTTATTTAAGCATAAATAGGCGTTAAATTCCAAATATTCAAAAATGATAGACGGCGTCACAAAGAAATTAGCGGGCTGGGACGTGAACCAAATTGTAGCTCATCTCCATCTCCATGAGCTTACAAAATTTAAAAAAGAGCGTTTGTGCACAGTAGTAACATTGTGTCACGCTAGAGCTATTTAAATACAAAATTTGATCTGGATGTATCAACTCGTTTTTTGAATAATTTGCCGTCAAAGTCACTCTTTTCAAAAAAATCGTTTTGGCTGCCATGTTGAAGCTAGAACAGAAAATTTGCTTTCCGGAGAAAATGCTATCAACAAAACCTGTCTAAATTTTGCGCTTCCGATTTAGGATTTTTTTAAGCTAATTTTCTGAGCGAAATCGATACTGAAAGTATAGGAAAGTAAAAATTCAACACGTACCTTCCGTTTTTGTTGCATTTGTCTAGGAATGGCAAAAATGTCCAAAAGGAGCAAGCTCTCGTTTCTTGGAAATGGGGATGTTTCGTTGAAGGCAGATTGGAAATTACAGAAAAAACATGATTTTCTGAGTTTGTTTATCAAATATCTCCATCTAGATTTTTATTTTAATCAAAGGTTGTATTTTTTTAATTCGTACTATGATTTTACGTGTTTATGTTAATCGACTGTAACAAACCTGTTTGGGCTTCAAGAAATCCAAACAACTGTCACAATTAAAGAATTTTTCAATAAACGTTTCTTATTAATAATTATAAAATAAGATTTAAAGTTTCCAGGTGTAGAAGTATTTAGGGAGGTTAATGCCCCTCCCTCCCGCTTTGTTGAATTTGGTTTCATTGTCTTTTAATCCGAATCCATAATTTTTTTCGAAATAAAAAGTAAGGTGACACTCACCAGACTTTAATAGTGTTATAGGCGTTCGGAGTCTAAGCGGGATATGATGTTTTTGCTCCAAGAAAATTATTTAACAAATAATAAATCATTCAAAATAGCAACAAGTTTTTTTTTAACGTGCATATCGTCGATGTTTTTTGAAAAAGCATAAACAATTTTAAAACTACAAGGGGCGGGCGGTAGAGCAGCGTTTGAGGCCGCTGGCTTCGGCACTGCTCTACCAAATGTGTTTTGGTTCGATCGTGTTTGTATGTTTGTGTATGTTAGATGGGCGGGACTTACGATCCCGGCAGTTGCTGCCCCGTGAGTGTACAAAAAAAACTACGAATAAACTAGAACTAAACGAAATTCAACGAATAAGAAAGCATTTTTATTTGTCGTTTTCATGGCAAAATTTAATCCTCGTCGGTAATTCTTTGTTTGAACACGTTTATAACTATAAGGTATTCAGAACGTAATATTTTCTTTGTCAAGAATAAAACATTCCAAGAAATAAAAAGTAAACAAGGTTTATCATCTTACATCAACCCGGGGACATATTGCGTGCATATTATTTGCAGGAAATAAATGTTTGCTAAGTGTAATTTTTTCTTATTATATTAAAAAATGACTCAACGAGATCAACGATTGCTATTCTTATAATTTAATCATTACATGTATACATTAATTCCTGTGTAAATCAAGCAGTATTGTTGCTAGACTTTTGAAATTCTGCTAGAATTAGTTCAGTGTAATAAAACCTTTAGTAAAATTTAAAAATGTTGACCCTTTCGTGTTTGTGCTTTCAGTGAGTATATTTCAACACATCAAATAAATTTAAGTCTTGTTACAGTAAAAGGTGGGTTTTTGTAAACGGTGTTATTAGTGGGTCTTGTCGGATCGGCGTACAAATCTATGTAAATGGCATGTGCCTTACACCCACTTACATATGTAGTTGTCGCACGGCTGGCGATTTAATCCAGCCGGTGATGAAGAGATGCATTGGGACATATTAGTTGTCCCATGCAGCTCACTCAGATGGAACGAAGATATGTTTTATATAGTTTTCCTGATCCCTCAGCTGCTCGCTCGATTTAATCCATGTACCCTTCCTTCGGGTCGCTGGGCTCACTTCACATCATTATTGTGGACTTATCCCTTAAAAGTATGTTAATCACGCTAAGCTTGTTCGCTGAAGTGCAATAATTTGCGTCATTGTGTTTAATACGGAGCAAATCCAATTATTGTTATTAATAATCATCCTTGGTGTCCACGTCATATGGGATAACCATACTCGGGAAATTTATGAATTTATGTTTTGCGTCGAAAATTGTACAGTAATAAAATTATGTTTGCTGGAGTTAAAGCTGGGCATTATTCATAAAAACAATTTGTAAATATAACAGCCACATTACACCGTAGTAGAAGTTGCAAATCTGTCGGTTATAGGTCATTTAACCCGAGCTGCTGCCACCACAGTGCACGAAATATAACAATATTATACCGAGCTATCCGTTTTATTAATTCAAATAGGGCAAGGATATGAATTTTATGCACCCTTTCGCACAGGGCGCCGCTGTTTAATACACAACGCTATTCTCCAGCGACTTTTGCTCTTAGCACGTAATGCAAGCTTGGTAATTTGACAACTTTTACTTGGCAGACTTAATTAAAATTTTGCTATTGTAAATCAGGGACTAATAATAATTATAAGTAATAAGTAGCTGTTAAAGTGGAATTAATTCGGGATGCATATTAATTATTCGCCGAGAGTGTTAATGTTATCTGCTTAATGATGTATAATAGGCAGGGTAATTATATAATACTAGGCCTTATTTGCACTAATCGCGCACTGCTGGAGAGAGATAATAGGTATTATTTGATGACAGAATCGCCACCCATCTGGTTTGTGCGGTGCTGAATATTTGGGTCACAGCATGAATTGTCGTGGATTACCCATTCTGCCAAATATTAGTCTTTGTTTTTAAAAATTTACTCGGTTCAACAATATCATCAATTTGTTTTTATATTCATCGCTGAGAGTACAATGAAGCGGAACAACCAAAACGTTCGCAGACACCAAAGTGCCAAATATTTCAGAGGTTACGTTATATGAGTAATTAATCGTACTTAATATTACTGACTCTTTGCCAGATTATCTTCTCCGTGTCAATTATATGTGCTTCAAGAATTTCAAAGATCTGCAGCCAATTACTCAAATATATTTAGGCACCTAATTAGCCACTTTTCTCTTTGGATCGTTGGCGGTAAATAAATAATTACGCTCAGGTATTTGATGTTTCGACAAAGCACTCGCTTTTAGTTTTTATTTATAGTAACCTTTTTTAATAATGCGCTATAATTCCTATTTATGGCTTAAGTTAATTGAGTAACCCACAATTACATACTTAAATTCTAACTATATCTATCTCCTGTTTTCCTTTATTCTGCAATCATTTTAGCAGCACCGTCGCATTAATCTCTTTTACGATTTTTACTAAATGGCAGACACTTCTCTTTAAATAACTATCGTTTTCTTATATTATTGCTAAAAATCCAGCCGTGGCTTGCCACTCGCTTTAATTACGAGGTAAGGTAAACGTTGATCCTAAATTATGTAAAGCAAAATTAAATTTTCCTCAAGCCGCTAAATAATTTCTGACGTCCAAACTCAATTTTACACGTCACAAATTAAATTGCAAACAAGGGAAATCGATTTTTTGATGTTAAAAATTAAATTTTTGACGTCTAAAAATCGTCGAATTTCGGCTTATAAACATTTAATTATTAAATTCTGTAATCGAATTTTTGACGTCAGAACTTTAATTATACACATCAAAAACCTATTTTATGCCGTCAAGAAATCATTACTTAAAATCTGAAAACCGTTCAAATAATAAAAGAGCAAAAAAATTACTAGAAACTATAAATAAACATTATTTATTAAGTTCGAGCTTTACTTCGTTGAAGTTCAATTCATCTGGACGCAGATAGAGAAAACCAAGATCAAGTTATGAAGATTTATTGTTCCTATAGACCAAACGCTAACTGTTTGATTTTAATCTTGTCTTTGATAATGACGTGTAGACACGTTGAAATACGTATAAGGCTAAATTACAAAACTTGTTGAAGTTACGAATTGTTTTATTTACAATAAATATAAATAAACTACTTTTACAAGTCAACAAATGAAATTTTGACGTCAATAAATAACTTTTAGACGTCTATAAATGATTTTTTTGACGTCAATTAATGAACGTTTGACGTCGGACAATGCTGCCATCTAACGAGATGTGTATAGAAGCAGTGTGGACTAGAACCATACCATAAATATCGACTGATCATAAAAGTCGTACGTATATCCTCACTGTCTTGTGAAAGCATACTGGAGAATAATATTTAATAATGACGTGGCATGTGCACTAGGGAAATGAGTGATGCGTGAAACACAAGATCAAAACGTAAAACAGTCTTTGAAATGGAACGTATAAACATTCTATGGTACAAAGCGCACTCTGGTGGAAATTAAATCATGGGTAAGTAATTTGATGTGGCGGCGGACTAACACTTTGCAACTACGCCAGCTGCTTCGTTAAACGGCAGCATTTTTCCGACGCCAATAATTGATTTTTTGACGTCAAAAAGACATTTTTTGACGTCAGTAAGTACATTTTTGACTACAAAAAATGCTTTATTACCGTCAGAAACTGCGTGTTATTCATTAATAATTGAATAGTTTATTTTTAAATTTAAAAAATGATTTCTAGAGGTTAAAAATCAATTTTTGGAGTCAAAAAATAAAAGTTTGAAAATGATTTTTTGACGTCAAAAATCGATTGTTGGCTTCAGAAAAATTTGTGAGGACAAAAAATATTTCTTGGCCAAGAAATCATTTTGTGACGGCAATAAGTGTTTAAGAAAAAGTTGCACGGCGTTCCGCAGGTAGACTTTGCCGCCCAGTAGAACTTCCGGTGGCATTGAATCCACCTGAAGTTGCTTTATTTAGACTAATATTACACACAAACTAAGTACAAATCAGAGACGTCGTAAGCAGCATCACCTAAACCTGTAGGTGCCCCTTATCCTGATACTAATATCAACCCCAAATTAGACACAGGCCACATAAATCTTAAGCAGCGTCACCTAAAGCTGTAGATCGCTTTATGAGGATACTACTGTTACACAAAACTAGATAAAGAGCAGATGGATACTTATAAGCGTCACCTAAAGCAAAGCTGTAGGTGCTCTTATCTAGATACCATTATCGCCCAGAAACTAGGCAGAGGCCGGATAAACCCTAAACAGTGTCACTTAAACCTGTAGATACATTTATCTCGGTACTACTGTAGTTACACATAAACTAGAGAGGCCAGATAAGTCTTAAGAAGCGTCACCTAAAGCTGTAAAGTGTAGGTTCCCCTAGGTAGGTAGACCCCAAAGAAGCCCTAAACGGTGTCGGCTGTAAAAAGGGGACACTTACATACGTGGATATAGTTGCTAAAACATGTTCGGGAAAAATGATCAATTTTTGAAATTATTTGTAACATCACAACACATAACAACTATAAAAGTAAGCAGAAATAAGACCAGTAAATTTCTCAGAATGTATTTGAAGTTAGTTTTGCATATAAAAATAAATTTAAACCATTAAAGACTGCATTGTTAAGGAACAATGTTGCCAAGAAAACTTACGTCGTACTTCAAATATTTTAGCGCTGATTCCGGTCTTTTATTACATGAAGCTCAGGTTGACTTCCGTTTCTAAGTAAAAATTGCCGTAGCTCGAAGTAATATAACTACATGCCTTTATTATTTCAAGTTCGCATTGCTTTTTCCTGCACAGCTGTAGCTTTAATGACATTACTTCCCATTTGGAAGTTAATGTGGAGGGTATTCTGCAGAAGTACAGTAAGCGAACATTTTTTATACCAACCCCCTGATTCGGTAATTATTTTTCTTTTATTTTACAAATTGTTCGTGGGAATAAAGGGGAATTGATTTCGTGGCTGCAACATAAACTGTTTAATGTAAATTTGATTTACGACGTTCAAAAACAACGGCTGTGTAGTAAAACACACAGTAAAGCGTGCTATTTAATTTTTCACTCGTCGGTTTGTTTGATGCTTGCCGCTCTTGCCAACATTGGTTTTAGTGCCCCCTGAACATGCGATCCCAGTTGGTCGCAAATCTAATCCGTTCCACACACAGTATTATTAACACGACTTAGTTTATTAGTACGGTGCTATATTTAAACTTTACTACCTGCCTTTTGCTACAGGTTACGGCCACTTATTTGTTTAAACAAATTCGTTTTCTGTCGAATGCTTAACAATTCTAAAGAATGTGTTACAAAAGAAATAATAAATGCTTACAGCAATTACAGCCCTTATTAAGCCTCGGCTTGTAGGCCGTGGTTGAATATTTCTTGGAAAGCTGGTATTTAACAGTGGCGTACATATACGTGTATTTAAAAGAGAACCATTCTCAGAGCTCATTCACCAAATTAAGTTCCCAGAGGACAATCACCTAAGAGAATTCTCCGCCACATTGGGGAAAACCATAAGTGGACTCCCCCCCTCATAAATATTGTTGCACTTCCAAATTAAGTTGTGGTTGTTATTCTACTACTTAGATGCATGAGCTTCGATTTTCAAAACTTTATAGAAAGCGCCACAGAGAAATTAGCGGACTGAGATACGAACTTAATTAAAGAAAAAGTTAAAATTTATATATTTTTTGTTCTTGTTGTAGCTTGTAACATTGTATACCCCTACGGCGGTTCCTATATCTAATTTCATCCCGATCTGATAACTCGTTTTCGAGTAAATAGGCGTTTAAACTCAAATCTTCAAAAATTCATAGAAGGCGTCACAGAGAAATTAGCAGGCTTGGAACACCAACCAAAAAAGCTCGTCTTCAGCTGTATAAGCTTACAAAATTAAAAAAAAACGTGTAGCCAGTTTTTGAGAAATATTTTTTTTTGAAAAAAACAGAAATGTAGTGTATTTGAATTTAAAGGCAAAATTTTTTTTTCGAATGCTGAAAACAGTTTGATAGGCTATTTGAAGTAGTTTATTAAGAAAAAAAAATTTTTAAACCATTTAAACATTAACAAAAAAACGATACTTTTTAATATCAACAACACATTTTCGGGAAGTTACGTGATTTTAAACTATGCCTATCAATTAGCTCTAGTTAAAAAATATATTTTTCATTCTTTGCATATTTGTGATAACTCTTCAAATTAAGCTTTTATATCGGTTTTTTGGTCCGAAGTCCGTAGCGCATCTAATCAGTTGTAGGGCGACGGTTTGCTGTGCTCTTAACCAATGTGGCTAGCCGAAGTTGTAGCTTACTATTCTTATACGGTACGCGATATCGTATTGTACAGGCTGTTGCCGCGTTACCCTTTTTTTAACTCTTTTTTTCTTGTTTTAATTTATGTTAAAACAATTTTATTCAGTCATTTATTGACGCGAGAATATTTAAAACGTAAAAATATATGGGAAAGCGACCTGTTTCGCCCTTTTTTCCTTTTTCTTGTCAGTATTTTTCTGTCGTTATCTCCCAAAAAATTATTTCACGTAACCTTTTTTTTTTCAATTTTTTTGTAGCGACTTTTTGACTAATGAAGATCTTTTCGTTTAATTATTTTGATAATTTACAACAAACTATTTAAGTGTATGAATAGGTCGGCTCCAAAGCATACACTTTTGATGTCGTGACAATAGGTACGCCACTGGTGCCTCATTCGTCTTGCTCGCGTTCGTCCATTAATTTGGCTAATAGTCGACTCCTACCTCTTGTCTTTTCGAAGTAGAGGAAATATCTCATAATATTGGGTAAGACGTATGTCATAAACGAAGCCATATGTCATATGGTGATGCCTTGTTCTAAGATTAAACCGCTTCGTGTGATTGTGGACGCTGAAAGCAACAGACCGCGTTTACTTTGAACTTTTTGTTTCAGTTGTGATTTATTTTGTCACTTACGGTTCTTCGTACTATTACGCACGTTATAAAGCCCGATGCTTGACATATTGTGGGGAAGAAAAGTAGAGGTACAACCCGTAAACTTGCTACATTTTAATTGCTGCCATTTGTTATTACTTATTGGATATTTGTATTAATTATTTTCAAGAGGTATTAATTACCTTCTTGATTTAATTATAGATTAAAATTTAATATACGCACTCTGACCTCCTTTTCATAAATTGCTTTATTTACACTGGAACCCCGATGAGTTCGATTTATAATTGAAATCGCTGCAGTAAGCTATTGTATGTAAGCTACTCAACATATCTGCAACAATTACACATTATTTAACTCATTCAAAACCAAAAAGTAGTTTTAAAATGAATTATTGGTGGATGGTAAATGCCGGAAAAGGTATTGGAGATAAATCGTCAGCATTAAAGGGAAATCCAAATGGAAATTGTTAATTTACTGAAGTATACTCCGGTGATAATTAAAGCTACTGAATAATTTGGTGTTGAATATTTTAAATTTTTATATTATAAGTTCAATGTGAAACGGGCGACAGGGCAGGGAATAAAGCCCTCAATTTCAGCAATGCCCTATCAAACGTGCCGAGTTCAATTCCCAGCAAGCGCGTCCTTGTATGTGTGTGTATGCTTGTGCATGGTAAATAGGAAGCCATATGACCCTAGCAGTTGGTACCCCACGTAAGCGTACGAAAAAAATTCAATTTTTTAGATCAAACGCTCGATTACACCCATGTTATTAAAATTAACTGTCTCCTTTGGACTGATTATGATTTTTTCTTCTTTGGAGCTTCTTAGATACTTTTTTTTAATATATGTATTTTTGACCGCGCTTCGTATTTTGACTTTTAACGTCAGATTTTGACGTATTAGGGTTCAAGAATACCGAAAAACTATAGACGCACGAAAAGCAATTTCTAGGAACAAAAATCACAACTACACTGGCACATACGAGATTGATCCACCAAAACGTGGGGGATGGGGATGCGTCCCTTATACTTAAAAATATAAGTGCATTTGAAAAAGATGTTCAGGCTCGTATTCTACGGCTACTAAATAGTTTATTTGCGCAAGGTTGGTAACCTTATTGTCCCCACGGGTACTGTTTTCAAAAATTTGCAATTTTTGGTTTTTTTAGTTTACTTTAGCTTTGTTTAAACTGGTGTGGTATATTAAAGAAATTTCCTTACCTTTTTTCAAGCTATTTTTCAATGTATATGTTATTTTTAAAGTATTCTTATTTTATGCAACATAATCTATCAAACACAAAGGAATGTTATGTTCATTCCTTAAGAATGAAAAAAACTTTAAGCTAATACAGTATTCATTAGCGTAATTCTCCTATAATAGCATCGTGAATATAGTGTTGCTATTCAAACTAAAATGTTTAATTTAATACAGTATTTGAGAATCTTAACCCCCAACAGAGAGAGGATCTTTGTTCGCCAATTGGATTTTCGCAAAAAATTGCTTTGGGTATTAAAGTGTACCTGCAACATTCCTAGTAGCACTTGTGACACTGCATTAGAATTTTTAATTTATTTGCGGACGTTGGTAACAAGTTGATGTAGCGCTTAAAATAGTTGTGGTCGTTAAGAGGAACCTCTTAAGCTTTGTAAATGTGTTTGAAGTCTGATGTCTCCATTCGAACTTGTAAGTTACTGTTTGTCATGTGTTGCCGCAGCACTTAGTTTGATCGTCCTCGCCGCTGTCGCTAATGTCGAAAAGTTTTCCTGGTATAATTACATAACTGTGTTTCTTATTCCAAAACCTTCATTTAACCGTTTTCAGTAATTGGAAACTAAGTGGTAAGTTATGGTGCCTCACAGCGTCCCATTGAAGAGTGCCGTTGCAGTTGATGTCCGACTGGGAAGTTTTAGAATTATTTTCGTGTCTAATAATTGATCATCGTTCGCGTTATCTCCATTTTAATTAAGTCGAGGAGTCCTGACCTGGATTACACTGCTCACAGGGCCCATGTACACGCGCACGTTGAATTCTCGACGGTCCCAGCCGCCGAAGAATGCGTACTCTGCATCATAGAGTGGCCCCTTCGGTGGTACTGCTGTGCAGTATTGCTGAATAGCGGTCGTTGCCCCCGCGACAATAATGTATCATTTTTTTATTGTTCCTTTTGCCGTATCTCTGCTTCTTTTATTTGAAATGAAATTGTGGAAGACCGCACACAGATAGAGATAAAGCAATAAGCGATCTTTAGCTCACCCTCGCCGAAAACGTCGGCTGCAGTTACATAAATTAGCTTGTTTTGGCCGATGTGTATGCATCTGTCATTTTATTGTTATAATTAAGATAGCTGGTGTGAAGAGACACAAGACTCCTGGTTATATACAGGGTGTTTGCTTTAACATTACCCATTAATTTTGAACATAAAATACTTTAAATAAGAAAGGGTGTTTAGAACAATTTGAAATTTTGTTATGATTAATTGTGCAAAATATGACCGACTACCATACATCATTACGAGGGAGAAATTAGAACTACGGAATGAATACTGTTTCCTAGTACTGTTCAAAAATAGTACCACATACATTAACAGCGGCGGGGCTAAACGCGAATAGGAAGTGAAAATTCAAAGTCACCTTAAAGACATTATTTTGATTTTCACGTATTCAACCACTGTTAAAAGATATAAAAGTCACATTTAAAGAATTTAAAATGTCGAATTTAAAACTGGGTGTTATATCCAATCCTAATCTAAAAACGTCATATAATTGGACGATATTACACATCAAAATTCTCAATAAGATTGCCATGTCATTCCAAATCTGGTTATATAGGAGTATGTAGGAATGATTAACTGGCCGTAATGAAAAGACTGTTCCGATTCCCATTACACCTCGGGGGGCGCTGAAAGCCGCTTAGTCGCCCCCACGGCCGTCCGAAACAAATTGCCCGGTACCTGATCGGATCCTCGCCTAGCAGGCCATCACCCGCTAACTTCTAATGACGGATTAACGCCTTTCATCCGGCCACTTTCTGTATGACTTCTTTTTGTAATCCCTTCTTTGTGTTCTTGCCATTATTTTCCTTCATTTCCGATTAGCATCATCGGTAATAACCTAACCCTCCTTCGCCCAATTTCATTTTCTTTGCCACCATTAAAGCTGCACGATTTCCTTAAATTTACTCCCTGATGGAACCCACCTTCCACTTTTCACTTAGACGTGCTGAAAAGCAATTACAAATTTCAAACGCGAAAACGTTTGTCACCGGAATGGGTATTTCTGGAGGGCAAACCCCATTTTTATTGATTGCAAGAATTTGATAGAAGTAATAAGTATTAATTTCCTTAAACCAACGAACAAAATTTGTTTCCAAATTTCGTAAAGCTTTGTAGGAATGACAAGATGTAGCAAGAAAAAGGTAAAAACTCAAAGATAATGCCCCCCCAAATTTTGGAAACTCGAAAACTGAAGAAATTTCTACATTCTCTGCCAACCACGTTGTTAGTTTAAATTGGTAACTACTAGAAAATTTTTGGAACATGCAGGGTGACTATGGAAAAGCATTTTCTGATCAATAAATGCGCTGAATGAGTTTCTGAAACAATCTCCACTTAAAAGCTTTCTCCTATAGTTACAACAATGATGAAGTATCGATTGATGTTTCTAAAGGCTTCTATGGTTGCCCCAACTTTGATCAAATTGGGTCTTCGTTTTCTTCCCTGTTCGACCATTAAGCATCTTCATACATTAAAAGATTATTAGCTGTTTCCGTTTAAAGAAAAACCTTATCATTTTTTAAAACAAAAAAATCATGACCCAAAATGATCTTTACTTTCCTCTAAAAGGAAGTTTGAGAAGCACTGTTTTAGAGCTTAAGTTAAGACGGTTTTTTAGATGAGACGAATTTTTAAGCTACTGAAAGTCGGTAGCATTTTGGTCATTTTCGGGGCTCAAAGGTGTGGTGCCTAAGATAATAGGGAACATGCACAAGACAACAAAACTACGCTCTACTGCGATTTATCGTTTCCGCCATGTAAATAACAGCGGTTTTTAATTTACACGATGCCGTGAGAGTTAACGCGCACCGAGGGCCGCCTATCGGATGATGGCTTACCCGATTGTATCTGGAGAATTACGACTAAGATTATTTTATTTAGTTTATGCCCGGGCATTATTGTTAACTACCGTGCTAAAGAAGGAGTTCGAGAAGCCACTCACCAATATGAAGAACTTTTTATTAGAAGTATCTAGTTGGACATGAACATAAACGAGAGCTTACAAGCCATTACTCTGGGAATTAAAAAAAAAGGGAGAGTAAAAACACAATTGACACATACATAAATGTCATGTGTACTATTGAATTCAATATCAGCTGCGATATCGAGTTGCAGCTATGAATTTATTATTGAAAGATAGCGATGCGGCTATGCACCGCCGCTGTTCTGCTAGAAACAGTTCTTAAATATGTTTAAGTTTTGATGTAAGGTCCGGTTTCAAAAAGTTTAACTTTATGTATTGAGAATAAATCGTAACTTATACGTAAGCATACAATGAAATGGTATCCTGGAACGGGAGATTGCAAACAGCAAGTACTATTATCATAGATTTACAAGCAACATCGGATCTCTCATAGATGCCCACCAGCTATTGCGGACAATTTGAGTACCCGTAAGCGGCGTTCATTTATTAAAATGTCCATCTCTGCTGCAACTGACACGATTTATAGCTACCAGTCTATGAGAGAAAACTAGAATTATCTTCGCTATCGGACTATCTGGCTATAGCATGCTACTGGTTTGCAAATAAAGATGTTGCATATGTATAATATGGGTACTGTGTCGATACAGCTTTTACATTCCTCGAATTATGTTCGTAATACCCTTCTTTATAGATTCTACTAATTATAGCACATTCATGGGGAATTGGTTGCTAATTCTACAGAAGCTGTAACAGTTTGGACGCAAGCCATTTCGTTACGTTCTGTGATCATATCCAATATAACTCAAGCAATTGGGCAGTAGTTTTTATACTGTGCGCCAACAGTATGGAATATTGGCTATAACGCCTTCATTATTAATTTTAACAAACAATCCCTTTAAAAGGTATTCAAATTTTCATAAAAAGTAATATAATGGCACATTTAAAATTTTAGGCAGCCGTTTTGAAGTTATGACGTTATTGATACTTTTAATGGAAACATAATACATAGTAGGAGTTCCTTAGAAAAGTTAAAACTATATGCAAAATGCATGAGAAATTATATTTTTCTATATTTTATGTCCCCAAGATAGTTTGGCTAAGAATTTAATTTTATTATTGTTTTAAGCTCTTATGAGTGCCGTTTAGTCAAAAAGAAAATAATTTTCACGTTTCAATTAAACAAAAATATTATTAATAATAAATTCAAAACGTGTCTTTTTAATACCAGAATAACAACAACGTATTCTAATGTCTTTCTAGCGAAGTGGTTGAGGTTGTGTCTTCTAAGTAGAAGTCCCAGGTTCCAACCCTGTTTGGAACAAACTTTTTAAAATTTTTTTTGTTCTTAAAAGACATCAGCATCGGTCGCTTCGCAACAAAGACATTAGAATATCTTGTTGTTACTCTGGGATCCAAAGGACATGTCTTGAATTTAATCATATTTATTTAGATTTCTGCATAATTTTTAAATATAAAAATTAGTTTTTACTAAGCAGCAAAATGCGGTTAAAATTCTTAGCCAAAACATCTGGAAACAAATTTTAAAAATTTCATAATATGAAATAAAATGGTGGGAGCACAAATTAAATTCGATGACTTTAATGTAACAACCTCTGAAAACAAACACAACATTTTTACGAGTTTGTATAATTTTTTCTTATGTTTTGTAATTCTGAAATTAAATGATTTTCAAAGCCTGCTATGTTAAAGTATTGAATTTAATTTATGGCACAGCATTTTAATTCATCGATTGCGATTTAAGTGAAACAAGCCAAACATTCAAATCGCTTAATAGATAAAAAGGTTCTATCCAACGACACCAAGTTGACGAATGGTTCTATTACAAAATATCGATGACGTCATAATTTCTTTATATATCTTTAAGGATGTTTTGATAAAAATTATTGTCAGATGTTACGGCCAGTATTCCATATTTTTGGGGCATCCTGTATAGTGTATAAACGCGTTAAACAAGAGATTTGTTGAAATGCAGCAGCACAAGCCCTCTAGGTAGTAGATCAAATATGTACGCCCCTTAAAATAAAATCCGTGTGTACGAAAATAGAGTGCTGAAGAACATCAGTCTTTTTTTTTATTACCAAACGAAGTTTAAAAAAATGTGTTTGAGAATACAATTTTAAAAGTTTTGATTGAGTTCAGCTTTTTAAAACTCCTCTTATGTTATACCATATTTTAACTTCAATTCTTTACCAGTTTTAACCCAACGCGGTTCCACTTCTCAAGTTATGTTTATACAAAGCAATTAAAACTGTCAAATGGTTATCGGTTATTATTTATGTTGCGAGTTCCTGTAACAACAGTAGGGTGAGTAAGTTCAACCGCAAACCATGTAGACAGGTTACAGAGAACTATCGAAAATTTCCAAATGGTCGCAACACTTTTAAACGGGAACGTAACTAACGTATTTTCTTTTGGTAGGGTGGGCCACTGCTTAGCCAAAGAAAAGTTAGGTGATCGTCACTATTTTACTGGAGTGGAAACATGGGCAACTAATGAGTGCGACAAAGTAAGGAGTTATATGGGCGGCCAAGTGGGATTCATGTACCCATGGACACACTTAAAATGGATATGTTAATTTTTATCGTTAAATTTAAACGTATTCATCGATAGTGCATTCCGAGATGGCCCACCCATTATATTATCTCCTTTCCTTGTCGCGTCTATTATCTTTTTTCTTGTCGCTCTCATTATTGCTGGTTCCCTTTTCCTATCGCACGCATTAGTCTATGTTTCTAGTAAAATACGCACAATCTGATTAATGGTAAATGTAAAAATATTGGCAGGCAAGCAGAAGTTTTCATACTGGATTTTATAAAATAAAAGTACACTTAAAACAAAACTAAAGTTTAAAAATTCAAGTTGCTTAAACAGGGGGTTAAAAATAAGTTTTTTTTGTGCTTGTAGCCGGACCGGTGTAATTTTTTATTTTCCGAAAATTCATTAAAAAATTAAAAGGTTTCGTATTTTAACTACGTCTAGCAACTCCAGTTAAAAATATATTATTATTTTTTTGCATATTTTTGATCATTTTTAAATAAAGTTGTTATAACCATTTTTGGTACGAAGTCGTAAGCGTAATAAGTAGCTAGCGACTTTACGTGAGTAACCGCGTCGTCTCAACATTTTGGGTTTCGTACCGGATTTGGATGATTATATGTAAATTTAAATCATTTATTGGCGCGAGAATATTTAAAACGTGAAAAATACGGGAAAGTATCAGCGACGTATTACGCCCATTTTTTGGACATAAAATTCCTGATCAACAATTTACCCATTTTTATTAGTTTTTCTGACAATGCTGTATTGGTGGTTTTAACAGTGTACATAAATTGTCTGATTTACCTCGGTGCCAAAGAGCTTTGGGGCTCAATTTAGATGGTCATTCGTTGCATCGTGTCAGCGTTACTTCAAAGAATTATTTTTTTATTAGTTTATTGTAGTTTAGAAGTCATTTGGGAGCAAAATGTATTGCAGGCGCGTAATCAATAAATAATAATAATTTTTATTTCTTCAAGCAAGTTGAATTAGTTGTTTAGTTGGTATCTCGGTGGGCCTATGTTTATGGGTGGACCCGTACCCACCCTGGCTCACCCGTAGTTACGCGCCTGCTTTTAAAGCGTACACTATTTAGGTCTTTAGGGTATACTATAATGAAGGGTAATTCCCTAGGACAATACGGTATATCTTTTACGGCTCGCATATTCAAGCTGCCCATAGATAGATACCTAGTAACAGTAAATAGGGGTTTCATTGCATGAATCCGTAGATTGCTAAATTGCGCCTGCCATATCATATATGTAATTAATAATGAAGTTGAGGGGCTTTGATTTGATCCATTGTTACTCGAAAGACAATATAACGTTTGCATTTGACATGTAATATACCGATATTGCGCTGCTGGGCTAGAATATAACATTATTGTTCCACGCCTTTTATATCTGTGTCACACTGTTCTGGTTTGCCTTCGTTTGCTGGTCAATTTCAATTGTCGACCTAAAATTTATGCAGGTGGGTAAATAAATAATATATATCTTGATGAGTTCTGTCCTAACAAGACCCTCTTCCACTCGCCCACTAACTCGAGTATCATTTTTGATCGAATCAACGATTATCCCCCGCTGATTCTCCTTTGAATTTAAAAACGCATCGTGACCTGGTTTCAGTTTTCGTTATTGTCTCGGATTAAATTTTAATTAATAGATTGATTATTCTGTCGCTTCTGTTCGACAAGAAACGCTTTGCGTCGCGTTAAATACGGAACTACATAAATTATTATAATAAGAATTTACGATTGAAAGGTTACGGTTACGTGTACACTTGTAATGGCGGTGCCACTTTTTGATCGGATTGGTTTTTTACAGCGAACATAAGTAAAGCAAATCCCTCCTGCGTTAGCGATAGCGCTATTCGAAAAGATCCTGACACTTGACTTTGCATTAACATCATTCTCCTGTCATGACTCATGAGAAATGTCATCGAATCGTGCATTTTAGCGAGGGTTTGTTTTGTAACCTAGGCGCTTTCAGTATCTCTGACAGCGAATCCAGAAAGCATGGAGATGATATGTAGAACTTAAAATTGTCTGTTTCACGAAAATCAAACCAAAAATTCTAAGCATGTAGAACAACACCGGAAATAAGTATTTATAGAAAAGGGGCCTGCTTTGAACCCATGCCAATTTTTTATTTTATTTGGAAGAGAATTTTTCTCTAATTAATAATGCTTAAGACCACCTCCATTCTAGACAAGACTGAAGCATTAAACTGTCTGGTGTGTTCGTGTAGTTCGTTTAGAAGTACAATTAAAACTAAATTAATAACTTTTCTACCTCTCTATGTTAAGCTCGGAAAATCATTTTTACATCTAGGTCAGCCAAATCAATTAACTTATCCCTTTTTGGTTTTCAACACGATTCGTTTGAACGCGATACTTTTTTTAATTAAAATTATTTAATTATGGACAATACGAAGTTTTCATTATTTCCACCAAGCTGAAGAATCTGAAAGGTCAAGGGTCTGAAAATATTATCTTACTTCAAGCTTTTAATTGCGTTTACAAGGAGAGTTGACGCGTCTCGGAGAATTTAAAGCATTTGAAAAGAAATCAAATTATAACTTATTCCTAGCTCATTTTTACTTTCCCATGCTTCTATTGAAGTAAAGAAAGTTATGGTTTCATGCAAAGTTTCTTATTTCAGATTTTAACGAAAATATGCGTTTTGGGGTGCAAGGAACTCAACAAAGTGGTTTAAAAAAAAAGTCTGTTTGTGGGTGTGCGGGTGGGTAGGTGCGTTCGGTTCCATGTATGTTCGGGACCCCCCTCCCCTCCCTTGCCTGATTTTTATAAGATTTGGTGTGCGGAAGTTTTTTAGTTGCAGGTAAGTTCTCTGTAAAGTCGTTAATCGGAACCGAAAATTAGACCTGTTTTTTTGATATAAATTATTTTCTAAACACTTTTTTAAAATTTTAAATACATAGCGTTGTAGTGCATCTAAAGACAAATCAAATGTTTTTTTCAAAATGAAGGCCGCTACGAACTTTTGAAAATTTTAACTTTAATGCCCGAATACTTAAAAACAAAATATTCAATCGATACAAATTGTCATATTATTTAATAGTCCTTAATAAGTATAATCAAGCGATGTAAAAATATTTTTGGAAATATGAAAATTGTAAATATACTATTTTCTCTAAAGTTTGGATGATTTCAAAAATTTACTCTTCAAAAACTTTCTGCGCCGATAGAGCTTGCAATGAACTACCAATTTGTTTTTTAATAATTCCAAAATTTTACTCTAGCGCTCTCCAGGAATTAAAAAAAATTTAAAATTAATTAATTTTTTATTCAAGAGCGCAAACGCCAATCGTTATATACTTTAAACATTTTAATTGACTATTTAAAGTAGTTTATTAGCATTAAAAATAATTTTTAACCACAATAAAAATTAAGAAAAGAAAAGATACTTTTTAATATCAACAACGCGTTTTCCTGAAGTGACGGTGGTTTTTAACTACGTCTATCAATTATCTTTAATAAACCATACATAAAGTTGTTATAACCATTTTTGATCCAAGGTTGTGAGCGCATTACCTATCTATCGCCTTTATGTGGTCGGAGCGCGCGCCGCACGTAACGCCTTGTGTCTAGGGCGGGCTTGTACCGGTTTGAGATGATTAGTAGATGTAAATTTCAATCACTTCTTGACGCGAGAATATTTAAAACTTGAAAAGTATGGGAAAGTACCAGCAACTTGTTTTGCCCATTTTTTCCCTAAATTGTCATAATTTAAATTTTATTTTTTTCAATTTTTATGGTTTGAGTCTTGAAATACCTTCACATCTCATACTAGGACTATTACGATAACAACTAACTTTTATGTAAATGAACCAAAATTTCCAAAAATATTAAAGATCGTCATTTCTCAGCTAGAGAGTTTAGAAGAAAAGCATTTCGTTTGATTTAGCGTTCTCTTTCGTGGAATATCTAAATTTGATTAAAATTGGTTTGGCAATTTTTGAAATTTCCATGTGACCTTCCGACACACGCGGGAAATTTTGGGTTGCTACAGGTCGAAATCGTACATTTCCATTAAAATCAATTATTTCCACGATCACAATACTTGTCTAGTGTGGGTGTTGTTATATTTAGTATATTCATGAAATATTTGTCAAAACCTGTGACATCAGTCACGCCTTAGTAATTGTGTCGTTGATATCATAATCGAACTTCACAAATATTTAATTAGTTCAAAAATCCCATTTCAACGCAAATAAATAAATAACGAAAAGGCAGGCGGTTCTTTCATACAAAAAGTCAAACACATAATCACACCTCATTGAATTTTACCGTGTAAATATTAAAAAGATTAATTTTAATGTTAGTCCTAACATGCGTTCTAAAACAGGGTCAAGTGGGCTATACTGGGTAGGATTAGCAAGGATTGGAGTCTTTTTTTTAACGCATGTTATGTTGTATAAAAAGACACGGGGAATACTACCTCGACAGTCGGGGTACCAACCGCCTTTTTATCAAATCTACCTTAATCACGTGTTAATGTTCCATGTTGTAGCATTTGATGCACGCAGCCCGGTAGCTCAGTTGGAAAACGCGTGTATGGCATCGGTAGCCGCCAGATCGAACCCCGACAGTAGTCCACTTATTTAAAATTTTTGTTTAATTACTAATTACTTTGTATCGTGTACATATTATTGGAATGCTACTGTTTATGCTCCCTGAAATATTTTTAGCGATAATGACAGCGTCGTAGGCGCAACGAAGTACATTCTTTCTTACTGTCGTAGGTTGAACAAGGCGGTTAGTACTCCGATTGTCGGGGTACTACAATGTATCAAACGGAAGTTTTAAAGAGACAATGTAGCAATCGTTCTAACGCTATTAATAAGCCAAATTTTAAACATACAAGGTTTGTTAAAAGTTTCTATTATGTTTTAATAAAGTAAGTTGCTATGAAATTCAACCTACTGTTATTTTAAAAATATTTGAATATTAGCTCATTATTGTCTACACGTTAATTAATTCTTATAAAACAAGATACTTAAAAAATCATACTGGGTGAGCACTCGGGTGGGCGCCAGCTTTTTGCGTGCCCACCTGCAGTGGCGACCTAGTGTCAAAGCCCAATTTGTCAGAATTACATCGTTACATTAATTAAAGTTATGTGATTAGTGGTCGTATCATTTATCATTTCTAAAATAGATAGTTTTGATACTAACTTTTATGAAAATTTAGTGGAAGGGGGAATTTAATAACTGGTGTGTGATTCCGTTAGATTTCGTGGTATTCTACAACACACTTACATAACATTTTTAATGTTATTTGAAGGTCAAATAGTTCTTTCAAGGTCATGCATTATTCAGATCATGTGAAGCTGTAAGTTTCGAATTGTAAAATTGTCCATAAATTTATATTAAACCCTACCAAATGGAGAGATATAAATTGCGACCCCCGACCCTTTTTGCAGGAGTATGTTTTCTAAAGCCCACTTTTCATGAAACGTCCAAACCAACTTTGGTGTACACATAATCGAGAATTTTAGTTTGAAATCGTGTGCCGTTGACATTTCGCCACCTACCTCATTTCAGGAACTAAAACACGAGGTTTAATTAGATGAAATTTGACATATTCCAAAAGCTAATAGCGTGACTTTGAGCGGCGGCATCAGCGTGTCGCGCCACGTGTATTAGGAAGCCTGTGATTGCCGTATCTTATTCCTGAGCCAAATCCATCAACTTGCACTTCCTTTGTCATGTCCTTACGCAATTTATACTAATACTTATGACATTAGGTAACGCGGGCTCATATAGTAATAATATTAATCTATGGTTTTCTGTGAAACGCCTCGACTTCCATTTGAACCTTAATTTATCGACTCGCTTATTGATGAAGGTATAAGTCATCAACTCGGCGAGGCAATAATATTAAAACTAATCTAAAGTTGATTGATGTGAATTGTATATTATTTAGCACAGCGGGTTGTTTGCCGGCCTCTGCCCGGCTGTTAAAATGCTGTAGACCCTGCGGGGCTCCTCTCTATCAAGTCCGGCTCTGCAGTGCCGCCCCTGCACTTCGCACCAACCTTATATACGGCTTAAAACTGGTCTGGACATAAAACAAAGCCCAGCCTTTTCGGCCAGTAATCGAGGATGCCCTTTGCAATCGAAATATTGCAGATGGGCTTAGTGGCGCAACTAACGAGTACTTACATATTCCATTAAATTCTTCTCGCATTAAATTTGTCCATTTACGAACATAAGCCGCCTATGAGACAGATCACTTTTGTTTTAGTTCCCTTGAAACCAATGAAGAATCAAAACAAATACTGAAAAGAATATCGGTAATTTTATTTCCAACAGAATATTTGGTACCATATCTAAGTAACACTCTGTATATGTTACTTTAAAACAAGGTAAAAACTTACGTTTAATTGTTAACGCAAAGCAACGAATAATTGTAGATTGTAGGTCAGATTCAAAATTTTGAAATATTTATAAATAAAGTCTGACTGAACAAAAGAAATAAGCCCATAAACTACCATTTCCAGTTAGCACTCTAAACAAAAATATCTTGCTAATTGTTCGCGTAAAATACAGCAAACTGAATTAAAAGGTCCGGTTACTGCGGTGGTCAAAAATTATTAACGCAGTAGTAGTAAAGTTAAGCAAAGACATCGAAGCAACAAAAAATGGGCGAAACAGGTCGCTGGTACTTTCCCATACTTTTTACGTTTTAAATATTCTCGCGTCAAGAAATTTACATCTAGTCATCTCCAGCCGGTACAAGGCGCCCGCTCCAGACCCAAGGCGTTGGTTACTTACTAAAGGCGCTAGATAGGTAATGCGCTCACGACCTCGAATCAAAAATGGTTATAACAACTTTAAAGAATTATCAAAACGATGCAAAGAATGAAATTTTTTTTATTGGGGCTAATTGATAAGCGTACTTAAAATCAGGTGACTTCCGGGAAACGCGTCAATTTTAAAATTTCCTAGAGGGCGTTAGTAACATTTGAAAGATTAGTAAAAAATAAATTTGTAGTTCATTGCAAGCGAGCTTATCGGCTCAGGAATTTAAAACGCCCCAAAATGCGCATTTCTGTTAAAATCTGAAGTTTAAAAAATTTGCATGAAATCATCTTTTCTTACTTCAGTAAAAGTATGAGAAAATAAAAAGTATTAAAAAGCACGTGTATGTAGCTGAAAATGTTTACTGCAACGTTTAAATTCTGCCTACACCACTGAATCTGTTAAAATATATATGCCATCGCGCGTGAGTATTAAATTTATACCTTCGAACTTTACTAACTTGTTATTGCATTTATATCGCAGCCGGTTAAATAATTTTCCGTCATCGCCAGCTAAATAATTTCTGAAGATGTATTGTGGAAATTTTCGCCGTGACCGTCGACACGTTTATGAATTATAATCTATAAATTAATCAAACGCCGTAATTAATAGATGTCGGGCCACAGCGGAGTCAGGTGAGATCTAGGGAATATAATCCAGCCACCGGTCCCTTTTAGGACTCACATGGCAGAAACTAACCTTCGCTTCCTTATTACCTTCACCGATATACATTAATGTATTGTAGATTCCTCCAAAGTACAAAATAGGCATGGATTAAAGTTAATACGCTATACCAATACTAAATTATTAAGTTATTGTAATGGAAATTAAAAATACAAAATAGGCGAAGCAGTTCGCCTGGTCTTTCTCATACTTCTTAGATATTGTTACTTACCCTATTTGCAATAGTATATTTTATCTGTTATAATGCTGTAACGTACAACGGGGGTAGCACTGCAAAGTAAAAGTAGAGCAGCCTAGTAAACAGGGAAATGCCTGGGACATTGGTCGCTTGGATCAGTACACCTGAGTATGTTACTACCGAAAGTGTTTTTTTGAAAAAAAATCTATTTTTTGGGAAACAGAGACGATACAGCAAATATATTAATCGAAAATTAGGCGGGATGGAAAAAATGCCCCCTTGAATATTGATCACAATTTTAGCTTATTTAGAAAGGCACTATCATCGCTAGTGTATTACATAAAAGAGTATACATTTTCGATGTTCAAAAATGTATAGAAAACGACACAGAGAAATTTCCGGTTGGGACACCAACCAAATACTAGCTTGTCCCTAGCACTATGCTCCCATAAAATTTAAAAAAAATCGTGTAGCCAGTTTTTGAGCAATATTTTTTTGAAAATGTCAAAATTGTGATAAACTTCACTTTGCAGTTTTAGCAATGGCAAATTTTTTCGCAGCTGGTAACATGATGTACCCTTAGAGCATTTCATCCTGATGTGATAACTTGTTTTTGAGTAAATAGGCACAGCTCTAAAAGCCTACAAATTTAAAAGGTTTATTTTGAGCAATATTGAATGTGAAAATCCAATACAATGTAATTTCCGAAACTTTGAAAATATTTTTACGTCACAGTTTTTATGCTTTCAACCAATCTTTTTTGCAGTAAGATTGTTTATCTCTAGAGGTACTGCTGCAACAAATTTGATCCCGATTTGTCGTTTTTGAGTAATTTGACGTCAAAGTCAAAATTTTCAAAAATCTGTGTATGAAATACTTAATTACTTTAACAATATTTATTTATTTTAACCTTATACGTATTTCGGCATGTTTACATGCCATTGTCAGAGGTTATATTAGAAAGTAAACAGTTAGTGTTTTATAGCAATAGAACTTATAAAACAACTAGAAACATCTTAAGCACGTTGTTTAATGCAAACTTAAAAACAGATGATTTGCTAAAATCAGGCATCTACAAATTAAATTGTTCGCATTGTAATTCGGTTTATATAGGCCAGAAATTTTGATATTAGGTATAAACAACACGTACGTTGTTACAAATACAAACACCCACATAAATCCAATCACGCTAAACACTTACTAGAACACACAATCATTCAATGACATCTAATAACACCATACAATGTTTACACTTTTGTGATGATAAACATAAATTAGATATACCTACTAGAAGCTTTTGAAATTCACAAACATTTTAAAAACTGTACCGTTAATGAATGAGCAAATTGATCTATTAAATTCTCCTCTACTGGACGTTTTGGAATAAGAAATCAAGTCATCTGCAGACGATTACCGAGATCAAGTCATCAAGTTCTATTGCTATAACAACACTAACTGTTTACTTTCTAATATAACCTCGGACAATGGCATGTAAACATGCCGAAATACGAATAAGGTTAAAATAAATAGATATTGTTAAAGTAATTAAGTATTTTATATACCTATAATCATTTTATATGTGAAACGTTACCGGAAAACTTTATATACGTTTTTTTCTGTATCTTTGTCCGTTTCAGAATAAAATACGGGGTAATAAGTGTTGGAGCACCCTGCATAGACAGGCATTTTTTTAACAAACCACTTGAGAGGGTTTCCTGGAGATAGCCGTCAAAATCTAAGAGTCGCAAATTCAATCACCATATATATTATATAAAAATTAAAAATACTTTTTAGAAGAGTGGATCTAAACTTGAATTAATTTCGTAAAAGTGTACTGTCTACACAGTGCGAAAGTGCAATTTCAATCACTTCAATTTCTGGGCAACTGAAACTTGCGTGTTAAATGTACGCTGTTTTGTGTTGTCATTTACAATGGAAATTGGAGCTCGGCGTCTACTTACAATCCAACTTGCACTTGAACTTCGACTCTGACCTACTCTAGACAGCTGTCAAACCCAACTTTAAATCTTTTATTTTGCACCTTTTATTACATTTTTTATTAATTTTTTTTAAATAATGTTGGCGTTGGTATCCACGATTTGTTATTATTTTTTTTATATATTATTACGTACATCCAGTAGTAATTACTAACATTAGTAACTATCATCGCTTATAACGAACCCGCATTTTAGGAAAGTACTGATTTCATGAAAATTTTCGAAATCTAGATTTTAACGGAAATACACGTTTTGGGGCTCAAGGAACCCAAAAAAGTGGGTTTTAAAAACTGTCTGTGTGTGGCTGACGCTACGCCTCTAAAGGCGAAAGTACTGAACCGATTTTAAATCAAGAGGTATATCGAAAATTGTAGTTTTAGTTAAGCTTTTAAAAAAAACCGAAACCGGAAACTGAAGTCAGACATATTTTTTTGGTGTCGTTTTTTTCCAAAACTAAATTTTGAGATTTGAGCACTGAATCTAAGAGAAGTAGGGCAAATCGAAAACATTTATATCGAACTCTCTAGCTTCAAAATGGCGGCGGCTACAACTTTTTGAAAATCTCGGCTTTAACGGCCATTTACTGAAAAAGTAGTTGTTTGATCGAAATCAGCTACAACTTGTTTGAGAGACCTTTGTGGGTGGTATAGGATAAAGTAAAATTAATTTCGAAAATCCGAGTTCCGAAAATTTTACTCTGACGCCTTCTAGGGATTTTTAAAAAATTTAAAACTGATTAATTTTTTATTTTATTCAAAAACGCAAACGCCGATCGTTGTAAACTTTTATCAATTCGATGCACTATTTGGAGTACTTTATTAGTATTAGCAAGAATTTTTAACGATTTATAAATTAAGAAATAAAAACGATTTTTAATAACAACGCTTTTTCCGACATTTACGCTTTTCAAACAAACTATTTACAGCAATTTGTGGTCCGATTTCCGCTATAGGGCGGACGGATCCGTTCTTACCATTCTTATACGGTATGCGACATCGTAGGGTTGCTTATATAAATTGTTTTCTTAGAAATCTAACACACTTCAGCTTATTTGTCTTTAGATTCAAAATCTTTTAGTAACACAAAGGCATACGCGTTCAGAACCTAATAAAAACTAATATTCCATTTTCATAAGATGTATTAACACTAATTAACAAAATGTGTTGCGTTATAAAATAAAAACTAACAATACCTGCCAATCTAAAAGGTCAAAAATAAACAAGCAAAAGTAATATTAAACTTGCCAGCATTGAATAAACAAAATGTATACGCTGTTTTATTATTTCAAAGAGTGAAATATGTCTCGAAATTGCTTGGCGATGGTGTAGTCCAGCTGTACCTAAAGGTGAAAAGATAACTGTCAGCATTGAAAAGAGTAAAAAATTGCCTTAACAGTACCTTATCGCAGGAAAAATTAAGTTCATTGTCTCTTTCGTGCATAGAAAACGAAATAATGAATAACACGATGGCATTCTTATAGATAAGTTAGCTTGTCACACAACTCGTAAAAAGGTATCTCTCGAAGCTATGCTTTTAGTTCTGCAGGCTGATTTTGCTCTCGGTGTTATAAAAGCGTTGATTATAAATTTATAAAAGCTTACACCCATCGGGAATTGTTTTCGGCTTGTACTTATTTGTTCGTATAATTTAGATGCGCTTTTTACAATATTAAGTGTTGCCAAAGGTTGGGGGACAGTTGCACTAAATCTAACTTTAGGGGGGCCGAAGGAGGAACGACAGGTAAAAATGGTCTGTAACTCGTGAGTCATTACATCGAGTTTATTTCTTCATTTACATTTTTATAAAGGTATACGTTTTCTACAACCGATATATCTACGTATGTTACCGTCAAGTGTGAAAGAGACCATGGAAGTATTTTGTCGATTCTTAATCTCTACCTTTCAGAAAAGGGGAGATAATTGAAACAATTTCACAAGGTTAGAAAAAACATTGTCTGGTCCACTCTGAATGGGTTCCTTTTGTACTTTTATACCACAATGCAAGGCGCGGTGCTGGCACATATTGTATTATCACCTGTTATCGTTAAAATCTCGGCTATGTCCATCTACACTCGCACATGGCAGAAGTTGTCATGATATATGAGAATGTATTTGTTGGGCGGCCGTGCTGTACACTCTCAGACAACATATTTGCTCGTTAAGTTGATTGATGGACGGTATGCGATGTTCAATAACAACTAAACAAATGTACGTGCATTTTAAGAAAGCGCAACTTTTGTAAAGAAAATCGTAAGCATCTAGAAAGTGCACAGAAGCGCAAACGCAAAGAGCCCCCGTTTACATGCCACTCATAAATGCGTAACTACAACTACAGGAATGTTCGCTTCGGGTACTAGCTGCATTTATTAAAATTAAAATTTTTTTCCTTCATTCTTTCCACGTACGTGCGTAATGAGCGATAGGGGTGGAAAACAAAAAGAAAAAATGCGAATAGAAGGTTCTTTAATCTTTTAACTCTTTATCGGAATATGTTTACAGAATCGGATTCAGAATTATTTGCTCCCGACGCGACGTTGTCTTTGTGTAGCTTTGAGCCGGGCAGCCCTGGTTCGAGTTCGGAGTCAGCTCATCTTAGGTTTATGTACGGCTGGACGCAACTCGCCATGTTCTTGCCAGAGTATTCACACAAAACTGTAAATCTCCTCTGTTTAAAATGCTACTCACAAACTAGATACACGACAGAGAAACGTAAGACAGCGCCCGCTATAAAAAATACGGACACATGCATCAAAATTCAAAATCTGTTATCGAAGAAACGTTTAATTGTTATTTAAGTAGGTTTGATTGGATAATGTATGACGTATGTTTAAATATGTAGTTTCAAATGCTAGCAGAAAACATCCCCTTTATCACATTTATACCTTCTGCTGTCCTATACAATCATTATTCTTCAAAACCGGCCGTATACACTCGTACAGGGCCGGACTGGTATGTAGAGGACCCCGGAAAGAGGCCCATATCCTACCCTCTGCTTATATAGGTACATATTATTTTGCAAAAAATCAGGAGATAGGTAGAACAATAGTTTAATTATAAGATAGTAACAATAAAACACAAAAATGAAAAGTACCATATTTTACATAATAACGAGAAAATGTGTTTTTTTGGAACGTAATATATCTAGATAAATACCTACTTCATATAATAAAAAAATAACAACAGCCAATAATTCTTTGCGTAATGTCATGTCTAGGGGTATAATTGCAATAAAATATAAAATAAATTCAACAAAATTTAATATTGTACAAAAATAATTAAATAAACACAATTTTTCTTTATTGAGTTCGAGGTGGCCACGGGGCCCCGCGGTGAATTCCAATTCAGTCCGGCCGTGTACCATACGACTATGGAATGCTGTTTAATTTCTTAGTCTGAATTATGGGAAACAAAATTACATTTTTCTCAAGTCGCGTAATAATTTCTTACGTTAAACATTATATTACAGACAACATAGAGACGTCAGAAATTAATTTTTGACGTCAAAAACTATTTCTTGTGATATGGAATAGGTTCAGGTAGTTTTCAAATAAGGTAATGAAATCAATAAAAACATTATTCGTAAACTATAAATAAGTTTTTTTTAGACGCCGATAAATAGTATTTTGCCGGCCATAAAATGATATTTTGGCGTTAATAATTAATTTTTGACCCCGATAATTGATTTTTTGACATCGAAAGATCCAGCCAAAAATGGGATATTTATAGAAGTAGTGTAGAGTAGAATTCGGTTTATATAGGCCAGACAATTAGAAATTTTGATATTAGGTATAAAGAACACGTACGTTGTTACAAATACAAACACCCACATAAATCCAATCACGCTAAACACTTACTAGAACACACAATCATTCAATGACATCTAATAACACCATACAATGTTTACACTTTTGTGATGATAAACATAAATTAGATATACCTACTAGAAGCTTTTGAAATTCACAAACATTTTAAAAACTGTACCGTTAATGAATGAGCAAATTGATCTATTAAATTCTCCTCTACTGGACGTTTTGGAATAAGAAATCAAGTCATCTGCAGACGGCTACCGAGATCAAGTCATCAAGTTCTATTGCTATAACAACACTAACTGTTTACTTTCTAATATAACCTCTGACAATGGCATGTAAACATGCCGAAATACGTATAAGGTTAAAATAAATAGATATTGTTAAAGTGATTAAGTATTTTATATACCTATAATCATTTTATATGTGAAACGTTACCGGAAAACTTTATATACGTTTTTTTCTGTATCTTTGTCCGGCGTTAATAATTAATTTTTGACCCCGATAATTGATTTTTTGACATCGAGAGATCCAGCCAAAAATGGGATATTTATAGAAGTAGTGTAGAGTAGAACTATTCTTTAATATTGACTGATAAGAGAGCTACCTGCCAAAAGAGGGCGCACCTCCATCCAGTGCGGCTTGTCAAAGCACACGATATAAAATTTATTGACGTCAAAAATTGAGTTATTGACGCCAAAAATTGCTTTTTTTTTCAGACTAATAAATACATTTTTGACGTAAAAAACACATTTATTGACGTCTGAAAATACTATAGTAATTATGGTCAAAGAATAGCGCTTATGTTGATTTCTTATGTAATTCCTAATTCGCAAGCGATTTCAGATGTCAATAAATAATTTTGCCACGCCAAAAAATTCTTTTTATTTATTAATAATTTCACAGTGTTTTTTCTTGTAATTTTTACATTAACAATTTATTTTTAGACATTAAAAAACACAATTGTTGGCGTCAGAAAGTTAAACTTCAAAAAACTATAATTTTAGACGTCTGAAAGAGAATTTTTGACGTCAACAAATCAATTATTGACGTCAAAAAAGGTTTTGACGTCAAAAAACATTTTATGACGTCGTTTTATATGTCACTGAAGTACTCACAATTAGTGCAATTACTGAAAATTTTTTATTTTTATTTATTTGGCGTAAAGGGTCTATTACGTGCGGGTGGAGAAACCGGAATTGACTTAATGCAGTTACTTTATTCTTATTTTAAAACCGCACACTGCATCTAAATTTCTTTCTAAATGTTATAGAAAGGGGCCCCTTCTATGAGGGTGACCTGCATTTGTCAAACTTAAGATTCAAACTCTCCACTTTGGCTTGCCCCTCCTTGCAAGAAATTCTATAGGCGCCATGATTTTTTTCCTGTTTCGAATTAAATTTGTTAAAATTAATAATGATTCAATTCTAATAATCATTTTTTAGCGACTTCTTTATGAATTTTCTAAAAATTGCAGTGCACTTGCTGTTTCTTCCTTGATATGCAAATTTGCAAGACCACCTATGTAAAATTTCATGGTTGTGCATTATTTACACGGTTTTTCGACCACTACCTCCACTAAAAGCGCAAAAAAACAGTATATTTATCTATGGGTTCCGAATTTATCCTCATTAAAACCCAAGAAACGCGCAGTAATTGCATAAAACGCGTAGCTACTGTGTTATGTCGAAATTAAGATATAAATATTCCGGAGAGACTAGCAATTATAGTGCAAGGGTACATTACCACAGGATATTGGCTGGGAATTTTAAATAAGTACCAACTCGTGGTGGTGGAGTGGCCGAGCGACGTCCAAGCTAATATCCAGATAACATCAAGATAACAGCAAACGGACCGAGAACGCAGCGGTTCAGATCGCAATTGCTTTAAGATTAAGTACTTGCTTACGTCCTTTGAGAAACGGAGACAAGAAATTATATAGCATCCACCTAATTCGGGAACCCAGAAATTAATGGTCTATAGAGCTAGTTAGGAACGCCCTACCATAACGGATTTCATGAATATGTATTTCATTCGGACGTAATTTGCACAAAACTGAGATAGTTCACGATTACTACATGCTGCACGGCCATGGTACTTGCCGGCTTCGGACGACTCTGATGCAGCGTTTCGAATCCTATTAGAACGATAAATAGTTCCAGTGGCGTAACCACGCCAATAGAGGTTCTGATGCATTATTAAAGGAAGAGCTTAATTTCTCAAATATTGACGACAAAGTGCTGTCAGGGATTTCTCCATTTTGGTTAGTGGAACTGGGGAACAATGCTTTGTTTTCGATGGTATGAGTTTCTGTTTATCCATCGCCACTACCCATTTCTGTTTATTATCAGTATTGTAGGTGAAAAGGGGACAAGTCATTTTTAACCAGCCGGCAAATTGCACACATACATAAAATACATTGCGTTGTATGTTCAGGTATCTTGCTGTTTAGATACGCTTATATGCTAGCCAAACAAAGCATCGTTCACGCATCATATGTCGGAAACTTCGTGTTATTCAACGACTAGACAAATTACAGTGGAGGGATGTAAGAATGCTCTTGCACACTCTTGAAAGGTGCATTGTTAGCCAACGGCCGCATCCGCATACTTAATTTAACATTTCAAGTTCATCACTAGAAACGGCGACTTTTGAAAAGCGATAGTAAGATACGTATAAAAGTCGTAATGAATTTGTAATTGTAATAAAATATATTAACTATTTGCTTTCAATTTTCAACATTTTAACATTTCAAACAACTGTACACGCCCATAGAAAATACATTGAGTGGGAATTGAACCTACACATATTAAACAGAGTTAATACTGATTTGAAACTAAAAATGCTCCTAGAACGAAGATGCAACCATTGGTTCAGTTTATACTTCAGTATATTGGAATTTAATTTAAGAAGAATTGTCATAAATATATCAAACCAAAAATCCAAAAATTCGATGTCAAAATTACTATTGATATCAACAGTTCTCAGTTTATTACGTCAGTAGCAGTATTCCCATGCGTTCTAAACATTTATCTTGGGTGAGGACTTTAATGGCATTTCACAGCAGTAATGTTAACAATCAAAAATTTCATAATAGATACGTATCATCATTACGAAGATTTCCTGAAAATGAATTCAAAAACAGCGTCAAACTGATAATTATTTTAATAACACAGGTTTCAATTAACTAACAAGTTTCCCTTCTACTATTGTTTCTTTCCTACTAACGAGCAAATAATCTTAGATATCTCTTTGTTTAAGGCATAATTGCTCGTTTCTGGCTGCTAGACGATTTCTTTAACTACAAGAAGAACTTTTTCAGTGCGCTTGGATGATAATTTTACAATTTGAACAAAGGAAGCGATTGGATAAACTTAATTAAGAAGTTATGCACGAATATCGTTGCATGTTTCCAGTGACGTGGGCGAATTTGTCTTCATTGTGTATCATTGCGGTGCAAGGAATGCACCTCAGTTTTGTGCTTTTAAAATTAATTAGCGGTTAAAGGTTCGTTGGCCGGTGGATCAATCGCGTAAGGACCGAGTGTTATTAAAGAAGCCTGCTTAAAATTGTGTGCAACCCAAAGAGATAAACTAAAGTATGTTCATTTTACGAAGCGGTTAAATTAATTTTTAAAATATCCCGTTTCGTTAACGAAAAATTAAACACTTATTTTCAACTAAATTTATAAAAATACTGGAGGTCAGTATTTTCTAAAATATTGTTTACTTAAAATTGCTTCCTTTATTGAAAAAAACTTTTTTCTAAAAAACATGATTAAAGATGACGTAGTAAAAAAGAAGCAATACATTAAATTCGAAATTTCTCTGCATACGTTACAATTATTTTTATAGCTCATATTCTGGTCCTTTATTATTGTAATTTCTGAATGAATACATATGAAAAAGATTCTTATCGGTTACCAATCACCATATCTTTTATCATTCAATTATCTTCACTTTCTCGTAAGGAATTGACTAACTCAATGGGAAAATAGAAAAAGTAAAATAGATATTGCAGGTTATGAGTGTTGTTTTATAAAAGCAGATAGGGCTCGACACTTGATTGAAAGTAATCAAGAGTGCTGTACGCCCCTGAGGAAACTGGCGACTAAATCAAACTTAATGTTAAAATCTATAGAATTATACAGAAGTACCATATTTTTGTTAATTTCTAAATTAATCTATATTTTTTGCGCAAGCAATGCTTATTTATATTATTAGCTAGTTTTAAAAATGCAATTAATTCGACAATTCTGTATATTACGTGTGCTATAATCCACTTATATACCACTTGTGAATATGAAAAAGTAATCGGAGTAAGTTACTCAAACTTCCTGCATAGCAAATCGTTTTTACTTAGCTTAAGAAATATTTTTGTAGTAGCAGAATTTTATCGAGAGTAAATTTAATTTTTAATTTAGTATATTATTCTTGAAATAATCCAGTCATATACCACTTGTGATTGAAAACATATTGCGGGATAAATCATTCAAACTTTCTGCATAGCAACTGCGACAAGTTTTCGTAATTTTTTTACCAGATTATTTTTAATTCATTCGTGGTATAACCGTTGAGAAAAACGTTCAGCATGTGAATGTATGGCTAACTTGTGTTAAGTTACAATCTTATATTTTATATACCTACGAGTACTTACACAGCGGCCATATGTAATTTTTACAGCATATACAATTTGCAAAGTTAATCTTTTATGGCAGAAAAGCCAACTTCAAAAATTGTGGGGAGAGTGATCTCAACTGTTGTTTTTTTGTATTTAGATTTTTTTATTTAAAGGCATCGATTGCTAGAAACATGTGAGTCCATCTTTCTTTTAAATTGTGGATCTTCTCTAAGGGAAAACTAACGATTCTAAAACAGTACCTAACCTGGAAAATATCGTTGTAGTTAGGATTTTTTATTTACGGACATCAATCACCAGATCACCATCAATCGTTAGTTCATTAGATCTACAATCTAGTTCGAAATTAAAGCGAATGGCATTTGCAGACACCCACAAGTCCCCATAGGAATCGAACCAGGATCGAAGAGTATTCTAATCCGGTGTTTCTTAAACTGGGATATGTGCACCCTAAAGGGTATACGAAAAAAATTCAAGGGCACGTTAGAATATATAGAAAGGTGCAATGTATATTTTTTACAATTTTTTTACTCGATGCAACAAATACAAATACGGCAATTGTAAATTTCCTGAATTACTGCTCATAATTTACAAAGGGGTCGCTGAATTTGAGTTATACAGCATGTTTCTAGATTCGGGGTAAATATTTTGAGGACGTATGATGAAAAACACGTTAAGAATACTGACATGTGTTTTGAAACACTTCCTTACGGAGGAGTATAGGAAGCGTTTCCAGACCCTCTTCTAATAGGGACTGTTTCCTCTTCCGCAGGCTGTAACTCCGTAAGAAAGAGTTTTACTAGATCCATGTTTATCAGAACATTTTTTTGTTATCATTGTGGAATTGATCCTTAAAGTCTATACAAACTATATGCGCATCTTAAGGAACAGTCAAACTTCCATGGTAACTCAAGTTTGTACAAAAATTAAATTTTGAAAACCGAATCATTAATGCAAAATAGCCATACACAGTTGGAATCAAATATCTCAATTCACTGCGGAAGTAATAATTAAAGCGTAATTAGACTGTTCCATCTGCGGGAGGCTGTATCTCCGTAATGATGCGTTTACAGATTCATGCTTATATGAACTTTTTTTATTATGAATTTTTTGGTATGTCAAAATTGTTCAACTAAAAAATTTAACCCTATTTGTATGTTCATACAATTTTATTGCGGTACTTTAAAGAATTAGAAAAAATAAAAGGGTACTCCATGTAGCGTTTGGTTAGGAAATGTTCATGTAATAAGGCACATAAAAGTTTTAAATAATAGTACCTTTAATATTATATTGTTACTTTATAATCCCTAATTACTGGGGTAGTTAAGAGACTGGGGTCGTTGACATGACGGTGACTAACACTTAAATATGTAAGTCCGGTTCTGTTGTTTCACTTTTGTTTTGTTTTTGACTAAACATGGTTTAGGTGTTAATCCGACTTACTTAGATGTCCTAAATATCTTAGAGGATACTGTATTAACTATAACGCTGTGTGTAGGGTATTTACTAACAAATGATGTTAGGTGTCGCTTTTTTTTTCAAGCTTTAGAAAAGCCACATTTTTGTAGTTCAGTTTTATTATGGTAACTTAGAGCTAAACATAAACGTTAAGCCACTGGAGTTAACATAACGACGTCGCCTCAAAGATGTGCATAGCTGTTACCGCCAAGTGCAACTCCATTTCGGTAACGTGTAAAAGGATGACATAAAAGAAGCTGTTGACGGTATTTATTTGTAAAGTAACTGTCTATCGAGAATAAGTGTTTTGTTCAGTAGCTATCTCGATTTTGAATCGGTAGTAATATCTGGTAATGAAATGTAATATAGGACTGGAGTGATTTTCGGTGAAACTAGTCGAGCGTCTGGTCCAAAAGTGATTTGTGGACGGTGCCACATATTCGTAGCTGATGGCTATCTTGCAGCGGTATAAATTTGTCCGAGCTGAAAGTAAAAAAGGCCATCCATCTGCTAATTCCTCGGATATTAATATGGTTTGGCACGAACAAATTGCAGATTTACTAGGAATGTTGTCCGTTTACGTTGTAAGCTTGTAAGGTAATAACATGGGCGAATACGGTGCAACAGCTTTAGCTGTGAGAACGAGGTGTTATATTAGGTGCATGGGACCGAATCCTTGACCTTCCACGCGGAGGAGGAGAAAAGAAGCCGCCCCCGTCTCGTGCCCCTCGAGCCCGTGGTGCAAGATACATGTGCCGCATATGTAGGCTGCCACACCGGTGTCACTGAGAATTGCTTCTAATTATCGACACCAGCAGGCCATCGCACCTCCCGGTCAGCCAGAAACGAACGTTGTACCCCATTGTTCATTAACACCATAATTAAGAGCGCGCTAGTTATCCGATAATTAATGGCCTACCGCGTATGTATGTATATATTTGACCGCACCGAAGAAAAAGCAAGACCGGCGCCCATTTCCAACGTGACAGTTAAATTTAATGATACCGCGTTTCATCAAGAATCTTTGTTAATGCCACGGAATCTTTCAAATTGAACCCGAACATCGCTGCATTTCCGGGTGGGACAGCGACGATCGCGTTGCCCTTTGCGATATCCCAACTGACCTGGGGAAAGCCGAAAGGGTGCGAATCGGTTTGTTTGCAAATGCTATTAGCACCGAAACCAACGTGTTAAGATTAACAACTCTGAAACAAAAGGGTGTTTTCACAAATGTCGCTTTCAGCGGGGTAGGATTCCTAACGCCCAAGGTGTGACGCTCCGGTCTCACGCATTCTCTTTTGCCCTCGACTGTGAAACTATATAAACAAAAGCGCCGGCAGACTGTATTTATCCTCGGCGTTGGGGAGCTTTCCGGTACAATGGTGTGAGAAGCAAACAAATGAATATGGTGTATGCGTGCATTCAAGCGAGTGTGGCTGAGTGACAACTGAATACTAGCGTTACTCCGGAATATTCGCGGCTCCGATGCATTTGTACTGACCATCCAGAAGCTAAATTGTAACAGTTTTCCATTTCTTCTTATTAATACAAAAAAAATCAACACAAAATTTTATTTAACCAAACTATGCAATGTACCAACCAAGAAAGCTGTCCAAACGACCAAATACATCCATGCTACTCCTCCAATTTATTTGTTGTTTTTACAAATTGCTTCATGGTAGCACATGCATATTGGCATATATTTTCATCGAAATATAAACTGTATTAATTGTTACCTTAAGTTTATTCAAATTTTAATGCCGTTTTCAAAAACCATTAGTTTTAAGGTAAGATAGAAGTGGTAGGGTACCAAGTCTGGTGACCAGGATGGTCAAGTCCCCCTTTGTTGAAAAAAATAATATTTATTGTATTTATTCAATTTCTAGGCCATCAAAGTGGTATAGTTTCTTCTTACAATTCGCTTCATTTAAATAAGTTAAAATTCTTTTGCTCGCTCGATTTTGCAGTTACGTTAATTCCACATGTAACAAGTGTCTCACTTAGTTACCTAAACCCCTAAACGCAACCATAAATAGCTGTATTATATTATTCAATAGAACATACCAAAACCCTCATAAATAGTTACCATATTTGACCACAATATCAACTATGGATTTAACGATAGTTTGTAGGTGATGTCGTTTCTGCAGGTAAAAGGGAAATGCACCTGAGGATAATTTAAGGGGTGGTGCTTGTTGACAGTTGGTATTTCTAAAAGAGGGGATAGTCACAGCTGATCATAGTTTGTTACCAAAAAAAGTTAAACGTTTAAAGACAGTTTAGAGATGGTTATTGAACAAATGGAACAAGTGTTATGGTTAGCTAAATTTGATGTATTGTGAAACTGTTTTTTGGCAGTGGCGGCTCATAGCGTTATGGAAGTCAATTAGCGTTTTGTGGAAGTATTTCGGAAACCTACAATTTTTTTATTCAAATTTCCATATCGGTGCAAAAGCTCTTTTGGTCAGCTCTGTGCAATAAACTCAAAATCGTTTTTCGTGTACTTTGTGGTAGGATCATTTTGATGTTAAAACGGTCACAGTAAAATAGCTAAACCTTATAAATCCTGTATGGTTGTAAAAATTTAAATTCCAACCACTTAGGAAAGTAAAGAATGAGGAATGTAAAGCAATGCCAAATCTTTCTCTTTCCTTAGTAGGTTTAATTATAGAAAACAGTGGATTTTATAGGGAGAAATAAGAGATTTAATTATGCCGAGCGTCTAATTAATAATCAGGAGCACGTTCTGGATTTAAGTGATTCCTCTTTCTTCTACATTTTTGACTTCAGACTGCTTGCCGCGTTCGTCGTTTCGTTCAGGAGTGCAGAACCCTACTCGCTCGTGTGGCTGTTTTACCAGCAACAAGATTAACAACCAAGACGTATGACTACAAATCGGTTCACTAGTTTTTGAATTACAAATCTTGGGAAATCCGTTACGTATTAAGTGACTCTCATAGCACTCATCTGGGGTGTTGCTTGGCAACGCTATATCAGAACGAACGTAGTGAGCAACGAAGCATCCAAGCATCGAGTTAAAAACATGAGTTTCGTCAATAACTTTGCTTTGATTGAACCGCGTTCTTCCTGCGATCCATCGTCACCTGCGAGCTTTGCTAGTTAGCAAAGCATACGTCGAAAGTTACATGCGCCCCACGGTTGATAGCCCACTGGTCGGTCTATGTATGCGCTAACTTCCCCGATCACTGTTTAACAAGATCCTTCTTAAGCCAGTTAAACGCTCAGTTTGTACGAAAATGAAAAGCCAGTTCAGTGATGAAATATGAGGCATTGCTAATTTTATTCATTGTTGACGCAGAAATACGTCATATTAAATTTAAAATATAGTACATAATTTACACTTAACTAACATTAAGTGCTTCAGCCATCGTGTATACACAATATGCTATTGAGAAAGATCAGAAACTGTTCCTGCTCGTTGCGGCTCTGCGCTGAATGCACTGGTAACCACTCCTAAAGCGCAGATTAACCGGACAGGCGCTCGATCCACAGGGAATCCACTAACTGGACAAATGCATTAGGTTAGCTCAAGTAAAGGTAAATTGGCAACAAAGGAATAGGGCCTGTAAGATGTTTTTGTTGTTCATAAAGACCTCGTTTACAAAACAACCAACTAAGATAACTAAAGCCCTTTTTCTTTTCTATAATATCTTAACAAAAACAAAATGCTTTTGTCCACCCAAAATAATGCAGAAATTTCCACTATTTACATGTTCAACAAAAATTTCATCTTTTTGTTTTGAAGCGTATGTTTTAAATCTTTCTTAAGCCTGTATCATCACCTTTGTCCAGGTAACGCGTTAGCTTTTGAAGTAATTGTTTTAATGCAAGTAATTTTATTTTTAATGTTGTTCCTGGAAGGTTAGTGCCCATTCCAGTGGCTTATTATTTACTAGTTACTTAGTTGTGAAAAATGTAAACATTGCTGTTGTTGAAAGCAGTTTGGCCAGAGCTTAGGAGATTTTATGTCCTACACATCTCCATTAAAATGTAACTGTCCAGGATTCAGGAAGATGGACACAACGTCCACTTGGTATTTTGCGTGTCTATATCGGCCATATTGGGCTAATGGTCACAATGGCCACCTTAGAACGGCCACTTTGAGCACAACGGCTACCTTGGATACAACGGCTACAGTTGTCTAGCGGACACAAAGGCCAATGACCAACGACACTTCGTCGTTACCGGTTGGCCGTTGTGTTCAAAGCGGGCTGTTGTAGCAGTAGTTGTGTCCACCTGAAAGTGTGACCAAAATATCAAGTAGCCGTTGTGTCCTAGACTCTCTAAAACGTCATAATCCTGACAGCAATACAATATCTTCCTCGCCGGTATACGAATATACCCAAGGGAAAACTCGACAAATTAAAGTGATGGTAAGGTGGTATTTTTGCATTTTCGCTAATTTCCATCTGCTTTGTGGTTATTCTAATTATCTAAAGCAACTACACTCTGCTAAAGAACTTATGCACCTGAATATATAACATGAACTACTTTGTCAGTACTACACTTATTGTATTAATACCGTTTTATTACGTTGTTCCTGAAGAATTTCTCTACGTATGCGGAATTGTGAATGTTTTGTCTTTTACTGCTGCGTATCATTTTCATTGTGACAATTAGAATTGTTTTCAAGATTGAGCCTACCTAGATTGTTATTACTCAATAATCTCATGATCATCCTCAGGTCCACATCATCATCATCATTCATATTTATTCTACTTGTTTTTGTAATAATTATTTTATCATCGTTGTAATGGTACATTTATTACGTTCTCCTCATTGTTTTCATATTTTATTATATGAAAATGTATACGGCAGAAATTGTACTTACTGGATTATTTCCATTCGGTTTTCAACATATATTCGTATTGGAAAAAACAGCGACGTGAAGCCAGTTTATTAAGAAGGATATTACAATAGTCGTCCTTTGTACAGTGCGAAACCGTGAACTTCACATTCGTATATTTTAGTTTAATCATAGCAGACATAAAAACTTATTGCATGGCACATGCTGACTTCAGACAGTTTTTGATTATAAAAAGCTATTACAGATATCTATTCATTTCAGTAGCCGACAGTTGTATCGCGAGGTTCATTAATTTGTTGCTTAATAAAGACATTGTATGATGGATGTAAAGCAAATGCCGTGCCGGGTTCGCTGTTGGTGTCGATATGGATATTGGGTGATCTCCCAAAGGGGTGCAATATGTATCTGAGTATTTACACGCAGATATATACCCATCCTAGGAGATTTGTATGGCCGCCGAACAGGCGTGCACAATTGAACTACCGAAGGCCAAACGCTTTGTTTATGAGAGCCGCTGCCAATGCCGGATGTCAGTAATATTAATTTAAAGGGGCAGAGGGGCTCAGTTGAGGGCGGCTCCCAATATCTCTCACGACGGGGCAGGCGAGTTATTAGACCCCCCAGCGACGAGCGCCCCTGTCCTCGCTTACCACCATACAACACCTACCGATTGTCGACGGTGTGAAAGCCGCGCTACGTCGCAGATGCTCTTATCTCTATTAAGAATTAGTTTAATTATTATGACGCGCGGAGTACATCCCAAATATTTTGCAAATCATGGAGACGCTTTACAGGCGACAATATGCTCATTTAATTATTTCTTGTCGGATTGAATTCGCTGCATTAATACCTTTTAGTACCGATCCAACAACTTAATTTAAAGTCGCCCACATACGGCTCATAAAAATGAAGTAATCCCGTGTCTGGCATCCGGCATTAATAGCAACTGTTACTAGACACCCCACCTGACTATTGAATTGGCATTACTTCTTTTTATGTTATGTAATGCGCCGCGCCTGGTACGTGTAACCAGTACCTATTACAATAGCGTCGCACTATAGCTCATCATCGCAGAAAAGCACTTGTAATCGCTGGCACTAATACTGCTATACAATGTTAAATAAAGGTACAAAAAAAGTAATCGACTCCATCGCGGTTTCTTGTACTGAGCTATTTATTGCGTAGCTATTAGTCTGGAACAAACTATAAATAAACACTTAAGTTTCCGGTTTAGCGTAACTTTAAGTGGGCGCTTCAACCGAAAATTTATATCTTCCCAGATAACAATATACTTTCAGCGAAACCTAGGAGTACTTGAATATTATTAGCGAATTCTTACAACTCTTAGCTATAATTGAGTCTAATTCCAATGTCTTTTTGTTACAGATTTAGAATTGACAACACGGATCACATAATTGACGTAAACAAGGGAAATGTGCAATTTGAATATGACCAAGTCAATATTATCTGTCCGGTGTACATGCCAGGAACGTACGATGAAGACGCTGAGAAGTACATCATCTATAACGTATCCAAGGAAGAGTATGAAACCTGCCGGATAACAAATCCAAATCCTAGGATTATCGCTATCTGTGACAAGCCTTACAAGCTCATGTACTTTACGATCACTTTTAGACCATTTACTCCACAACCCGGTGGCCTCGAATTCTTGCCCGGAAAAGATTACTATTTCATATGTAAGTACATATGACACAGTCAGTTACAGGAGATGATTCAAAAGTAAAAGAATATACTGTAATTTACATTATATTTTTTTTAATAAATTATCCTTTCTAATCTTTTATGACAAAATTAAAATTTTTCTAGCGCCACCTCAAACAAAATCATAAAATTTTGATTCCATGAAAATCAAAACTTTAAAACACTGGAAATGAGAATCTTATTTAGAAAAATTTAAATAAACGTTTGCTTTTATAAAACCACAAAAAATTATTCCGGCGCCTCCACCAAAATCTATAATTTTAGTTTAAATTGGAAAACCTACACGCAAAAAAAGGCCCAACAATTTTTACTTTTCTATACATTCTGTTTAGGAATTTCATGAAAATTTTTAAAATCAATCAAAATTCAAAAAAGGTCTGTCTGTGGGTGGTTTGTATGTGTGAGTGTAGTTTACGCCCCATAACTCTCGAACGGATGACCGACTGCCTACATTAAAAATTCACCGAAAAAATAAACTTTTAAAAACCCGAAACCGGAAGCGAAAGTTGGGCTTGTCCTTTTGGTAGCATTTTTCTAAATCTGATAGAAGACCTTAAGCCAAATCAAATTTTTTGTTCCAAACTTTTTAGCTTTAAAACGGCGGCCGTTACGGGGTCTTAAAAATTTTTGCTTTAAGGCGTTATTACTAGTCCACCAATCGGTACCAAATTCGACATTGCAGTAGCTCTAATGGGCCACAATATTACTGTATACGAGAATTTGTATACGCATGAAAACTGTGAATTAAAAATTATTTAACATGTTTTTGAAGTTTTCAGAAAAATATTGTTAAAAAATTGACTGCACGATTTTTTTGTTAAATATTATAGGCTCATAAAGCTATAGATGTGCTACAATTTGGTTCGTGTCCTAGCCCGCTAGCTTTCTGTGTTTTTTTGAAAATTGTTGTTTTTTAATGCCTATTTACCAATAAACGAATTACCAGATTGAGATGAAATTTGATATCGTAAATATCGTAGAGGTACACAATGTTGCAAACTAGGAGAACTTTTGGAGCTACTACCTCAGTGAAGTAAACAAATTTTCAAAATTTTGACATTTTCAAAAATAAATTGCTCAAAAATAGGCAACACAATTTTTTTATATCTGTATACTCAAACTATAGAAGAGATGAACTATGGGTTCGTGTCTCAGTCTGCCAATTTCTCCGTGACAGCCGCTGTGAGTTTTTTAAATCTAAAGTTTATGACTTCTTATTTATTAATACCGGGGGACGGTAAAATATTTCTGTTTATGCTAAATTGTTTATAAATGATAATAAGGTTTACAATTTAATTTTTAGTTGCGGCAATATTTAGTAGGGTCATTTTTCCCTTCTCGCTCAATTTTTGCTCACAAGTTTGTTGTTCCGGTTTTTTCTTTAATTCCAGGGATTTTAATTTCAAAAAAAATTTAGAAAATCGTTTTGTGTTTCTCACAAAAAAACGTAGAAAAATGTTTGGTTTCTAATAATTACAATAAGACATGCTCGCAAGCAAAGTGTGCCGACGCTGTATAGTTGGCGTGTTAGCAGTGCTAGAACAGTTTGGTTCATTCGCCATAATTGCGCTGTGGTGTTTCTTCGCTCTGCGGGGAGAATGCCGGACTAGTTCCGTTCGCTTGTCATATACCGTTAAATTACTTTTATGGATTATTACGTTAATTTATGGCGTTGGAGTCTACGCTAGCCGAGCCAGTGTAGTGGCGGCACAAGTGCGATTTTACAAGTCGCTGTTCTCGGGTAAAACGTTTATACAGACATACTTTTGAAATATGACAAAACAATAAATTTCTCAACTATAGAAAGGGGAAGTGCTTTGCTCATTTTTATAGTTCGAGTTGTTCAAAAAGGGCCCAACTTTTGTCTTTAGCATACCTAGCTAAAATAAACATCTTTATCGTTTTTTTTTTAATTTTTCACTTTTGATTCTAGAAATTCAGTTTTGTTTTAATATATAAATTTCTTTCTAGAATTGTACTTCGTAGTTAGTCAAATTTTAATTATTTAAATTTTGAAATTTATTGCAAATATAGACAAAACAGTATGGTTTCAGTATTCCCGTAATTTTACTGTTAATATTCTTTATTTTTAGCAACTTCCTCGAAAGATGATCTACATAGGCGAATTGGTGGCCGGTGCTCCACACATAACATGAAAATTGTTTTTAAAGTTTGCTGTAAGCAGGAAGATACTACCCGAAATAATTCAACGACGAGATCTGCAACGACGTCAACGACGGCGTTAAGTTGGCCTATGGGTCCGACGCCAGATCCTACTACTACGCCGCCAACAACCCATTTAATTACAAAACCAGAAACTCAGTCTACTCGAAAACCTACCAAGAAAACAGGTAAGACATCACAATTGAACTTGAATATTTTATATTGGTTTAAATTCATCACAGCTGGAGCCTAACCATAATGACATTTACTAGTGTTAAAAACCATAAAAATTATACTACCTGTAAAACGTTCTAATAGGTAGCCGCGTATGATTATGAAAAATGAGTAATTTAGGGATCCACCTTTTATCAAATTGTTTTGAAGCAAACATATAGAAATTTTTTGGAAAATAAGCAATTTAAACACGGCTCAAACACGCATTCTACATAATGGTACCGCAATGGTACTATATTATAAGATTATCTTGAAGCTCGTATATTTTACTTTTTTTGCGGTTGAGCATTGTATTGTTAACAGTGAGTCATATTATTATTTATTATATAGAGAGTTAGAGGGAACAACCACGGCTCAAACTTTTAGAGACAAGCTACAGGTCGGTCCTTACCTGATTATGCGGGATGTAGTTCCCAAATGACAACGCAGTCTAAGCCAAAAGTAAATTGTAATATTGAAATATAGAGGGTTAATAAAAAGTTTAGAACACTTCCACATCTCTGTTATTATTGGCTTCAGAAAAAAATTTGTCAAATGAAAGTTACTCTATTCTAAGTGTTTCTACATAATGCAGTACATTTCATGAACAACGACGTATTGAGATCCGAGCAGTATAAAGCAATATCTAGGCTTCCGGGTTGGAGCCGTGTCATCGGTGCTTGAACTGCCGACGTTTCGTCCTCGGTTGCACGGGACATCTTCAGGGCTGCGGTCGCTTTGGGATCTGGAACACAACAGTTGTGTTCCAGATCCCAAAGCGACCACAGCCCTGAAGATGTCCCGTGCAACCGAGGACGAAACGTCGGCAGTTCAAGCACCGATGACGCGGCTCCAACCCGGAAGCCTAGATGTTATTAACAACGGCCGCGGAAGCCTGCAACTTTAATTAGTATAAAACAACTTGATTTTTTTAAATGACTACCCTGTATATGTGAATCGTTTTTCTGGAAACTCCTTTTCTTCGGTATCTGTAGACATCAAAACATTTGTATAAAAATATTTTTGAGAAAATGCAAATAAAGATAGTAAACCTGCAGAAAAAATAACAAAATGAAATACGTTAAACTCAAAAACTAATTAATATAATATGAGAAAACACGAGAAAAACTATATTTAATAACTACTAAAAACATTTAAAATAGGTGTTCGAACAGTTTCCGTTGACCTCTTGACAGAAGTATAACCTATTTTCCAAACTTCTTAAAGAATTTCTAGATAGTAGAAGCTTTGTGTAAAAGATCTTATTTAAAGATCTTTTAAAATGTTTCGTGCTTTGGCCGTCAGTTTCTATAGACGTGAATAATTTTGTTATAAATCTTCGGTCGGATTTGTCGGTCGATTAATGCAGATTCTACTTTTCACGTGGCCCCACAAAAAATAATCCATAGAGTATAAATCTAATGATCTTTGAGGCCATTCAACTGCACCTCTTCGCCCAATCCGTCATCCAAGAAAAGTAACATTACAAATTTTTCCTATAGTTCGCGTATAATGTAGGGATATACGTAATAACTATGTAATAATTGAATAAGATCCAAGTATTTCTGTCTCCCCCCCCCTCTCTCTCTCTCTCTCCCTCCCTCCCTCTATTCTAGCCTCTTGTATTCCAACTTTGGACATAGGCCTCCTCTAAATAAAACTTTCCATTGGTTTCTATCTTTTCCATGTTTAAATGGGTTTGGCATTAAAACGCCACATTTGCCAGACGTGTTGGCGAGTTGGTTTAGGGATCAGGAAGGGGTAAGATAGTGCATGGGTAGGATTAGGATTAGGGACATGGTGCCCTCCTAGAGTTTGGAGGAGGGGGAAGCCATGAGCTCGTGTGGGCAAGGTCGCTAGTCCTTGAAGTAGGTCTATCCCTTACCGGGATCGTAAGAGAGTACCTACCCTCTACCATTTCTGACTAGTGAATGAAAAAAGGTTCAATCGCCTAATTTGCAGCAATGCCAGTCCATACACTAATTTTTTCTTGATATTGTGTATGAATTTCCTCCATCCAATGGGGATTATCCTGGGCCCTATATCGGCACTTGCGCACATTAACACTCTCCAGCTGCGTAACTACCGAGGGAGCCGAAAGGGCAATACCTCCCGGGCCCGAAGGCCTAGGGGGCCTAACTGTCTGGGTTAACAATACAACTGAAGTTTTCTTGTAGCTACAAATATTTTAATTAATTTTTAACTAATATTTTAGAAATAATTTTAAATATGTCAAATGGAACAATAAATAAATACTGAATATTATATTATAAGTTTTTTTTTAAATTATTTCTGTTTGGACGTTATTTTCACACCGTTTCGTAAAACCCCGCCAATACCTGATGGCGGGGCCATTCAAAAACGTGGCATTCTTGTCAACACTCTTACGTTCTCATAGGTTATGCTTATGACTCATAGGCTGACCTTTCCGACTAACAGTTTCGTTGATTTGACACAATTTCGGAAACTGGAGATTTATTGAACTTCTGGATGCGTATTGCGAAATTATTAAATTTCAATGCTTTCCTTTTCTGTGAAATTATCAAAAGTAAGAACACTGTTTTTTGCTATATTTTGACATTTATCAATCTTTAAGGCAAGCACTCAATAAATCGGCTATTGTTATGAGAAACTAATGCTAAATAATTTCCATAGATAATGGGCTTTATTTGCGTATTTCTCGAAAATTTTCTTATGCAACCCTAGAATGTTTTTACCTATACAGATACAGAAAGAAAAGGATTCTAGAAAAACGATTTGAGGGTGCCATTTTAAAAAATCAAATTGTTTTTCGTTCTCCGATCTCAGTAGGCCGTTTTTCATGAAATGTACTGCATTATAGAACGCTTAGAATAATAGAGTAACTTTTATTTGAAAATTTTCTAGAGCTAATAATATCGGGGATATGAAGGAGTTTTCAAACTTTTAAGCAACCCATGTGCTACTGTATATTTTATTGGCAATCCTTCGTTTTTTTCTATTTTAAAAATTATTCCGTAATAGCCCCTTTTTTTATCAAAGCGGTTGCCCCATTTTTACTTTTCTATGTTTGGATTTGTTTTTGTTCGTTTATATTAACTATTCAACCAATTTATTTTTCTTATAGTTTTGTTTAAGAATGATAAATTTTGTCTATTTAACATTAATAATTGATAACTTTTGTAGCAGCCGGTTTTTAGGTCGGTTAAATAGGTAGTTATTAAAGTGAACTCGTTTTGTTTATCCTCCTACAAGAGTGCCTACCTGTATTTAATTTTAGTAAACTATTTTTAATGAAATTCTTCTCTTTAATAGAAATTTTTGTTTATTCTGCTATCCGCTGTTCACGTGTTCACATAAACGAAATTAAACAGAGAGCGGCAAAAGACGAAGATAAAATAAGCGGAAAACAAGCTTTTAATACTCTCCGTTTCTTACTAAACTCCATTTAATGCCCTAGTAGGTCAGTGTTGATAGAACAGTTTTGTGGGTAAAACTTCCTGCGAAGTATTCTTCGATTGACAGAACTTCAATGTTATTACGAACTTATTTTGCCCGTATTTTTAACTATTTTCCCATTTCTTGTTATTTGGCGATTATAATTATTAATAATAATGAATGAGAAAATAAAAACGTAATGTTATGCTAACTGTGACAAAAATAAAGAATATAATTAAAAATGAAAAAATATGTGAACAGTTCAACACTTTTTGAATGTTGCTAAAGTTCAAGTAGGTATCTGCTATACTGGCATTTAATTTTAATATCTGCTGTCTGTAAAATTGTACGTAAACCGCTTTTATTAGTTCAGCATTTAACAAAGGTATAACCCAACACAATGTGCTAAGCACTAAATAATATTGTATAGGTACATCTCTAGGTATGTACAACTTCTCAGAGCTCCATTACAATGAATATGAAGCTTTTATACTATCGGTGCGAGACATAGTAGAATACAGTATAGAAATATTGCTTACTACACTGTCATTGGTGATAATCTCGTTATAATAAATTAATATAGCACCTCCCAAAAATTAAAAAAATATAATTTAACAAATGTTTTAGAAGTTGTAGGTTTTTGTTTTTCTGTGCTTTATTATCTATTCTATTTAGTTCGCACAAATAAGGGAAATTAATAAATATTACTTATATAGGGTGTCTCCTAAGTACGTACAGAAACTTCAGGAGGTGATTCCTTGAATTAATTCATGATGAAAAGTTTATATGAAATATGTCCGAAATTGCTTCCTTATGGAGTTACGACCGTTTGAAGAAAGAAAACTCTAATCACTTTTTTGTCAATAACTGTCGCAGTAGTCGCACGAAAATTTTATATGTCAGCACTACTGATTTAGCTTAGTATTTCTACTAATTTTTGCTTGGAAAAGTGCACCAGAGGTGTCTCATATGGGGGGATCACGTAACATTTACTTCTAAAGATTTTATATTTTTTTCAATTTTTTAAGTTTTATGTGGAAAATCTTATTCTCCATTCAGAAATACGCAAAAAAGGTACACTTGTTGAAAGTCGCTATATCTAATAGTTTTAGAAATAATTCAAAGTTTTATGAAAAATCAAAATGTTATAAAGGTCAAAGTGTTGATACAAGATGCGAAACTAGTTAGATTAGCGAGTGACTTTTTTGGCAAAACTTCAAAAATTGCAAAGATATAAAATATTTAGAAACAAATATTGCCTAACCCTCCTATATGAAACATCTATGGTTCAAGCAAAAATTAGTATAAATGCTAAGTTAAATCAGAAGTGCTCACATATAAAACTTCAAAATTTTAGTGCAACTATTGCGAAAGTTATCGACAAAAAAAATGATTAGACTGTTCTTTCTTCAGAGGGCTGTGATATTGAAGACACCCTGTATAATCTATTTATTTGAGTATTAATAGTTGGCCAACTTTTAAGGATTAAGAGAAACGAGAAGATAAAGGTGTAATATTTCTGTTTTTAGTAAGAATCTGAAAATTACAATTTGACTACGTATCAATTTTGTTTTTATATAATTATATGTAATTAATTAATAGTTAAGTAGTTAATAAGTAAAAATTATTTATAATTTGCAGATGAGTATGACAAGCAGCCTAATGAAGTTGTTAAGAATGAAGAACTGACCTACAACAGTGGAGTATGGCTTTCAGCAGCTTCTCCTAGCTTTTTGATGGTCATAATCTGCATAGCTTGTTGGAGGTGGCGGTGAGCGAAAAGAAGGGACAATTGTCCTCAACCTACGCTTCGAAACGTTGACATTTATTTGTAAATACTGTAAATTGTCTATATAGTGTATTTTGTGTAAACGACGCTCGTCTCTAAACGTGAACTTTTAAACAAATTATTAACTGTGCCTGAAGGCTTCTTACATCATTTTTTTATAGACTTTTGTACATAGTTTAGTTAAAGACAGTGCAAGTTATTTTCAGTCTCTTTAAAAGACTGGTGTGATAAGACATTAAAGTATTCGATAATTCGCGATAAACTATTTAATATTATGTAGCAAAATCGGTGGACCCGTTGGTTACTAAAACGCTTTTATAGTCCTTACTGTTGTGATTTAAGAATTTTAGAACTAATTGTGTATTTTCTATAACCACGCCTCAACTTAAACGTAATTCCATTTCTATGTTAGCTAGTGCGAATCTGCGTACAGCAGAATGTGTAAATGTATTACGAAAATTGTATGTATAATTTGACCAATATTATATTTTATCTTATTGTACAGATAATGTATTTTACCATATTCATGAATGTCTGGTCAAGTAATATTTAAGACATACGCAGGCGATATTTACATGTCAGTGTTAGGTAGCAATATTTGTTATCACTGAAATTTTGGGGCCAAAAGCACTTCTTGTTAAATTGCTTAACTAGCCGACATGAATCCGTGCATAATAAAGAATTTAACGCTTCAAATGTTTGTGTTCTGCAATACTTTGTTTCAGTTAAAGTATTAAAAATTATAATTAATTTTGAAGTGGTGCATAGATGAAACAAGGAAGAATTACTGTACTATAAGGTGTTACTGTGATGTGGACACTATACTTATTGTTTTCTATTAGCTTGTTTTTTATCGAACGCCTAATAATTCAAGCCAGTAAAATCAATAGACTGGATTTTATCAAAACCGTGTTTTTTCTAGGTTCTTAACATGTGTTTTTCAGATGTATTTTTTAGTATTTTTATTTAAAAGAGCTTTGTAACTATATTACATGTAGTATTTACACATTATTCAAATACATAATACCGAGTTTAAAGAAATACCGTTCAAAACACTTTCCCCTCTGTTAAACAAAAGCCTTTTTTTGGTTATTTTCTCATTGCCTTCTTAGGTAAACATTAGGTATAGCACAGGTATTTTAAAAACATTTGTTTTGTAGAATGTAGAATATAAAATTATAATTACTGGAAATGTTTTTATGAACACCTAAGTGGAAACTGTTTTTGTATGTATTTGTATTTATTTTGTATTTAAAAATGAATGTTTGTATGCTGTATGTGTAAAATAAATAATGTTTTTAAAATATCTGTGAATGTTGTATGGAGAAAAACTACTGTAGGTCTGTAGAGGCACTGAAAAATAAACATATTCACAATTGTTCTGTATTTGTATTTATCGCTCTTTTTTCTTTTCTAAGAGAGCTACAACCAAAAAAAACTTTAAATTTTTAACACTATTAAGTGAAATGATGTGAAAACTTTAATTTTAATGAATATTCATACAATATACCTATGTATTATCATTTGGGTCTTTTAAGTTTGTGGAAGTACTGAATAATACACACAATTAAAAAAAATTATTTATAAACTCAAGCATGGCGAATAGCAGCAAAACATAATACCATAACATTTTGGCTTTTAAAGTAAAACAACAATAAACAGATCATTAGTAAATAAAAGCACATATAGCTCTAATAACGCAAAAAGTACGTAGTCATTAAAAATACCTACCTACTTAAGTAATTGTTACTACCTATAAATCTAAAGTTTGCCTTTGTATAAGCATAACTATTATATCGCTAACACTTCACAGTACTACAATCTGGTAAAGTATTAATTAAAAAAAACATCAGGTTGCAGCATATACCAAACATTGAAAAGCTAAGTATATAAGCTTTAGTATTCATATTCTGACACTAATACAAAAACAGTGGATACAACTTTTCCTTGAAATACTCCTGAAACATACAACTCCATTTGCAGTTGCAACTCAATTTCCTGTGGCCCTTCTATTGACCTTACAAGTGAGACAATTACTTTATTCGTATCTCTCTTCATTCTAAAGTAGTTCTCATCGGCTTGTTTAATATGTCGAGGGCATCTTACATTTAAAACGTTCATATTGAAGTTAGCATTAGAACTAACCCAAGCTGGTCCTTTCATTTGAAAGAAGTCGATCTTTCCTTCATCCGGTATTGGTAAATTTGAGACAAATGTCACAAAGTGATAAGAATATTGTCCGGGCATTCGTATACAATTTATATCTCTGATGTCACATACATTTGATGCCCTTTTGCAACGGCTGAAAAACATTTTAGTAGTGATATAAGTGTAAAATCATTTTAGGGATGTACCTTTTGTGTTCAGGGTCCTTAATATAATGAGGTGGGCAAGTAATAGTGTGACATTTAAAACCACCTCTTGTGTTAACACAAACATCTTCCAGATTTCGGCAAACATTTCTTTGGCATTCATCTACATCTGTAATATAAAACAATTTTTTTTGATTGAACAAAAATATATCAAAATACAATACCTTGGCATGTACGTCCATCAGCACCTAATCTGTAGCCTTCAGGACATTTACAAGAATAACTTCCAGGAGTGTTTTGACAAGTACCCACACACAAATTTTTATCTTTAAATTTCTCACATTCATTCATATCAGTGCAAGTCCTGAAATTTCCGGTTATGCAAATTTTACATATTTACATAAAATTTCAATTTGAGATACCTGTTATCAGCAGTAAGTGTAAATCCACGTTCACAGGAACATCTGTAACTTCCCCACAGATTAACACAATTTTGATGACACAATCCAGGTGTTTCTGCACATTCATCTACATCATCGCAGGCATGAGCGCTTTCTCGAAATCCTTCTTTGCATTCACATTTGTATGAACCAACAGTATTTACACATTGTGAGTTTCGCGAACATATCTGTGAAATTTAAAAAAAATTGATTATTGACAGCAGTTTACATTACGTAGATACAGAATTAGAATGAGGCTATCAAGTATGTTTGAAACTAGGCAAACGAAGAACTTTACCACAATACATTGTACAACATTGATTAAAATATGACAAATTTCACCCTTTCTCTGTAGAATTCGCATTCATTTATGTCTTCACATTCATTAGCAGCATTTAATTTATGTCCTGGGGGGCATTGACAAATGTAGTATCCCGGTCCATTTTTACATATTTGGCTGCTTTTACACTTATGAGTTCCTTTAGTGCATTCGTTTATATCTGAAATAATATCAGCATATAATGTCAGACAGACATTAATACAAATAAATTTAGTTTCATACCGATACAACCTGTTCCAGCTTCGTTTAGTTCATACCCTGATTTACACTGCACGTATGGTATGCACTGATATCGACCATTCAAATTGAGGCATTTTTCTCCCCTGTTGCATGGATTACTGTCGCACTCATTGATATCTAAAACATTAAAACAAAATATAGCAAACTATAAATGATAATTTACTAGATTAATACCTTCGCAAACACCAGTTTGGCTCATTCTATAGCCAGGTAAGCACTTCTTCAGTTGACTTATAACAGCAGGATATGTTTGCGTAGGTTCAACTCTAGGAGATACATACTGTGTTGTTGTAAAGATTTTCCTAACATAACAGTCGCCAATGCATTTAATTCTTTCACAGCGATAAGAGCCTAGTGTATTTCTGCACTGGAATTTTGGTCCTAAATCACGGCAGTTGTGTAAGCCCAAAACACATTCATCGTCGTCTTCACACAGGCCAGTAGCTGAATTTAGAGTATACCCAGTACCACAACCAGTTGTTCTTGAGCACAAAAAGGAACCAATAGTATTATCACATCTCTGTCCTTCGCCACAATCGTGCTGCCCAACTTGACATTCATTTATATCTGGAGAAGAATATCTATACCATATAAGCCTTTTACATTTTACCTACTACCCTCAAAGACCTTTAATAAATTTGGGCTTACTTACCTACACAAGCACCAGTTTGATAATCTTTTGTAAAACCATTTTTACAGTTGCATATGTAACTTCCTACAGTGTTGTAGCAATCTTGATTGCTATCACATATTTGCTCATCTTCCATACATTCATCAACATCTAAAACGTTTAAAAATTAATTTTATTATATTATTTTATTAGCCTAGGTACATATTAACACATACCAACACACTGGGTTGTCTGTTCTGAAAATGTATGACCAGTTGGACATGAAACACGACGATTTGGAGGTATATAAGGTGGGAACACCGGTTTACTTTGTTGATAATAAGGTGGTTGATAATAGTTAGGTTGTTGAGATGTTTCTGGTCTAGGTGGTGATGGGTATGATGGCTGTGGCGGACGAGGCTGATTTTCCGTTGGTTGTTGTGCAGTTACAGGAGGTGCTTGTGACTGTGGATATATCTGTGAAGGAGTTGGTTGTTGAGGAGGTAAAAACCTTGGATACACAGGCTTAGTTGGTTGTGATGATGGTTGATTTTCTATTATGTTTTGTTGTGTTGGGTCGGAAGTTGGAGGTTTTGAAGGGTTGAGGCTTGTAGCATAAGATGTAGGTGGCCTAGATTGTGTTGGATTAGTTGGTTGAGATTCGAAAACTGGACTTCTTTGGGGATAACTTGGTAAGGTGGAACTTGGTTTTGATGTTAACTTTGGTATGCAATTGTGGCCACCTGGTTCATTAACACATTCTTCATCTTTCCCACATATCTCGTCATTTTCTAAACATTCGTTAATATCTAAAATAATGTGATATAAGAAGATAAATATAAAACCAAAATTTAATGATAGCAAACCTTCACATTCCTGGGTATAAACGTTTTTCTTAAATCCAGGAGGACAAGTTCTTTTCGAAGCTTTATCAATACAGGTATAATTACCCTTCGTGTTTAAACAAGTTTGTGATTCTCGGTTACAGTCATCTACACCAGTAATACATTCATCAATATCTAAAAGAATTTTGCTTTAGACTTAACTTAGCCAACAGATATGTTTATATACCATCACAGCTTTGGATAGAGTCTTTGAAAGAAAAACCAGGAGGGCACTTTGGTGTGTCTTCTTCACATCGAAATGAACCAATAGTATTGATACAGGTACCTGGCTTTGGACAAACAAGTCCAACTTCACATTCATCAATGTCTAAAAATTAAAATAAAATGAAAAATTGTTTAGTTTTGAGGAAAATCTAAGCCTGCATTCGAGTTTTCTTAGACTAAAAGCATCATATCAGTTAAGCCAACTGTTCCATAAATTGAAAAAATATGAAGACTTTAAAAAAAATCTTCACTTAAAGTGCAGTTACCAATATTACTTATAATACATAAGAAATACCTACCATTGCAAACCATTTGTTCTCCATCAAATTTGTATCCTTCTGGGCATTTATCATCAAAGCCTATATTAGTTAAGTCAGGATCTTCTGTGTCTTGGCAGTCATATTCTCCTTCTAAATTGACACATATTTCGTTACTTAGACAGTCATGTAGATCCAATGCACATTCATCAATATCTAAAGAGTTATAAACATGATAAACATGTAAACGTAAATAACTAAAATAAAAAACCTTTGCATGTTCTTTTATCACTGGCAAGTTCATATCCGTCATAGCAAGAACATTTTATAGCAACACCGGTATCGATACACTGGTGATCACAAGGATTATTTATTTCACAGCTGAAAGAAAAAATATTTAACAAATTTGCATTCTGACCTAGCATTAAAATTTAAATTTTGAAGTTATACCGCTTTGAATTCGGTGTAGATCGTTTACTTGGTTTACAAGATATACCATCTGCCATTAGTGTAAATCCTTCATGACAGTCACATCTATAAGAATCTGCTGTGGGAATGCAGATATGAGCGCATAAATCAGGGATATCACATAAAGCTTCAAGAGCTGCAACAAAGTGAGTTAGAAGTAGGCAGTCACAACAAAATGCTTAGCTCACATGGCGGAGGTGGTGGGTTGTTTTCATTGTATTTTTCAAGACTTTTTGTAAATTGTGAGGAAGGAGGATTATCTGTTGTAGTTGTGGTACTAGTAGATGTTGAAGAAGATGTTGAAGTAAGTGTTGAAGGTGCTATTGAACTTGGTGAATTTGTTTTGCAACATGCTTTATATGCAGAATCCATCATAGCCCCTAATCCTAAATCAGACTGACAGGACTGTCCTGCAGATCCTGTTTCTAATCCCAATTCGCAAGCTTCACAACAATCCTTAAATACATTAAAAATATCCACATTTTAGAAAAAAATTTTAAATTGAATGTTTTACAAGATACCTTTCTAAAGCCTTCATCCACACCATCTCTAGAACTACCACAACCACTACCCGACTTAGCATCATTTTGTCCTATTTCACACTGTTTTTCACTGCAATATAAAACATCTAAACTATTTACTTCTAGATAAAATGAAATGTCTTAGATTACCGATACTGATTTTTACAGCACACATCTACAGAGTTGAGACAAAATGCTTCATCGTCTTTAGATATTCCAGCAATAGGGGGTTGGAAACTTGTACATTTTAAACCTGAGTTGGCATAATTTGTGCCCAAGTTACAGCATTTTTTTAGAATCTCCACTTTGTTTCCTAAATATATTAAAATAGATATCAGAAAACGACTATTGCAAAAATTTATAGAGTTAATTATATACAAGAAAGAAAAATAAGTCAGTTGTTTCAATGTCATGGTTATTCAATATTCCAGAAATGCATTTTTATTAAATCATTTTGCATTGTATTTCATTTTATTTTTGAATCCCTTATATAAAATTGAAATTTATTCTTTTAACAGGCATTGTTATAATTAACTTCCATAATTCATCAGTTATTGGAACAACATTTGCATACAATTTAAAATTCGACGATTTTCTAAGGCCACTGTCGATGCGCTACTCAATTACGTAGAAAATAAATAATATCCAATAATTTATATATAACTATGAAATTTAGTTTGTACCTATCTACCTACATATAATAACAAACTTACCTGTAATAATTGGCCACGAGATGGCTGTAAATACAAACAAAAACCATCTAATTGCACTCATTGTTGAGAACCATTTAACTTTTAGACTGATACCGTACACTTCTTATACGACACTGGCAGAAAATCTGTCCTGCTTATCATTGTCCTTTGTTTACTCGAACCATTCGTCGCTTTAAGGGCACATTGTAATTTCTTATCTACCCAAGCAAATAAGTTTTCAACGCTTCTCTACAACTGATATTCAAATATATTTTATATTTTTGAATAACATAAAATTATAGATTAAAATAATATTTTATAAAATAAACGAATAACCTTTAAAATAATTACTATTATTATTATTACCACCATTAAAATAAAGTAATTTTTTTATATAAATTCTTAACATGCATTTCTTTATAGTTGTATTCTTATGAATTTAAATTAAGGAAAAGTTCAACAACTTTTGTATCAAAGCCTTTATATAAAATACTAAAAGTTATTGTATGTTATTGTATCTATTAAAATATCAATATATAGTCACTTTTTAAAAGTGATTCCCATTTCATATGGGTATTCCAAAGCGTTCTAGAAAGGGGAATTCTAAAAGGTTTTTTTTAAGTAAACAGAAGGTTTTTATATTTCAATTTTAAAAATTGTAAATTTATTTTTAAAGTTTTCAGTTCAATATTGTTAACTTTTAAGCTATGAGAACTTTGTAAAAAGTTCTTTAAAGTAAAAAAAAATGAAATAATATCTTTGCTTATATATTTTAAAAATTGTTATTTATTATATTTTCAAGGTTATTGTTGTAACAATGTTTAGCGCGCCAACGGTGACTATAAGATCGCCCCAATCCAACAGTTCTACCACGATAGCTGGAGCGTATGACAATAAGCCACATCCACCAGCAAGTACTTTGACTTGAGTACTTGTACTCAAACCACATTAGAGTAAACATACTTTTTTTATTATTATATGTTACTATGTATTTAATCAGTACGAATAAAATATTGCACCAATTCAGGCTTTTTACAATACATAATAAAGAATAACTAAAGCAACAAAAATTAACGTGGCACATAGATACGCAGTAGCTGTACCGCAACTGAAAGTCACATGTTAAATCTTATGAGAAGCATTTCTGCAGTGATAATGAAATATCAGATATACAAATACAACATATAAACGAAATAGTCAAATATCTGATTTTCCATACTTGAGTACAGTGCAGATACTCAAGTACTTCGCATGTACTCAAAATACTTTTGATGTAGGTACTTTGAGTAGGTACAAAATTCAAATACTTAGTACAAGTATAGTAACAAAAACCTTAAGAGTACCTATAGTACTGGTACTGAATACCTAATATAGTACTCTGAGCACTTGTACCCGAGTACTTACTGCCCAGCTCGGTGTACTATTTATAAAGTTATTTGTGAGAAAAATTATTTTTTAATTTCATTTCACAGTTTTAGTAACTGCAAAAGTTCTTGTAGCTTGTAACATTGTATACCCCTGGGGCTTTTACAGTATCAAATTTCATTCCAATCTGAGAACTTGTTTTTGAGTAAATTAACGTTAAAGGCAACATTTTCAAAAATTCATATAAGGTGTCACAGGTAAATTGCCGGGCTGAGTTACGTACCAAATTGTAGCTCATTTCAACTCTATGAGTGTTCAAAATTTAAAAAATAATTGTGTAGCCAATTTTTGAAAAATATTTTTTTGAAAATTTCCAAAATTTAAAAATATTTTTTATTATACAATTTTCGTTCATTCAAAAATTCTCGATTATTGTATTATTGTGTTCCGCTAGAGCTACTACAATACCAAATTTGATCTCGATCTGCAAATTCGTTTTTTAATAATAAGGCGTTACAGTCAAAATTTTCAAAAAATTGTAGCACCCCTCATTTGAAGCAAGGAGATCCAGAAAACAGCAGATGCTTTGTCTTAAGGTCTTCTAACTAATTCCGTTTTCAGATATAGTGTTATTTTTCAAAAAGTAAAAATTAAAATATGCATAGAACTTCAGTATGCAGCTGTGTTACGTTTAGCTCACTCAATCTGTACTTCTGTATGAGCTTCGGATATTTTGCCTCCTAGTACGTAACACCAAGAAGAGTAACGGTAGTGGTAATGGTCAAAACGTTAGTTTAAAAAGTGTACTTGTTAAATACTAAGCCACATCAGCTCAAATAAATTTTTGTTTTAAGTTAAAACAAATTTAATTTTTAAAATATATAGAGATAAAAATGTCATTTGTAAGTTTGATTCTAGCTACTTGCTCTATTTATATATTACTTTCTAAGGGCCGGCGGGTGGTCTAGTGGTTAAAGTCCCAGACTTCGAAACTAGACTCCCAACGGCAGTAGGTTCGAGTCCACTGCCCGTCGGTAATTTTTCTGAATAAGTTAAATCCGGCGGGTCCATGGATGGTGTATGTAGGTGTGTATGTTGGGTTGCATGTCTTTCAGGGATGGGGCGTGTTACACCGGTGAATAGCACTTAGTGTGCTGAGCCCAGGTAAGGGGGTGGGATGGAAATCATGGGGTCGTGCTCACGCACGGCTTCATGATTCTTTAGAAAAAAATATATATACATATTACTTTTTATATTATTAAAGAAATTACGCCAGCACATGGTTGTTACAATGTTACATGTGAATTAACGCGAAAGAACAATTTGACAGAATTTAGAGTGATCGATACCAGATGTCGCTAAGTAAGGCTGCGCTTCTAAATAGTAGCCCTGGATAGAGGTACCCAAAATTATTATAATAATTTCAATGAAAGTAGCAAGAAGGATGTAATTATGTGTACAATGTGTTGTGGTGATTTTGTCTGGTATCTTGTTTTTGGCATACGCGTTATGCGGCAGTGTTGGGCAAAGCGCTATCTACGTTAGTATGTATGATCTAAGGAAAGTACTGATCGTATAGTATATTGGTTTGTGCTGATCGTCCCGTCGCTAACGTCAATGTAGTCCCACCATTAGTTGAAGTTGTTACTATTTACTTTCTCTATCTTTCATTCATTCCCACCATATCCATTCAACCTTCGTTTTTCCATAGGTACACGTATAGTTTTACTTGACTGAGAGGAGTGGAAACAGGTTCAGTGAGGTTATATTAGAGTGGTTGATTGTCTACGTGTTGTAAAGTAGGTGTTTTTTTTAATTACCAAAAATTACTTTGATTTATTTTTAAAAGTTTATTAAAAGATTTCTTATTACTTAATTTAACATTGCCTTTAAATGTGTTAACAGTGTTCTTTTTGTAAAAACATTCAAACAGATGCTGGTGTAGTGGGAAATTTGAAACGTATGGTACAGTGTGTGACCTATTACTTTTTAGGTAGATTTAAAAACAGAACTATAAGATGAAGAATTTACTATTTGTAATTGGTGTAATTGAAGTTTTCCTTATTTATACATGCCATGCACAAAGGGTAGCTCCTGGTGTACCTCCACAAAATTACCAGGTACTGTTTTAATTTTAAATTTTTTATTTATTACTTACGCTTTTAAATAATATGTTTCAACTAAGCAGCAGCAGCAACAACAACAGTACCAGCAACAACAATTTCAGCAACAACCACAATATCAACAGCAGCAACATCAGCAATATCAGCAAGTACCTGTACAGCAAGTGCAGCAGCAACAGGTACCGGTACAACAGGTAAAGTTTTTATTTGTTTTTTAAAGAATGGAGATTTTTAAAGTATTGAATTTTCAACAATTTATTCATAATTTTTTAGTAATGCCTTTCATGTTTTTTTTTTACTAAAATAGCAAGTACCGGTGCAGCAAGTACCAGTGCAGCAAGTTCAACAAAATGCTCATCATGGGCACCATGGTGTACCACAACCTGGACAAGTTCTCAATGCCGCAAATATTGCACATGAAAAAGAGTAAGCGGTGCAGTATAACGTTTTTGTTTTGTTTTCTAATAATAGCTATGCTTTAGACACATAGCGGAACATTTAGAAGTTCCTATTGATACCAGTAAAATGACAGAGCAGGAATTACAGTTCCATTATTTTAAAATGCACGATGCCGATAACAATAACAAATTAGATGGCTGTGAACTTATAAAATCTCTAATCCACTGGCATGGTATGTTATATATTTTTGTTGTTGTTTGCGTTGTTGTGGGGAACTTGTTGCTTCTACTTATGTTTGTAAAACGTAACTGAACCCGTGATTAGGCACTACCATTTGGTACCTTATTTTCAGTCAATACGAAAACTGGAAAAGTACAGATGATGGGTATTTGTAGCAGCACTGGTTGTGACTATCAAAATTTATTTTTTTAATATAATGTATCAACAACTGTTCTAAGTGAAGACTTTCTTTGTCCAAATTTGATAAACTGTTTGCCCAATGCAGAATGTGTGAAACCATTTACGATGAACATATTTCACAGCTGCTGAAAGTTACAGAAAATCTAACTAGACTTGCTTCTTTGATTCATTATGTTAAATAAATGACTCAGTAGTACTGCTAATATACATACCCATTCTTACTATAAGCATATGAGGGTGGTGGTTAAGCACTGTAAACATCGATCGTTATAAACATAATAATTTGAATAATTACTTATAGTTCATCAATTATATAAGAAATTAAGAGTGATGGGGTCATCTGTAGCCAGGGTATAAAAACATTCGATTTATAAAACCGATCTGTTGTATTTAAATTGATATTTTTTAACTAAAATTCATTATTAACAATTTTGTACAGCACATGGAAACTTTTTGTTGACTTAGCTTTAAATTGACATATAAGTACTGCAATTTTAAACTTGAAAGGGGCGATGTTTACAAACGAAGTAAATGACCAAAGTAAGATTGTAAATTCTAATTCGGCTAGATTTACTCATTTTGATATGAAATTCTTTCCTCCTGGGTCATGGGGTATCTGCAGAGTATCAATTTCCTGGGTATTTTTAAAAATATTGTACTTAATTTACTTGGTTTTAAAATCCTGATTTAAATCAATTATGTATTGTTTAAATGTCTAAGTTATTATCAAGATATGGAGGGTATACAATTAAGTTTCTAATAAACGACACATATAAGGTTGACAAACAATAAGCAGTTAAACAATGAGGAATGTGTTGTTAACTTATGAAAAATTTTACAATAATTGTTAACTACTTCTACATTTGATACTTAAAATATAAATAACTGATTTCGTGATGTTCTCTTATTAAAATGCAATGGAAAAATTTTATTTTAAACAATAAACACTTCAATTTTAACACCATTTAAAAACAGAAACAAGTTTATTTCCAAAACATGTACACTTTTTATTAAATTCAATCATTTAATATAATATACCTTTTTTTGGATTGACTGAAATAAATAATGAAGAGGTACAAATAAAAATGTGATATTCTTAGCATTTATTAGTTCCTGTTAACTTTTCTTTTGGTTATTTCTAAACAGGTACATTTCTGTATGATACTGTTGAAAAAATGAAATTGTTTACTTTAAATCATACTTAATTGTTTGTTTGTTTGTTAATTGTTTGTGAAGATATTAGGCAGATTTAAGGATGAATATAAACAGTTGTTTCAAATTTGGATGCCATTATTAAAAAAATATGTTGAAACAATTTTATATATTCATTCATTTATTATGCTGCATGTGTGTGTGTCGTGTGCTTTAGAGCAAGGCAGCAAAGGCGGTCATAATCAAGTAGAAGAAAAGATCTTTAAAGATGAAGAATTGGTAACATTGATCGATCCAATACTGAACATGGACGACGGCAATCGTGATGGTTTCATTGACTATCCCGAATTCGTTCGAGCACAACAAAAGGCTGCTGCATCGGCGTCTGCCAAACATTAACGTATGTCGTCTCTTGGGCTACTATCTATCTTTATGCTTTCATGTTGAAATTACATCGAGTTTGTTTTTCTTTGCTTTTGCATGTTTGTTTTCTAAAGTGAAATTTTTGTTGAGAATTAATTATCCCTAGTTGTAGTAACTTACTGATTGCCAACTTTTAGCATTTATATCTTTTAGATTCCGAGACTAATGAGAAAGCAATGAGTTACACTGACAACCAGTTGTCAGAAGTAATCGATCACCTTCTTAGTAATATGGATACGAATCAGGATGGCTATGTGGATTACTCGGAATTTAAATTGAACGAAAATAAGGTTTAAAATAAAAAATAAGTTCGTTTTGTCATATGTATAATATGAAAATGCGATAAAGCAAAGACTGTTATTAATTAATTCGACATTAAATTTAAAAAAAAGAGATTTAATTCTACTTAATTTTTGTAAAAATTGTTGTTGCACATTTTGTTATAATTGGGATAGGCAGATTTTTTTGTAAATGAATTTTGTACAAAAAACGCTGTAAATATAGCTACTTTATATGTTGTTAGTTATAAATTGGATGTTTGCTGCAAATTAGTACATACGATACGATACTATAAATAATCAGACGTAGTAAAACTGAATTCCTGCTTTTATTTTTTGCAATCATACAGTACACATTTATTCGACATACTTCATCTATGTGTATACCAGCATCAGGAGATCACTTGTTAGAACATCGCAAATGAGTATTTTAAGTTTGAGCAGAGTAATACAGGAAATGAAAATGAGAGAAGCTCGGGAATAAGGGAGAATAATTTATCCTAGTAATCTTTGCAACTTCTAAAGTTGGCTACACATTTCTGCATTACTAATCTAGATAAGACTGGACAAATTGCGTTAGCTAAACTATCAGTCCATTCGGTCACCTCATTTATTCCGGTAAAGGGGAATAGTGCGTTTTGAAAGTCATCAATTACTCAAAGGGGGGAATAAGATTTAAGGATATCCGCTTGCTAGCGATGCTGTCAGAAATCCGATCTCCAAATCGCAGCGCTAACTGCAGCAAGACGAAGTCATGCTGGGCCGCTATTCTAACCTAGCATAATTTCGTCAGTACAAGTAGATAACAAAAGTATGAAACTGCACTACATTTATAAAATGCCCAAAGAAACCTTTTTTTTTATTAAAATCGTATTAAACACTATCATTATTATTTATTATTATCATTTAAACAATATTATTGTTTATTATTTAAAGGCAGGTCGCCAATTTATTTCGTATTAAAGTATAGAAATTTGCATATTAATGAAAAATTCGAAGTTTATTAAATATGATATTAAAAATGGTACATCATATAAAACGTCGACGATATGCACGTGGCTCAGAACAAACTTGTCGTATTATGTATATAAAATTAGTGATAATTAGGAAGACTGCGAGTATTCCTTGAAATAATCTGTGAGCAATCAAAAGTGGAACAAGCCTCGTGCAGATCGGCTTGAAAATCGCTGAACAACCTCGCCACGAAGCTAAAGACAAGCAAGGTACGAGTATCCAGGCACGGCCCAGTAAATAGATAACAACGGGCTTCATGGCGATGCTGTCCGTGACGACGTACTAAAACACGCGCTTAGCTTAGCGCAACATACCCGATTTCGATTTATTTATATATACTATTTATATCTATAACTGATAATTAAAGATCATTCATTAACTTTGCGAAGTTCATCACAATTAATTTAATGTATAGGTGGACACTTTATTTGTATCAATGGGCGAACAAAAGGCAGACACGTGTGTACTTGGAAACAAAACAAAAATATCCTATAAAAGTGGCTACCTACATCTACAATGTTCTATGGATTAGTATGGATAGCGGTATGATATGACGCGCGTCAGTGGCGATGCTTACAGCAGTAAAAGCAACTACATGCACATAAGTGCCTGCCTTTTAGTTGTTGCAACAGCTCATAGTCAGTGTTCCATGGGGAAGGCACGTGGATACTGTGCCAACACTGCCGCATTTGTATCACAGTAAACGTTCATAGTCTAACTAGCGGTTATACGAGATGCGATATAGTAGAATTGAAAAACTGCTTGATTGTAAAGATGTCCCTACTGGACAATTATATGTGGTGCCGATAGTAACACTGCCACAGTTGCAATGATGGTAAACATCGTGAAGATAATCAGGCAAAAACGATCGACCACCATAGCTGCAAACTTCCAGTCGCTGATGACCTCCGCCTCTTCGTCTGCTTTTCTCATACGAGCCGTGATAAACTGTAGTTCGCGTAATATTAACTGCAGATCTCGTTGCGTCCCAGAACTCGGCATTGCTGCTTCTTCAATTGTAGTCGGATGCCGCATAAATCCAGCGCCCAGGCTTGTTGTAACAGATGCGCTGTTACCACCACCAGACACGTTTCGAAAATCATCGTCGATATCTAGTACGTTTGCTAATAAACTTTTGGATGATCTTTCTTTTAGCTCCAATTCCTTCATACGACTGTTCATCAAGATGGTCTTGCGTGTAATCTTCTTACCCGGTCGACTCATACCCAAGATCCATGGTAACCATTGTAAGAACACAGATTTGATCTATAGAAAAAGTAAGTTTTGAAAATTTATGAGAAACAACAATTATAACGATATATAAGTACCGCTGTTTCGAAATTACATAATTTGTGTTACAATTGGTTTTTGGCTTAGACCACAATGTTATTTAAAAAAAGGACCTAGACTTTTTCGGTTTAATCAATGTTGTTTTTTGTAAACCCATATAACCTTTCATTACAAAGAATATGAAAATTAATGTTTTTTTCAACCAGTTAATCCTAATGTAACAAATGAATTTCGAAGCAATTTAAAACGTTGTCATTACTTACCCACTGAGGCATTTCATGTATATCTGCAGTTCGATGATGGTAGTTGAGCACAACTACCGTAAGTACAACGGAAGATGCCACCATAAACATAATGCAGTTGAAGTAGGTCCCTGCAATTGCAGAAAAGTTAAATTCCAGCCTATACAAAGTGCAACACACGACAACACAACATTCCTAATTCAAACAACTACTGTTACTGCTACGACTACAACTACTACTACGACTACGGTAAGTAACTACTTAAGAACAAAAGTAGAAAATCATGAACAAGAAAACCATATCTAAATAAATAAAAACAATGGAATTAACAGTCGTAACGCCAAGCACAAACACACCATCTTCGGAATCGCTACATTACAAACACTCCAATGCTATATAAGTTAAATATAAAACAAAACTACACACAAACAGTTCTAATTTAGATATACTAAATAATGTACTATGTTCGTACCCTCCTCAAAATAATGGATACCCTAAAAGTAGGCTATATATAGCATCGGCCGAGGTTGGTGCGGCAGAGTCGGGAGCAGATGGCATATACCACGAAAGAAACTGGGTTTGGCTTTTGGCATATACCAACGGTTTTTGGTAACAGCCCACGACGCTGCCGCGCTCTGTTTTATTACGTATATTTCGATTAAAATACTTTTTATATTTGCCGCTTTTATTTCAGTTTGACAGGTTTCAGACGGGATAAAAGCCATAGAACAGATCAGAAGGACAAGCAAAGCGTATAACTTATTCAAAGAGAATCACGTTCTCATTAGTGCGTGTCTTTTAGATGCTGGTTTATGTCTGGCTTAAGACTGTGATTACCTGTGTGGTTGCCGTGGGGAGCGTCTTGTCATCGCCATTGCCTTAGCACCGACACTGCGATGGCCCGACTTTCGGTCGCCACGGCCGCCACTCTATGCACCACAAAACCATCATTTTAACACACAGTTTACTATATTAGTCGATTATGTTAGTAAAATATATATATATATATATTTAGCAGCTATTTAAGTCATCTCGATTTTAGTGTTCTTTGTGGTAACACTGCTAGAATTTTACGAGGAGGTAACGAGTCATCATAGAAATAAAGAATATAAGAATCATAATAAAAATACAAACAGTAATAGGAAATGAAACATGTCAACAACAAAACATACAGATTAAGATACTCCTAGTGGGACAGAGCCATTTGATACTTGGAGGTGAGAAGGTCATTGGCATACAAGAATGATCGGCAGACAAGTGGCTAGAGTCTGTGTACGGCCGCATCGCCGTGCATGAGACAGTGAGCACTTAGCAGTAAAAGACTAGCTACGGGCCCGTCCTGCAACAGGGCATCCAGAAGTGGCAAGCGGAGCGGAGAGTAGGAGCAGGGACGGCTTCGGAACATGATGGGCACATGTTCACAGCGGTTATATGAGGTTGAGCTAATTTAAATTACTTTACTCTTATTTAGTATAGCCTCGGTTGCAGTACCCATTCACCCAACATAGTTAGTAAGAAGCACACTATTATTAGAGTCGTGTGGCTGTGGGTGGACGAAGTGCTGTTACAGTCGACGCTTCGCATGCAACGGCGCGCCGAGGGAAGTGGTGTCCCTAATGACAATCGCCGCGCCGCAACACCGCGGCATGCATATGTGTTTATTGCAAATAAAAATAATTAAGTATTTTATTCCGTTAGTCTAACCTATGAGGGGCACAGCGTCGGAGGTCTGGGTTATCACGTGCGCCACCAGCAGGGAGAATACAGTCTGTGACAGGAGGATTGTCACACCTGCAACAGACAGTGGTGCATCACGCGGAGCGTCTGACCTGTGACCTGTGCCGCGATGTCGCGCCGCGTTTGTTTATTTGCTGCCCTCCCTTCTTTCCAAGTATCCGGCTCGTCCCGGAACGATTCAAAGAGGAAATGTTTGCGGCACCTCATCGCGCTGCGGGACACGCACCTCGTCTGAAACAGCACTCCACCCCGCGCCATCACCGACTGCCCTAAAACATTTCTTCTTTGATCGCATCGAAAATAAAACAAAATTACTAGTGAAGAAAGCTGTTCGCGTTAAAAACAATCGCGCGCGAACACAACAATTACATATACACAGTGATACACATAATTCATCAGGCAGCACTGAACTGAGGATGTAGTTAGCACAGGCAGGTCAGACAATGAACGGTTGATACCTAACAGAGGAATGGCGTCAGATACTTGGGGCAAGGTTTCTGCCACGAGGTTCAGGAACACAGTCAACGAGAGCAAGATGGTCACTCCTGCAACAGAACACAGCTTGAATACGGCTACGGTTTCCAACTGGCAAGTGGTCAGTTGATGGATCGTCGTCGATTGGTTGATGATTTTGTTCGGTCGGGAATGTAATGTTCGTTAGTACTCATATTGTAAATTTGCTGATGGACCCCCGCGGCAGCCACCGTCGTCATTCACTACTTACCCTGGTGGTGCTGGGGGCACACACGTGCACAGGAGGCAATCATACTAGGAAAAAAGTAACAGGTCTCGGTAGGTCAGGGTAGACATGCAGCTGCGGCGCCCTCCAAGTATCAACGGGCAGTAGTCCAGCAAGGGACACAGGGCGTCAAACACACGATGCTCCCAGGAGGCCTAGCATACCTATCAAGGGAACTGCGTCAGACGTAGTTGGAATCTTTTCAGCTACTAGGTTGAGAAATACAGTCAATGAAAGAAGAATGGTGACACCTGAAATGAAGATTTTGAATTTTGAACGTGTTGTGTCCGTCATGGCATGTCAGGCGCGCTGGAACCGCCGCTCGATGTGGACGTGTGTCATGTGTGTATATTAATTATGTCTTGTAATGTAATGTTATGTAATGTGTATAGCCGCGTGGCGTGTACATGATGACACTGCGCAATGCGAGTGATCTAGCATAGCCAGTGTTCTCAAGCGGCACTCACACAACACAGGAGTGCAAAATACACAATGCGACATACTAGCATGTACCTAATGTGAGCTTCTCGCCAGAGTCGGGTGGCAGCGTAAAGCCCAATAGCGCCATGGAGGAAATGAGCACGCAAGGAACTATCAAATTGAAAAAGTAGTAAAGCGTGCGCCTTCGAATTTGGATTGTAAATGTCACATCCACATATGGTTCAGGACAGCACTGATACACTATGGTGTTCTTCTTGCCAGGCATACCTACAATAATCACATTTAGCATCTCTCATAAACTATTTGTTATCGCCTTACCAATAAGGTACCATTCGCCGTTTGTGATGAAATCCGACAAATCACCACCATCCTCTGAATTCAATACAAGGTCCAGCTACGAAAACTTACACTTGTAATGCGAGCTAATACTCACCATCACATCAAACCGCTATTTTACATGCAAATAAGTACCTATATATGCAAGGGTTGTCATAAAAAAGGACAAGCTGGGTCTCACACTTGCACCTATATTACATTTTTTTGTTTAGAGTATCGTAGTTAATATTTTTTTCGTGTTCGCAAGTGATCCAAGAAAAGAAGTGCTTTATAGTATATGTATAAAATATTTTTCGCTCATAAAACTTAACACTGAATGTGTGACCCATATGTTTTCAAATGCACATAACTTAATGACATTTTATACAAACTGAAATAAAGGAATTCTTGTAATGGTTTAGAGTTAGTAGCAGGAGTTCCAACCAACCATTGTATGTAATTTATTGAAATTGGTAGAATGATTCAGTACTAAATATAAAAATGAGAAAAATTTTCTGTTCGCTTTCTTCTGGGGAATGTATTTTTCACCATATAATTTGCATATAAATAAACTTCATCGAAAATGGGGTTGCCCATGTTTCGTCTTCAGTTCCACGGGACATCTTCAGGACTGATTTCTGTTCTGGATCTGGAACACAATGCGCAACATGCGTTGTGTTCCAGATCTAGAACGGACACTAGCCCTGAAGATATCCCGAGTTCCACGGGACATCTTCAGAACTGGTTTCCATTCTTGATCTGGAATACAACGCGCAACACAGTTGCGTTCCAGATCTAAAACAGAAACCAATCCTGAAGATGTCCTGAGGAACTGGAGACGAAGCGTAGGCAACCCCATTTTCGATGAAGACACGGCACCAATCCGGAAGCCAACAAGCTATCGACAGCGGCCGTGGGAGCCTGAGACTTTGCATATAATTTTTTTATGAAATTAAAGAGAGTGCACTACATCTAAGTACAGAAAATTAAGCAAAGGGAGTTAAAGAGAAATCCAAATCCAAAAGTAGTTCACGTTAAATTTAAAAAAATATGTGGGATTTGCACTACAGTATAACATGTACCTATTGTAGAAATAATGAAACTGTAAACTATTACAGCAATACCTGGTTGCCGTCATAGGTCCAACTACCAAACTTCATGTCACAGTGTTGGTCATCGAATGGGAACCACGTAATGTCTATCTTGCATGTGCTCTTGAAGATACCCGGAGGGACGTACAAGCAGCTGCCGTTATGTTTGACCACAACGTTTGTTTGGAAAGTCCCGTCGAAACCCTCATCAGCACTTCGTAACAACACAGATCGTTAAAATGGACCGCGACAGCGAGGCACGCGCGGCTCAACATTATCGCATGCAACAGCCATCCAACATCGACATCGTACAACAGGAAACAGCTAGGTCTGTTCATATTTACTGCAGAACGTATAATGGCACTGCCCCTTCGAACTACCCTCCCATTTTTAGTGCAGACTTAAGAAAAATCCACTATTTCATCTTGTATCATTAGCTCCTCGGTACGTTGAAGTTAACACCATACTAATGGCAGTATTTTTAAAAGTATTAATTATTTTATTAAAATAAGTTATGCATTTTAAGACAAATATTATTTAATGACCAGCTTACATACGGTAAGCATTGTTTTTATAACATATAATTTAATACACCGTTTTTGTTTAGTAAACTGTCTTTGCTTATTGATTTATTTTATTTTGTTATTTAATTAAACTTTGTTTATAATCCGATTACTTTATATTTAAATTTTAGTGCGAGTGCTGTTATAGAGAGAGTTTTCAGGGACGTTCCGGCCCAACAAGAGTCGAATTTTGAATCTGCTACCAGCCACATAATGCATGAAACTGAAAGTAATTAACGAAAATTAAATATTTTGAACAAAATTTGTTTAGCCATATCAGAATGAAAAACTTAAAAAAAATAGCAGCTTGCCGTATCAGTCCGAATTCGACTCCAGAAGGCCGGAAGCAGCTGTGGCCGACAGCAACGGCTAGCTGTCTGTGTACTTCCCACCTAACATTCGTAACATACACACTGCTGAAGCATTCAATTTGTATGCTTTGTCAAACAATCTGATAACCTCTATATCAATCTAAATGTAATCATTCTAAGGCAGCGCATGTAATAAACTATTTAGTTAAATGCTGTAATTTGAATGCAGCAACCCACTTCATTACTTTATATATGAATACATACAACAGGGTGTTACATACTTAAACTCCAGAAGGTGAGTAAATGATTAAACTATGTGCAAAGCTTACCTCGAGAAAGCAAAATTTTATAGAAATGTTTTTCTTAACTGTTCTGAGAGGTACAAATCCTTTTTATGTAGGTAGGTACCTAAAATCTTACCATCTCCTTGGGCACTGTTAATTTTAAAAATTACAAGAATTGCTCATTAAAAAGCAATCCATGCTTAGTTTTTTTAGCTTAATATAGTAAAAACGTGAACTACCATAAAAATGTACTTCTAAAATGCTCAAAAACTACTCCACTAATTTTACAATTTCTTTCAGATTTAAAATAAAAAGCATCAAGCAATATACAAGCAAGTTGTAAATGACAAGGCCAGTTTTAAATAGCAGGTGAGATGTTTGAAAAAGCATACAAAATACAATTTTACAACTAAATTATATTATTTTGTAAGTTGATGTTGTATCTATCGATACAAAAAGAAGACAAGTAGTAACTCTATAACATTGCTATTATTAATTTTTAGAAAATATGTCAAATGCATGCTATATTTGATATGAAACGTTGATTTTGTCATGCTCATACCTATTCTCATCATTTTCATTGTAACAAACTTACAAAATCTGTGTCGAGTACTATTTCATGCAACCTGAATATGCATATGCGTTTGTTACCCAAACAGGTAGAAACATTGAATTATAAAAATTTGCATAACGCATACATTGAACCATAGAGGTGTTTCTATGACAGGCACTCCACTTAACTTGTTACCTGTTGTACATTAATACATCCGGCTTCCATAGTTTATTGGGAGTTATTCTTAAATCTTTGACGCCTCCATATTCGGATTCGTTCCATCGAAGGTTGTAATCATTCCACTCCTAGGTAGAAAGCAATCAAGTTTAGAATTGTAGATGTTTACTACCAACATCTTAAAATATTATAGAATACATAATATTGTATTGAAAGCAGATAATTCAGTAACCACATATTAGTGACACATTAAGGATTCTACACATGTAAATAAGTCCTAAGTACACAGGGTTTTATGAACTCCTTTCAATAATGTTGTTTCAAAATGAATAAACAATATTTATGAGATATTATATAAAGGAATCCATAAACTGCTTTGAAGGCCATAAAGCACAACATCCAGTGCAAGCTATATACAGCTGTGAGCACAGCGGCTGCTACGCTACATAGTGACATGCTAAATAGAACTGCGCCATTCCATCGCTGAACATATTCCTTTACCACTTAGAAAAACAGTTAGTATCTAGTAGTAATAATTAAAAAAAGTTCGAAAAGAACGCGTTAAGTGGCTTGCGAAGTAATGGCGACTTGCTAGTAAAAATGTCGGCATGCCTGTAAGCAAGCGTCGCGGTATGATCGGTGACATGCTAAGGGGACGTTTTTAGTATACTTGATTTTAGCGGTTCATGTTTAGTGTACGATTTTAAAGAAATGTTTCAGTTTAATGTAAAACAGGAATTTTTAGTCATTAGTAGAGAAAAAAAGAACAAAATCCGTTCGCGTCCTGGATTTTTGATGGAATCAAAAGCTAGGCCTGGGATAACAGGATAAATGGATTTTAGGGTGCCAGTCCCAAAATTAAAGGAATGAAAATACAATCGAAATTCAAGACATGCCTGTTAAAAAACAAAGGTAAATATAAAACGTAAACGTTCTCAAAAACCCAGAGCCAAAACAAAAATGCACCTAATGCTATATATTATTGGTAATCAATTGATTAGTTAAAAAGCAGAATTATGATATAGTTTTAAAATATCTAACACACACGGCAGTAGAAGATCAAAAACAATGTACGAACTTTGGCGAAAAATTATCAAGGTCGAGCATCCAAATGTTATAAACTGTTTCGAGTGACCATGGCTAGTATTATACAAAATGGGGCTACGACTATGCTATGGGCTATCGCTAGGGCAAGGAGTCGGGGTTGCACCGGGTCCACGCGCACCATTCCATACCAAAACGAGGGATATCGAGCAATGCTGAATATTCTGCAAACACTAATGACCAACTTTTACAGGAGGCATACGCAGCTAGAAGGACCGGCGTGAGACACGGACACACAGCCAAAGAGACAAAAATACTAGGTTCATAAAGGAGCACACCATCATTCGGGTGGGTTCGACCAGCTAGAAGAGGAATATCAAAGAAGTTAAAATACAGGAACGAACAACCAACCAACTGCCGTGTGTGTATAATGATTTAGTTATTTAATTGGTTTTCACTTACCAAAGAAAGCCAAATATTTGTTATTAGGAGTTGATTCTTCTCGTCCTATGGTAAAACAATAAAAGGGAAACATCGGTAGTTAGTCACATGACAAGGCATGCATACAACGCACCACTCGGCCGTACCATCACGAGCCTTCATGACCCGAAATGCTCGGCCGATGTGCTATGGCGGACGGGTGGTGCTGATTTTACATATCTATATAAGTTAGTTCATACACCACCAGTCCGCCACGGGAGCTATACGTCCATAGCCACATAGCCCAGAAACAAACACTAACGATGCCAATCAAACGTTGCATCTATTTGGGCATAATAGTGTTTGCTCTGCTGTAACATTGCGAGAGGCTGGCTGGACCACATGGCACTTACCAAATTCAACCACGCGTTTGTCGTGAGAATCTGATTCTTTTCGTCCTAGACAGGGGAAAACAATAATAAAACAACAAGGCAACATTGTGTTGTGTACCCTTACTGCAGAGTAAAACTCCACAGAGTAACATCATTTAACTGATATTCTTCTTGATATCTACACCTACTCTGACAAGTGACAGCTTGACAAAATATCAGTATATGTGTATAAATACATTTGATAACATAACATACAAACAATTTTGCTATCGAAAAATTTTCCTTTGAAACACAAAGCTGCATAACGGGGACTCCATTGGGTTCTGCCTACGTGCAGACAACTAGTAATACTCTTCATCGTTATTATTATGTATTGTAATTAAGTATCTCAAAACAAACAGGAAGCAAAGTGAAAGTTATATACTAACCACGTCAATGATTTGCTGCAAAGTTAGGCCGAACTTCACTTCCAGAGGTTCTGACTCGTTGGCTACGGGTCTCTCCAAAATATTATAAGGAGTCAGCAAATTGTTCAACAGTCGTTTTTCATGGGGCCCCTGGTACGAATCTGCGAAAACGTAATAACTAATCAGATTCACTATATCTCCATTTATTGAAATTCGTTTTTGCTTATCTGTTACAAGTATACAAGTCATTCATCATTCATTCTTTTGTTAAACTGGCAAAATTGTACATTGAGTAAACCATCCATCACGACATCTGCTGTTCATTTCATAACATTGAATTTCATTAATTTTTATTAGCTTATTTTATTATTGTTCAAAATACAGTCGAATCGCCAATAAAAGTTATGTCCACGTCATCAAATTAAAATAAATAACGTTTGATATCGGTAGTTTTATTTTATTTTCGGTCCCAAGTGTATATACAATAAATGCATAACGTCAACAAAGCCGTTCAGTTACGTTACCTGAACGAGCTTTTTTAGAATGAAACAATTACATTTTAATTGCTTTCCTAGCTAGTTAACGTGTGTCCCATTGTATAAAACCTCTTACTCTCTCTGTCGCCCCTTCTCTTTCAAAGCCCAAAGTTTCCGAAATTTCAATTACCTATAGTAAGCTTGGGAATACGTTATCTAGGGCAAACTGTGTACCTAATCACTGAGCAAGGTTTCAAGCTATTTCTGATGAGGTACTTGAATGTTTAAAGATTGATTTTCCGCAGACTGCGACGAACGATGTTTGAGTAGCCAAAAGTTAACGATTACCAAGTTCTTTCCTCCGTATCTCCGGAACGGTTCGTCCAATTTAGATGAAATACGAATTTAACGGTATCATAAATATTCATAGGAAACTGAAATTCAAAAAAGCAGAACAGCAAACGGTAGTAGCTTTCACGCCGTTTTTTTTAATTTATTTTTCGCAGTTCTTTGAAAGCAAGGTGATACGTTTTCCATTATGTTTTTTCAGTTAGTCATTTCAATAACGTTTTTTATCAAGCACTTCACTTGTAGAAATGACAAACGTAAAAAATAGTTTTTTTATGTTTTTTTTTCAATATATTCAAAGTAAAAAGTTTACGATTTTTCTGAATTTTTTTCTCTATTAAAAGAAAAAAATAGTCTGCATGTTATTTAAATGAATCAAACCATTTTGAAAACATAAAATACATATCAAGTATAGAATTATGTGAAAATTGAAAATGAACAGCGTAGCGTGTAACTCTAAATTTATAAAAAAATTCATGAAGTTTTTATTAAAAGAGTAAACGACCTCTTCTTAAATGTAGTTGACTTCTAAAACAATATTTTACAGAATAAATGTGAATGCGACTTCTATGAATTTTAAATGCCTTCACTGTCAGAATTTATTAGTTGGAAAGCGTTTGGGCGAAAACTCAACTTCATGGCGTTTGTTAACACATGTGTAAATTGGGAACACCTCACAATAAAAAACAGATGTTATTCCACAGCGTGCAATATTTTTGTCTGCCTGTATATGTGAAACTTGGAACATTTTTAAATCTAACAATCATGGTTACACAAAAACTAATTGCAAATACACCTTCAGATTGCAGAACTGATTAAATTTTTAAAAATTTTAATCAAATTTTGAATAGTAATTAAAGGTCATCAAAACATCTTGGTCTTGTTTTGAAAAATACCGAAAAATACTCTTCCTATAGATAAATAAATAAAGTAAAAACGGGCATATTTATTGCTCTGGAAATTTTCTAGCGTGAATGTATTGATAACCACTAAACACAGGGGTTCTGTACATCAGCATTTGTGGCTTACGTGTTTGTTCGTAAAAGAAAATTTATTTTCCTGTGTACTAGACGAAACAGCCGCAGTGAGATGTAGTGTATACGCCCTAGTTGTTTTTGATCTCAAACACAAGTACGGAACAAGGGAAGTACAACAAAAGTCCTGAGGCAATGTTCTTTTCATGCGTAAGGAAGTCCTGTCAAGTTGCAAAATATAATGAACGTTATAAGGGCGTGTAATACAATCGATGTGCCCAGCAGTACTTAAAAATGTTTTACATTTTTAAAATAATCACGAACAAGTTTGGTTGATTTTGCAATATTGGAAGGTGAATAGACCTAAAACATTTATTTTTCATTAACAGAAGCCCTTCATATCACAACCAAGTCTTTACAAACCACAAACACAGCCTCCTGAAAGCGAGATTCCTAATGTTGCCATACAGATAGATATACAAACAGCCTCAACAATATAACACAGTAAAACATATTGTAACTTATCTTTCTATCAGTATTGATTCAGAGAAGCATTGCGAAGACGTTATTTTAGGGAAAATTAACAGTTCTCCTTAGACAGTCACCGTAATTCGTAAAGGATAGAATCATGTAATATAATGCGAATAAATTTTGACCTCATTCAACGTTGAAACGCTAAAGTTGGAAATGAGTTCGGCAGCAATGATTTGTTAATACCGAAATCGCTTCTGGCTTTCTAACGTTTACATTTCGTGGGTAAACTGCTGTACGGATTCTCTATTATTTATCAATACTGGCGATACCGTAAATTAGTTATAACATGGGGCATCCCTGCTCTCTGGAATTACAAGTAATTATGTACAGCTGTGCAATTTTCAGCACTCAGCATCAACTGACACGTGATTAGTGACTTAATTGGAAAATATTGCAGCTTTCGCGTTTACACTGTTATAAATGAAAATAACTCAGTTACGTGTTACGCTCTTAAATCATTACCAATTTCGACAAACCCCCCACTACCTCAACTTTCTGTAAATCATTGCTCAATTTTCCTAATCCCCAAGTCGGTGCTACTCTCTCATTTAATTAACTATACAATATGAGGAAGTTTCTGAGCAATTTTAGGATTTGATTGCGAAGCAAGGCGAAGGCACCCTCCCCGTAGTACTATCCAGGTTTCCTTGATATAAATATATTGGGGGCTTCTGGGAAGTCCTAGTTTTGACGTAAACGCCTTTGTCTACGTGTACGAAGCATTCACATTATAGCTTATGACCTTGAGCTGTGGGATTTATCTTACCTGGAGGCATCGTGATGAGCAGGAAGGCAATGGCCAGTAGCGCCAGCGCTCGCTCGCTCGAGGCCATCCTAGCTCGATCCGGGGCTGCTCATGACTCGCGTGATAGTCCCCCAGAATTGGCCGTCATATTTGTGAGCCCGACACACGCCCACCTAGTACAACGCAGCCAAACACTGGCACCTGATACTAGCTGAGCACAGGAGGCCGCACTCGCGCTAGTACACTGATCATTTCACTTGTGACCAGTGGTAGAATCGGGGCGCGCTGAAGACGACTCGCCGGATGCCCGTGGAAGGATGCAGGGCAACGCAAGATCAATATGGACCTGGTGCGCGCGCTTGATCCCGGGTATCGGTGCTGGTGCTCCGGGCTGCAGAAGGACGCACGCGCTGGGGATGCTCTACAATTCGTGCTGCGGCTATGGTTGCTCCTACTTCCCACTACTGCAGGAACTGTTGTAACCCCAAGATTACTAAGATGTTTACAATCAACAATCACTACCATAATCTCAATTCAATTAGTTTCTTAATTGGTTTGAGAATGGAAATTTTAGGATATCCCAATTCCCTAGATTACTTCATACAAAACATTTTTTTGGGTAAATTCTAAATTTGCAACTTTTGTTTAAGAGTTTCTTTATAAACATCATTACGAAATTACCTTTTTTAGACATATTGAATAAGCTAAAAAGAAAATACATCTGACTATGATTGGCGTCGTACGAAGTAAAACCCCTACCCCTTGCTGAACATTCATTCACGTTTCCATTCATGAACACTTCCACACGGCGCTCTACATCGTACTCACTCGCCGTCGCCTTACGCCCACTGATGCGAAAATCACCTTTTCTCTAAAAATACATTTTGTTCGTATTGCAGGTTGTAAGTAACCCACCAACACCAAAACAAAAAATCATTTCTTTAACTCATTTAAAAAAAAATGTTTTTGTGTATTGATTAAATATAAACCCATGTTTATTCTAACCACTTACACCCCAATCAATGTTGTTTTACATTGAAATCATAAATCCTCAGTTTGTTCTTCCTTTTAGGCCATCCTGATTAGTCAATTAGTTTTTACTTACAATGATCTCTCCACGGATCTCTACGTTGTAACGTAACTTTGTTTGGGAGTAGGATACGTGACTTGATTACAGGTATTGCTGTTGCATTGAGTCTACAATCTAAGAGAAGCAACTGCCCACTTTTGCTCTCCTTTTTATACCACTTCAGTTAGATAATTAAACATTTTTGATTTAAAAATGAGCATTTCAAAAATCCGGAGACCTGTTACTGTAAAATTATAAAGGGTAGTAATGCGTGGCGGGGGACTCCAAAAATTACAAGTTTTACAATTTAGTGCTTTTTTTTTATCCCCCAATAAATAAATTTCCCATTTGGTTTAGTATTTGTTATGGTTTAGGTAACTCCACCGCACTATAAAGATAAGGAGGGATCCATAACATACTCTCGTAGGGGAGTCAATTAATTAAAGATTCGCTACTGTTACTGTTAGTTCCAAAATATGTGATTCGGTTCTAAATCATTGTGTCGTAGTGAAATTTAAGGAAAACAAATACACTTTTTTCTTTGGTCTAACATTACAAAAACAAGTTTTAAGCCACAATTCCGAAATTTTTGTAAATATAAGTCGATGAAGGATGATAAGGATATCACGCTTCCGCAAATCGACTATATGGTAACTGTAGAATACAAACCTGCACTTCTTTTTCGGTTACGTTAATATTTAAGTACGGCAATCTTCTCCCACCCTCTTTTTTTGCGAACCAATCAAATGTTTGAAATTCCATTGGTTTTCTATATTAACGCGGCTGGGCTGTAACGAACATACAAACACACATGACATACGCATGAAGTTACGCGCACGCACGCACGCACACAGCGTAGATAAAAACTGTTTTTTAGGCATCCTTACATCAGTGAAATGGTGCCCATAGAAGCAAACAATGCTTCTCTTAAAATTGAGAGAAAAAAGTTTTTAAATAATTATTTTGCGTTTTTGTATAATTAATTAATTTATTATATTATTATTGATTTAAATAAAATATCTGGGTTCTGAGTACATGACTTAAATATTTAGTATCGTTGAATTTCTACATGATAAACAGTGACACGTGGGGAAGCATTGTAAATTGGTGCTATTGCAAAACTTCTGCGTTAAGTTGTTGCAGATTGTATTAAATAGTTTTGAAACATCGACTAGTTTTGTGAATTAGTGCACACTTGTGTGGAAAGGTGCTGTATTTTTCAAATGTTGTATTATTAAAAAACATCCAACATTACAAAATATATATTTAAAAATAAAAACATTACAATAAACAGTAAGAAATTTATTTAATTGTTAAAAAAAGGCAAATGAGTGATAACTAGAGCAAGGATAATTATGCACTTTAAAATACAAAAATATGCATGCATTTATGCACGAAAAACATGTAAAATATGCACTTTCATATGCACTTTAAAAATTCAAATTTTCAGTAAATATTAACTTCTTTATTTGCACTTGCATAATACATATTAAAGAAACAAGTAAAAATTCAACTATAATTATTTCTAAGCTAATTACTACATTTAAACTATTGTTTAATTATTCTGTAACATTATTTAAACATTTTACAATTAAAAGTTGTTTTAAGTTTTCGCACAAAAGTCCTTGTCTTCTCTCATTTAAAACATATTTATATTCGGAAAAAATGCGCTCAACATCACACGATGCTATAGGAGCAAATTTAAATTTAACGATTTCTGCAATATCGTAGTTTTCTATTACAGAATTATTTGATTTTTTACTGTTACCATTCAAAACACAACATATATCCTGAAGTTCCCTAAACCCACTGTTCTTATGTAAAACAAAAGAAAGTTTTTGTGTAACCGCAGCCGTTGTCTTGGGAACGGTTTTAATTTTATCTACTACACTTTTCACAATTTTTAAATTTTCGCTTAACAACACTCCACGTTTTTCTAATTTAACTATTGCTGGCGGAATCCACATAAAATGAGTTTTTATAAAAATTAATTTTTCTCGAACCCGCTTCTTCTTGAAAATTTCTTGAACCGTTTCTACAGCTTTTGCCTCCGAAGGATCCAGACTGTCAATAACGGTTTTCACAATTTCAAAATTATCTGCATAGTACCCCGCTGCTGTCAACCAAGTCCCCCAGCGAGTTACAACTGGTTCGGGCGGCAACGGTATATTAGGAGCCTTTTCTTGAAAAGTTGTAATTCTGCTTGGAGCCTTTACAAAAATCTTCTTGACTAGAGATATCAATTCATTGACTTCTGAATTCTCTGAACGGATAGTTTCTGCAACTCGATGTAGGCCGTGAGCTAAGCAAGTTACATGAATCATTTTAGAATATAAAATTTTTAATCCTTCCATAGCTTTGACCATGTATGAAGCAGCATCCGTACAGACCAGTAAAACTTTATGGTACTTTATACCAGAAGGCCATAGCAAGCTAAGCGCATCATTAAAAAAAACTGCAATAGTGGAATGATTTACTTTAGGTAACACGTCTAAAGTAAGTAAATATGAACGGCACTGCTCTTCTTCTCCTGCTAGCACGCCAACTACAAAATTTGCCACATATCTTCCGCATACATCCGTTGTTTCGTCAAGTGTTACCCAAATGCAGTTTTCCCCAATTTTCGCTCTTATTTCTTCAATCGATTGTTGATATATTATTGGTACATAATGTTTCCTCAATGTTGATTCATCTGGAACTAACTGTTTTGTATGATGCTCCAAAAACTCCTTTAACTTCCCATTCTTTAACTTGTACAATGGTATACCAGCAGAGACAAATGCACAACACAAATCTTTATTAAAGTCAGAAAGCTTAGGTCCTGATTTAAATGAAGCTGCACTTAGCAAAGTTTGCTGGGGCGCAGTATTTTTAATAATTTTTAGTTTTATGTGTTTAGCCGTTTTAACGTGTTGGTCAACTTGAAACTTTTTTGTTGCGGCAATAGTAACATAGCACACTTTACAAAACAAAACACTTCCGTCGGTGGTAAAGTCGCCATTGTATTCAGCCGCGTATGAACGTAGAGTAACTCCCAAGGATCGTTTTTCTTTCCCCATCGTGCACACTGTACAGTTCTAACTTGTCGATCACCTTTCAATAACCAAACTAGTACTAAACTAATGTTTAAAACAAACCAACCACTCTCTACAGGGTAAACATTTTAGGAATTTCAAATGAGAAATTTAAATAATTCTTCTAAGCCTAATCCTCTTATCTGTTAATGAGTAACTTGTTGTAGGTAAAAATGATAAATGGTTTCTGAGAAATCCTAATTTAAAAACAAGCTTAGTAACTTTTCTCTAAAATTACATAAAGAAACAAAAATGTCACGAAATATGCTACATTGTGCTTATTCTTGCTAAATATGCATTTTGACAAAAAAGAGTGAAAAATATGCATTTATGCATGCAATATGTAAATGCATAATTATCCTTGCTCTAGTGATAACGCAAGGATGCTCCGAGCGCTACTTGTAGCCTTAGGCCAAGCGATATATTCGGCAAAGTACCTAGCCTTCGTTAAACAAATTTTAAAATTTTGTTTCTAAATGCAAGTAACTCAGTCAACCGGAGAACATTTCCTATAAAGCCTAAATTCATAAAAGCTCTTTTAGAACAGTACTGTATCTGAGCCCCTCCTGGGAATTCGAAAACTCGGCGCCTATGATTCAAACGTAGAAGTTTTGAAGTGGCAATTAATTTAACACAATTGAATGCATTTATGCAACGTTTATTCCATAAAATTACAGAACTTAATATAACGAAGTATAGAAACTACAATTTGCCTCTCCAGTACAACGTATTTCTGTACATTTACGTATTGAACGTTTTTGCTTATACAAAGAAAGAAAACATTAGGAAACTGAAAAACTTTAAGTCTCATAACTAATGTACTGTTCTCAATTTTACTATTAAACGAAAAAATAAAAAATCTAAATTTTTTAATTTGTCCAATATCGATTTTTTCAAATTATCGTCAATTTTGCGCATACTGGTTTTACTATCAATTGCTTCTTATTTTCACAAATTACGTCACGCCATTGCTCTAGATAAGGTCTGTGCAACCTGCGGGCCGCATATGGCCCGCAGATACATTCTTTGCGGCCTCGGCCTCGAAGTTTAAAAATTGTAATGTAAATAAATTTTTTATACAAAAAAATTGATTAGTTTGCTGAAAACCTATATTTTCGAAAAATTCAGAGTTTAAAACAATTTCCAAAGCAAAAGCTAGCTTTCGTCGTGCCTCAAATACTGAAAATTGACCCGCTAGTGAAAAAGCTAGCGCAGGCCTATCCTTATATCCTTTCCTTTAGTAAAATCTTTAAATTATTTTTTTAATTATTACGGTTTTACATGAAAATCGAAAACATTTCACTCATTAAATTAGTGTTAAGCACGATTTATAAAACTGAACGTATTTTAGAAATATGAAAAAGTTCGCTGCTGTAGTATTTATGAATAGGTACAACTAAATTATATGGGCACGTAAATGGTTTAAAAAACAGCGTGGGAATTCTACACAAATGTATTTCAATGTAAACGAAATACGAATACGAATCTTTGAAATTCTTTAGCTTCGAAGCGGTATCTGAGTTAAATCAGAGTTGGAGTATAGTATAGTACTAGTACTGGAAAGGTCAGGAGTTCAGTGAGTTCAGTGATGAATTTAATACAGGATATGAATCCGGAAAACCGATAACTGAGTAGATTTGGATCTTGAAAATATTTTCCAATAAATATTTTAACCGCTCCACAAACTTGTAAAACGACAAAAATATGACAACCACAATTTTAACATTTTTTTTTGGAAAGTTTTTGTGTAGAAAGTTGCGAATTCGATCATTGATTTCCGCGCCTTGTACCAAATACCTACCTAACCTACCTATATACTGACATCAAATAAGATGTGAAATGTATTTTTCCGTACATTATCTGCGTAAGTTTTACACCTCTATACAAGTAGAAACCAAAAGCTCACGAAAAAACCGTAACAAAAAAGCAGGGGCGTTATTTTCGCAGCTTTTCGCCGTTTTGACAAAGCAGGCTGTACTGCTGGCGCAAAAGTCAATCTGCTGGCAATCGCGATCGTTGAGTTGAAATATTTTTGCTTTTACTGCTGACGCTGACGAGTATTAACGCCCTCAATCTTTACATGTAAAGCTGGATTATATCGATTTTAAACAAAAAAAAAGTAAAACGAATGATTCCTATAATGAGTATTTGAAAACCAAATAAAACAAACTACTACCGCATAATTAAAAAAATGAGACTAAAGTAGTAGTAATGTAATTCATAATTTAGTCGTCGACTTAAAAAATGACCTTTTAAATATTAAATTTTAGTACATATTATAGTATTATTTTGTACTTGATGTGAAAAAGTATATTAAATATAAATTACGCATGTTATATTATAAAAATAAACTGTAAGAGACTGATTCCAAGACAGTTTATTGGTGTTAACCGAATTATGTATAGCTTGTAGCTAAATAAACGAACATATTATTATATCCAGTAGCGGCTCGTGAACATAGTACGGAAGCGAGTGGGCCACATAAATTTAAAACAAATTTTGTAATAGTTCTACAAATAAAATCCATACGCCTTTCTTTTCGATTCATAAAATAATGATTATCGTTTAAACTGTCGGTGTTTGAATGATGTGCTTTTACCTTTTCACTTAATTACTTTAAATATTTTAACACCGGTCGCTGTGCAGGGTAAATCAGATGCCCCATAATTTATTATTAAGCAAATAAAATAAAATAAAATAAAGCACTTGCCACTTCGCACCGGCAAATTGTATATACCGCGAAAGTTAAACTACTTTTTTTTAATGAGACCAGGAACAAAAATATTTGTTTGGAATTATTTCACAAAATCTTCAGACAGTAACTTGTTTAATTTTTAAATTCTTTTGATAAATGAATGTTTTTTGTTTCAATGTTGTATTTTTATTCTAGGGTCTTGAGCTTCTGACGAGTTTATTGTTATTTCTGATTCGCTTATAAGTACGATTATTAATTATTACATAAATAATTAATTTTTATTTATTTATTTTTTGTTTTTATCAACAGTAATACAATAATATTCTAAATATTAAAAAATGTCTTTATCGCTATGATATTTGGAGGTGTTTGGTTTGACTGGGGTGTTGTAATTCCTGGAAGGCAATTTTTGGGATGCTTGTTACAATTTAATTTACGTTTGGAGGTTTGTGAAGACTGTAAGGTTTTGGTTTTCGAACTTATAAACTCAGAGTTGCGCATTATTGCTATTATTTTTTCTTGTTGTTAAAATTCAAATAATATGATTATCATTATACCATTTATATTTCATATTTCTGAAGTTTTGTTTACACTGAAAGAAAGAAGAACACAATCAAATTGATACGATTAATGTTTATGTTAATTTTAATTATTAAATAGTTCAGAATTGTTTTAAAAGGTTTAATCTATAAGAAGTTTTAGACTTGTTTGTGCATCGTGAAATGTCATTTGTGGGGGTTATGGATTTGAATGTCAATTTGACAAATGTATAAAAGAATACTCATTGTCACGAGATTTATTTGTTTTAAAAAATATGAAAGATCAAGAGAGAAGACAAAAGAAAGGGAAATTTGTTTAATTAGTTACGGCTCGTCCTGTAAACAAAGACACAGGATTTTTATTTCTCTGAAAGAAAAGAGAAGAAAAATGAGTTATAAGTAATAAATAGTGATTTTGAATTGAAAAGAAGCTATTATAAAACGAATACAAGTGTTTATCAACCAATTGTAGAAGAATCAAAAAGAATAATAATATAAAAGCGGTCCAGAACGAGTTTACAGTCATCAGAAGAAAAGCCAAGAATTTATAAACATAAAAGCAGTCAATACATATTGATACTACAGTGGACGAGGATTCTAACTAAAGGCGAGTGCCGTAGTTTTTGAGGAACCTGCAAACCAGAGAAGAGGGAGCTCAACATTCAACGATTGTCGAGTGAAGGATATCTTGATAAGAAGACACAAAGATACGTGCTCAGTTTTAAGAACATTAGAATTAAAAGAAAATCTCTAGATTTTTCTAAAAATTTAACCCCAAGTTGATTTTTGAATAAAAACCTTTTTGAATCTTATTTGTTAATAACTTTTCTTACAAGCTTAATAACGACCCTGAGAAAGTTAATAAAAGAGGCTCATACAAAATATAATTTGGAATTGCGTGAATTGCAGGCATTTAGGGGTTGTTTTCTAGTAAATACAAAGCCACGCATATCATAGCATTATATTTTTAGATTTTTTATTATTTGTAGGTGGTTTTAGAGCAATATTAAAATTTTCAATTACGACCTTGCGTTGAAATGACCACGAAAAACAAAACAGTGCAGTGGAAACTGCTGTGTTCGCTATTATTAATATCAATCAATAATGTAAAATATTTAAGTCAGAACATTCTTATCTCGTTGTGATTGTGCGGCCAAGCTAAACACACCGCCGAGGCGTCTTTCTGTAATCGCATTCCGGAAATTCTATCTCCATTAATGTATTCGCATCACAATTTCATAATAGAATACTACAACTGGTGGCGTCATGGCACCATGTATTTGCATTAGACATTTGCAATAGGCATCGCTTCATCGCTCAGAGCTCCATCCAATGACGACATGGCCGCCTTTGACACATATTTGAAAAAACGAAGTTAATGTCAGCATCTTGAAAATTTGAAATACTTTAAAAGTATTAATTTCAGATTCGAAATCTCTGTAAAAAAGTGTCTTAATAATGTCAAACCCGCTTTGCCCTACCTTCGATAATAACCAATTTATACAAAAAAACGAAAACTGAAAATTTTAGTTTTTTCAGTCTGTACTGAAAATTAAGCACATTCTACGATTTGGATGTGGATCAGAGTAGTGAGATGCTGAATGATTCTTATTATTTAACCGAATCTCTATCTCTTACCGTTTACGAGATTCCACCTCTTACCCTGTATAAGATTTGCCAGCGTACAACAATTTATACAACATTGTTCTTCTGTAGTAAAACTTGAACGTTAGTATACGTTTTAGAAACGTGAAGTATCTTATATATGTAATATTATTTGTTTTGTGCGTTTTCTAGGGAGGGCGTTCCCCACCAGTGACGGAACAAAAGGCGTTAGCCCCCCCCCCGCAACAAAACAGTATGGGCCCCCAGGCTCAAAATATGAACGTAAAAAAGTATCATAAGAAGCGGCGTGTTCGTCGAGAGGTTTTTGTCGCAAAGTTATTAATAATAGTGTCTATATCTAAGTTTTTTATACATTCATGTTCTTTACTTATCAGAGATAAGTCTGAAAGGCGCTGTTGTCCCATAGTATTGCGTAAACAGGTTTTTATCAGTTTAAGTTTTGAAAAAGAACGTTCGGCCGAAGATACACTTACGGGTAAAGTTAAAAACAGTAACACGGCACTGCTTACATCCGGTAAATTGGATGCGACACCTATTTTCAATAAATAAATAATGTGCAAGGTTCAACACTGTCTCTAATTTTGATATGCCGTCGCATAAACCTTTTTTTTAAACTAATAATTTGATGGGGAAAATCATTTGACAAATCTTTGTCGTAAATGGATTGCAATTTTCTTGATCTACGGTATAATTCATCCTCATTTAAAGTAATAATTTTGTGGAGATAAAAGATTAAAAATTTCTTAAATTGCGTTAACACTTTTAAATCTTTCTTCTAATTGAGTGGTTAGAATGTCAACTGTGCAGTAAAGAATTTCTACTTTAAAAATTTCTTTCGCATTATTTAGTCTCTCATCTTCAGATAATTCATCAAAGAATTTCTTAATTTTCTGCTTTCGTCTATTTTCAAAAATAGGCAGTATTTTGTACGAGTTAGTTATGTCCACTGCCTTCTCTTTAATTTTTACGAAATATTTTCTCATGTTTTTAACTCTTTGTAAAGTATTTTTTAATTGTTCCTTGGCCAAGTCTAAGCTAGCATCACTTTTTTGTAAACTTTTGAATACAAGTGAATATTATCCAAAAATTTCACACTGGAATGTTAACATAAAAATAAATTCAAATTGTTCCATTTTTTTTCGGATAGCTGTAGCTTCGTCTATTTCGTCTCTTTTTCTGCTCGTTAGAACAATATTATTGAGAACTTTGAGGATGGAAACAAAGTTGTACCTTGTGGTGACCACCTAGATGTACATAACGACTTAAGTGTGTATTTTATACCATTGTTTTTTGTCACTTGTAAATTGCCCCACCTTTTAATACTGTATTGTAGAAGAAACAAAATAGTGGCGCGTGCGCCACGCGCTATTTAACGTCTCATAAATAACTAACGAATTTAATAAAACAACTAAATCCAGGCGAAAACATTTGTAAATCTTGAGAAATGCACAAAAATTAATGATAAAACCATTGTTAATTCTTAAGCTAATAAAGTTAGTTGAAGAATTAACATTGGTTCTATTATTAATTGTTACATACGGACTTTAACAAAGTAAACTCACATTTACAAAAAAGCTTAAAATTACTTTTTATTTTTGTTATGGTTCCCTAGACGCGTGAGCCCCTAACTGTCTGGGCCCCCCGCAATGCGGGGGTGTTTGTTCCGCCACTGTTCCCTACGTTGGCACCTTCACTATACTATAACTATAAAGCAGTTTTCTGTGCAGCTTATTCAATGTTGCCAGTTAGTATGTCTCAAAAAAGTTTGAATCGTTAAACTAACCCAAATTTGAAAAACCCAAAGAATAAAAAATCAACATTGAATAAATATGAAGAAATTGATAAACGAGGAGGAAGGAATCTAGCATTGCAAAGAGAACCCCAAAATAATAGCACCGAAGATATAACGACCGCAGTGAAAATAAAGAAGCATAGATTTAAAAGATACAAGGTAATAAATCAAGCAATATTGAGAAAATCCTTAAAAATTAAAGAAGAGCATCCTTGTTAATAATACTGATGAAGCTATGGCTGCTAAAAACGATGTAGCTCATATTAACCATACGAAAGTTGTTGCTGTTAATAATGGAAATGTAAAAAATTATAATGTTGATCTTGATTTTACAGTCATTGATATAAATCAGAACAATGTTCATAGCAGTAATGTTACTAATACAACTGTTGAGAACAATAACACAATTTATGTTGTTAATGGCACAGGCGATGTTCAATCAGCTACTAAACCATGTGAAACACTACCAATTTCGTCGGCTTCTAGAAATCAGAGAACAATAAATCTTTCTGACTTACAACTTCCTATTGGCCAGATCCCACTAGTTATCAGAGATATAGTGAACACGTTGGTAAAACTAGATCAAACCAGGAATACAAATAAAATTGTTATATTAATAATAAAAGTTGTGTTTACTTATAGAAAATAAAAATGCGCAATTCAAAAACAATAAAATTTTGTTTTTTGTTTCATTTTAATTTAAAAACAAATAAGTAAACTAAGATAGTAAACGTATCCAGATTTATGCAATAGTTCCAAACACATTTTTATTGTGTAATGGAATTAGCATATTTATCAAATTTGCGAAAAAAGCAAATACTGTTAAGCAAAACTGCAGATTCTTTTCTAATATTCAAAAAACTTTTGCTTAACTATATATACGTTACTGCTTGTTTCATAAATATAAATAATTTTGTGTTATGTGTCTCATACATTTTCAATCGTAAACTAAAAACCTTTTAAATAATACATACTTATTAACTGAATAATGTATCCTTCAATAAACTAAAGTGGTTATTGATTGAAATTTAAAGAAATATTTGTTTTTAAGCGAAAACAAAAGAAGGGGGAAAGAATATACAAACCAAATAAAAGAAAATTGACCACAAACATTAGGGGTTGCATTTGTAAATAAAAGCAGTCAACCAAATATTGAAATGTTTTCAACGGGTTAGTTTTTAGACAATATTATTTTATAGAAGTATCGGATTAAGACTCCCTGGGTCCCGTAGACAAAAGCACTTTACGGACCCTTCTCACAGTTTGCAATGGTGTAAGAAAAATTATGATACAGGTACTGAAAGTAGCTTTACTGACAATACTTTTTTCCTTTTTCAAAAACACGAAATTAAATTGAATTTTTTGTATCAGTACAGAATAATTATTATAAATGTCAACCTATTAGTACAGGTTCTGAGACCCCAATATGAGCCAAACTGTTCACTTTGTATAGAAGCAAATAGTTTTGTGGGTGCATTAAAAAATTCAAGTGGACCGTTTTAAAAGCGAGACCCATCTCAGAAATGCCACTTCTCCCCTAACCCCCTCCCCCCGTAAAGCTCTATCGCACTTGCGGTGCTTTATTGTTTTTTTTTATAAAACTATAAAATGTAAATGTAAATGCGGTTTTCACTAAAATATTGGGAATACTTGTAGTTTTGAAAGGAAATTTTTTCTTTGACATTGCAATGGTTTTTAATGTTTATTTTTCATATTAATTACAAAACTGAACGATTTCTTTTTCATTGTTATGCAATTCATTTTGTTCTCATTACGTTGAGCTAACACTTTTCCAAATGAAAAAGAAAGAACAGAATGTAGGTAATAATAATCCAAAATTTCAAACCTCTATATCAATTTTCCTGCAAATGCATTGGTAAAGTTACAACGCGTGGACCTTTCTTTGCTGAGTGAGTGGCGCGCGTATAGCTTATATTCCTCGCTAAACATGTATAGATTCGCCGTTTCGATGTTATGAGAACAATTTTATTATACTTGACAAAAAGTTGTACACAGTGTAAATACGTATTGTCTCATGTTAATATAAAAATGTGGAATAATAGTGAAATCAAAAGTAAATATATTACATCTTTAGTATATGTATTATACAAAAGCAATTATTTACTTATTTTTATTCGTCCTAAGGTCCTAACGCGTTAGGTACATATTAGAGGTAGTGCATTTACTTTTAGACTGGGTGTAAAAATGAGTGGATCAAACATTAATTTTACTTTTTGTGTCCTGTGTCAAAAAAATGACAATGAATAACTTGTTAAGCCAAGTACCTATGCAACAACTGCAAATAATATAATATAGTTTAATGAACTAAAGTTCTATCCTATAAGTAATAACTTCTACGAAAATTGTGCGAATTAAAATGATATAGAAAATTAATTTCAAGAAAATAGTGCACAATGGCACAGAGATTGTGCAAACAAACTAAATAATTTAAAATTACAGAGGGATTTAAAACAGTGCAAGAACAATATCTTAAATACCGAAGCCGATATCTTACCAATTGGGTAACCAAGCTGTTCCAAAAATGCAAGGAACCGCAAACGAAAATCGACACAAAAAACATGTTTGTTTCGTGGCCAAGCGAGTAAAATTCCATTACGTCATGTACAGACTATGGAATTAGACAAAAACGTGCGAAGGTATGCCGCGGAAATAAATGAAAATAACATCTTTGGAAAAATATGTACCAGAGACTTAATTGCGCTTAAATCAGAACATCATTTAAGCTGCCTACAAGGATTATACCGTAAGTTTAAACAATTTTGAAAACAAAAATTATACTCATCGACATCTAGTTCTATGGAAGGCATGCTTCTTGCTTACGTAATAGATTTTATTTAATCCTTCAGAGCAAATAATAAAATGTAGAAAATAAGCGAATTATGTGCAATGTATAAAAATAATCTGAAGTTGTTGATTTAGCTGATGGATACAGAATAAATTCAACTAGATTAAAACAGAGAATATTTTCCATGCTTCCTAAATTAACAGAACAAATGCACGATCGTGATACCGTTGTACTTTTTGAAGAATTCCTTAGTGCAGCTATAAAGTTATTAGCCACGAAAAATTCTGATAACGAAGGAGGTATTTTATAGGGAACCGTTAAAATTTTAAGAAAAGCTATTTTAGAAAATCAACTATAAACTACGATTTCTCTACAACTGTTTTACAAACCAAGCCATTTTCAAACAGTTATAGGTTTCACCAAGGTTCTGCCAAAAAAAAATAAGAACAGAACTGCTCTCTATGAGTTAGCAGTTAAATATCTCGCAAGGAAAGATTTTTTAGGTGATTAAATTGTTGTATCTACTTATAAAGACGGTACAATTTGTAAAAATGAACAGTAAATAAAGACATCCCGATATGCAACCACGAAGAAGCAGAATGTGTTTGCATGTACTCAATTGTTTTAATAATGGTCATAAAAAATATTAATCAATACTGGAAATACGGACGTTGTGGTTTCGGCAGTGTATGTTCACAAAAGGTTGCAGATTGACAAACTATGGGTTGCTTTTGTAACGGGAAAAATTTAAGGTACATTCCTTGCCACGAAATTTCTTTACATATTGAGCGTAAAGCACTCAGATTTCTCTTTTTCCACGCATTTTCTGGATGGGACATCGTGTCTTCATTTAATGGCAGAGGAAAGAAGACAGCGTGGCAGGTATGGCTATCATTTGAAGACGCCAAAGACGTTTTTGTTGATTTAACATTACATCCAAGACATCCCAACGAACAACCGCTGAATGTTTTGAAACGATTTTGTTGTATACGGCCGCTCGTCTAATTTAGAAAAAGGGAATGAAGCTCGAATGGATGTTTATTAAAAAAAAATAGAAATATTGAAAATATACCGCCAACGTCGTCTTGTTTATGGGGACAAACTTTAACACGACGATTAACAAGCACTGAACTGGACCAGTGGGGTTAGAGAATGATCAGAGGTTCGTGGCAGCCAGTTTGAACTGGTCTTCCTGAAGCGCAAGTGAACTTGTAAAGTGCAGTTGCAAAAAGTGTACATCAAGATGCAAGTGCTGAAAATTAAATGTCTGTGGTGGCATGTGTGAAAAAGATTAGAACATAATTTATAATTTTCTTTTTTTTATTATAATTCAATATTTATTTTGTTTTAATTTAAACACCCCTTTTATTTTTTATGAGAACATGTATCAGAGTACAAAAATATTACAAATAAAAAAATCATATACGTAGTTATTTAGTTTTGGTATTGATAATGAACATAAATCTTTGTAACTTACAATTTTGCCAGACTTTTTATGAAAACCGTATCACATATATTGTCATTTATAGTAGTTCATACTATAACAACCATTCCGAAATAAGTTGCATTGCGAATAAAAAAAATTTTTGAAATTTTTGAATTGTTGTTATTTACATTTTGATCTTTCTTTTTTATTAAGCAAAGTTTTTGCTCAACTTAATAGAAAAAAATCCCATGCAAAATAATAAAAAATAAATGGTTCAGTTTTGTAATTAATATATAAAAAAGACATTAAAGACTATTACAATCTCAATGAAAAAATTCCGCCCAAAACTACAAGTATTTCCAATATTTTAGTGAAAATCACATGTAGATATCTTTTATAGTTATTTAAAAAAAACAATAAAGCACGGCGAGTGCATTCGAGCTTTACGGGGGGGGGGGCGTTTCCGAAATAGGTCTCGCTTTTAAAATATTCTAGTTGGGTCCCTAAGTGAACCCACAAAGTATTTTGCTTCTACTATGAAGTGTACAAATAAGTCCCTAAAGAGCTGAACTATATAGGGTAGGAAGCCCCTAGGCACGTGCATTCCAATCTAATACCTACTGTCTTAATACTTCAAATGTGACTCGCATACTTTGAGCATTTGAGCAAGTTTTTACTTTAAAACTAGAAATTTCTACTTCAGAAACTAGAAATTTCCACTTTAAATTCAGTATTTATATTTTTACTATACTTTCAGTATAGGGAAGTATTGATTTCATGCAAATATTCGAACTCGAAATTTTGGCGGAAATACATACACGTTTTGGATACCTACGAACCCAAAAACTGTCTGTCTGTCGGTGGGTGGGTATGTGCGGTTCATAACTCCCAAACGAATAATCCGATTTTCATGAGTTTCATAATGTGCGAGTATATCAAAAATTAGAAGTTAAACATGTTTTTAGTAGCATTTTTTCAACAGTTGAATTTTCTAAATCTGAAAATGAGATCTGATAGAAGGCAAATGTATTGAATTTTTTCTAAGCTTTCTAGCTTCAAAATGGCGCCCGCAAGGTTTTTTTTATTTTTGACTTTACTTAAAAAGGAGTTTATAGATTGGAATTAAATTGTTTATCGTAATAGTCTTTAGAGACACAATGTTACTGTGCACAAAAATATTTAAATAGATAAAAGCTATGAAGTGAAAAATATTTTAAAAGTTTCCGAAAGTTTAAAAAAAATTTTGTTCGAAAACTGGCCACGCGCTTTTTTTAATTCTGTTGGTTAATAGAACTTAGGACTTGCTACCTGTTAAAACGAGTCGACCTTTGTTTCACTATTGTCTCAGTTTATAGACAGTAGTTGAATAAATGAAAAGATTCTCAAAAAGTTTATACTATTATTTTTATATGAAAGCTTTAGTATCATATAGTATGTTCTTGTAATATGACTATTATGCAACTATGCTCTCGGTATAGTGGTAAGAGTGGTGGTATGTTCTATACTTAATGTTAGGGCGTAAAATGTTAATAATAAAATACCTTTAAATATATATGATAAGTAACAATGTTTGAAGTATGAGGAAATCCAGGCGAAGTGCTTTGCTTAGTTTTAGCTTGATCGCCGTTATATGGAGTATATTTATACAGGGTGTCTCTAAAAGGTCTGGCATAAATTAAACCACGAATTCTTTTGGCAAAATTGTGTCTCAATTTATCCCAACTTACCGAGATACAAAAACGTTTCGTTACGAAGTTATAATATTCACAAGTTAGCTTAGTATTTCTATCAATTTTTGTTCAATTAATTGCTCCAGATGTATTTCACATGGGGAGTCACGTTATATGTTTTTTTTTAATTTTTATATTTTTTGAATATTTAGAATTCTTATTTTCTATACAAAAAAACCCTTGTTAAAACCCAGTAAATCCACACAATACAGCTTAAACTTGGAATTTTTTTAAACGTTATTTTAATAAAAATATTGATTTATCGAATAACGATATTTAATTTTAGAAATATCGATAAATATCGAATAACGATATTTAATTTTTTCAATATCGATTTATCGATACATATCAATATATCAAATAACGATATTATTTATTTTAAAAATATCGGTATATGGCTAAATATCGATGTATCGATAATTCTATATATTGATATATGGATGTTATCGATAATTAGTCAATGTTCGATATCAAATTTTCGGTATTGCGCACCCCGGTCTAAACTAATGTATTTATAATTACGGTAACATATCTGTGTTGATATAAATGCATTTCTAAATATCGATAATTATGCTAGGTATATAAGAAATATCGTCTTATCGATATTTGATATCACATTTATGAAATTGTGCATCCGTAATATAGCGGCAGCATCCTCCGCTAGGTACCGCCACCATCGAAGATATAAAGCGGATTAATTTTCCACAAAAATAGAAACTGTTGGATTTCGCGACTTTCAGCAATAGTGCTTTTTGTATGAAGAATAAGAATTTTATATTAAAAAAAATGTAAAATTAGAAGAAAAAAAATCTATTACGTGACTCGCCCATATGAAATACCTCTGTGTGGCAATTATACGAACAATAATTGGTAGAAATACCAAGCTAACCTTGTAAGGCTATGACTTCGTAACGAAACGTTTTTGTGTATAGGTAAGTTGAGATAAATAGACAATATTTTGACTAAAGAGTTCGTGGTTAAATTTATGGCAAACCCTTTAGGAACCCCTGTATAACTATACTCCACATAGCGGCGATGAAGCTAAAAAGTAGAAATTTCTAGTTTTAAAGTAAAAATTCTAGTTTTCAAAGTGGAAACTTCTAGTTTTAAAGTAGAAATTTCTACTTTAAATTTTAAAGCAATAATTTATAGTTTTACCGTAAAAATATTTAGTTTTAAAGTAGAAATTCAAGCTTAAAATCAAGCTTCAAGTTTTGAAGTAGAAATTTCTAATTTTTTAAAGTGGAAATTTCTAGTTTTAAAGAAGAAATTTCTAGTTTAAGGAAGAAAGCAATACTGAACTATTCGTGATGTTCATATAATTATGGTTGTAATAGAACTGAACTTTATTTAGTAAAGTAATATAACTATTCAAATATTATAATTGGTTCAGCTAATTAATTTTATTACTGAAGATTAGTTAACCACATGTTTCCGGATATTAGGGAAACCGTTTAACCGAATACTGTCCCAAGCCCTAGGCCAAAAACCAAAAGTTCAATAAATGCAATTTAATTGCTCTAGACAAAAAAAGTATTTTGAAGCAGTGCAACACACATAAGAGCGATGTATGATGGTGTAGGTAATAAACCAAGGGCAGGGCCGATCCTGAGGTTCTCAGCGCCCTGTGCAAGTCATATGTTTAGCGCCCCCGCATGGCCGGAGTAGGGGACTTGACCGGGGGATCTGGGGGGTCCGGGGGGCCTCTCCCGGAAGGTTTTGGAAAATTTGATGCAAAATACGCACGAAGTTGGCTATTTTTATAAACATTCTTAATCCACAACTCACTGATAAGAAAAAGAATTAGCTAAACAAATCGGCTATATTGCCTATATTGCAAAACACAAACAAAATTCAAGTAGTTTGTTATGGTATAGATACAATCTGATAAATGGAGACGTACACGTAGTGACGTAGTTATTGTTACAATAATAACATTTCTTTTAAAAGTACCTATACCTTTTGTTACAGATTTTATTTTAGATTGCAATAAAAACGCATTATCTTCAATATGCTGGGTTGCCGGCCCCTGTTGAGTTTTCTTTAACCAAAATAAAAACCAAGTAAAAATATTAAACACTCTATTTTAACATAGATACACGTATGTGCATTGTGCATGTACCTTCAACTATTAAGAGTATAAACAATATAAACATAAATAAACTACATGTTTTATATTAATAAAAATTAAAAATTGACCCTTCTTGATTTTTGGGAAGCAAATTCCTTAATAAGCTCACTAAAATCTAATGAATCGCAAACTGCGCTTTCAATAGACAGTAACGCCAAACTTGATAGTCTATTTTGAGCCATAGTTGAATGTAAATAATTTTTAATTATTTTCAATTTCGAAAATGACGCAACTATCACCGGCATGGTAAGTAAAATTCTTAAAGAAATTACTAAATTAGGTAGCATCTCCTCTATGTTGTTTGCGTAGATATATTTTAGCAGTCTCTCAGGATGACCAATTGTACCTATAGCCTGTAATGATTTGATTTTTTTGAACAACTCTAAACCGTCTGTCACTTTCATTAATTGAATTGTCAGTCAGTTCGATGTGCAGATCTTTGCACTGTTTTGGTAATTCGTCATAGTCATCGTTGAAACTATTTAAACTGTATAACAATTAATTAATATAAATATTAATCAGAGTAAACGATTATTGAAGGAATACGATATGACGTTCGTGCTTAAAAGAAAATGTGCTTTCTGTTAATAAATTTTCTAAATTTCTCTGAATGGCGCCCCCTATCGTTGGCGTCCTTGTGCGGTGCACAACTCGCCCTATGGGTAGGATCGGCCCTGATTTTTAAACTACTAAATTGTTTTAAAGCAACCTGAAAATGCAAAATTTCTTAAAACCGTACAAATAACTTTTCGGTTTATCTTAAATTTTTAACCGGGAAAAAAAATGTTCATGTAACACAAACAGTTAGATGCAAGTTAGGCACTTCATAAACCTCATTTTATTTTAAAATTATGAACAAAGTTGCTAAATAATAAATCGATACCAACACAATATGCTTGATCGTGTCCATTACCTGCATACTCATCTTAAAGAAGACCAAGCTCCCCTACAAATGAAACTCCTCACTTCCATTTATAGACTTGTTGAGTAAAGTAAATCAGTGGTGGAACCATGTATTCTTACGCCAGGGGTAAAAATTCAAATTGTAACTGCGCCCCCCCAATGGTGCAGTTGGAAAGAGAAGACGTCATATACTCCATTCTGCAGATGCACATAAAAGACGGACCATTCAATGGTACGAATAAACAGCCTTTCCTCTAAGCACACATACCGCACTGCAACAAACTATGATGGTTAACAACAATCGACAAAAAAAATTATGCCATAAAATTGCACCCTTTACATCGTTAGTCCTGCTTGCCCCACCCTAGTCCTGACACTAAAGTAAATAATAAACGGTACTTTAAAAAATCATTTATTTATAAAAGATTTTATACATTTATTACCCGATGTCGATTCTGTTTAAATTTTAAAACTTAAAAATTAAAATGAAAATATTTTATTAAAATATAAAAAAAGGTAAAACTATACAACCATTAAAACTGGACGGATTCAGCTTGTCAGTTCTTAAAAAGCTACTTATAATACAAAAACAAAATCTTAATACTATTACAAAAAATTTCATGAAAGTTGCAAACTATAAAAAAAATTGCTTATATGCATGGTATGTACAGGTACAAGTTCTTAAAAGAGTATTGTCATATGTAGACGAACCATTGCTGCAATTTATGCAGTCCAGATCGAAGAGAAATCTTATTAATAAAAATTGCTAAATGTCACATTGCAAGTTACCAACTTAAACTAGTACGGAAAACGAATACTGCACTATGGGCGGTAATAATACTGTGCACTTTCAATACTATTTAATTCTACGAGCATAGCAAACAAAATGTTATCTTATCTGTCAAAGGTCAAATAAATCAAGTAGTTGTCTTCACGCAGTGTCAAACTAATTTATCAGACGCTAACAACAAAATTAAAAACAACAAAAACCTGACCTTACATATGCAAACTCAAAAACTTATTACTAGTAAACTTCTCGTGCAATAACAGAAATTATTAAAATTCGCTTTCCTTTTTTCATTTAAAGTAGTTATAAATAGAAGGCCTTACCAATTTTGCTTTAACCTGGACTACTAGCAACAATACACAATCAAAACTTTATGCAACTGAATGAATCAGTCAGTCTCATCAGAGTATCATGAATTTAATTCATAGGTGCTATGGCATAGCACAAAAATAGATTATCTCCCAAAAGTTATCCCTATTTTTAATAACTTTGTTGCATTTACTCATCTATAAACTAATTTAGAACAAGGCACAATAATGAGTTCTAGACGGCTCTAAAACAGATCTTAGAAACATTAAAAAAGAATTTCAATATAGAGATCCACACGTAAAATAATGCAGATTAGCTATCACTTTTAGGCATTATTGCAAATGGTGCAACGTTGGCCAATAAGAACTTTTATCTCGTTGAACCTAAAATAAATTGTTTTGGAAGCAGTTATTAGAGCAAAAAACAGTTGCTAAAGTTAAGGCAACAAGGGAAATAGTAGAGGAAATTTCGTATACGACACCTGATCCACTTCTATATAACGCAGGTGAACCTGAAGATACAAAAGTCACGTTACAAAAATAAAACACAAAAAAAGCAATTTTCATTTATAATAATATAACACAATGTACTGCACAACTCCACAAAAACGAAAAACATATAACATTTATTACTCAAACCTACCCATTTGGAAAGTAAGGGTGGGCGAACTCATTCTGCCATCGCCACCATTCGAAAATGCGAGAACTCTCATGTGGTATGTTTTCCCAGGTGACAAATTATTTATGTATGCTTCCAATTTACCACCAACCGCAATTATGGTATCATTAGCAGTACTCATATCATGATCTATTTCCCAAATTCGTATCTGTATGAATAAAAATTAAATATATTTTTCAAATTTTTTGAAACCATTTAAAAAATACCTTATATCCTTGAACGGGTTCTTCTGCAAGTGAAGGCTGTATATAACGCCATACTACCCTGACCGTAGAAGGATCCACACCAAACAGATGAACAGAAGTTGGTGGTTTTTGAGGTGCTTTTCGGAAGGTACGTTCTAAAACAAAATAAAATTGAATTTCTATTGACGCATACATTTTTAGAAATCAAACCTAAATAACGTTCACTTTCGGGTCCTTCTCCAGCAGAGTTGAATGCCATGGCTTTAACAAAATAGTATGTGTCAGGTTGTAACCCAACAATAAGAGTCCAGGGTCGTATTTTCCGAGACAAATAATAAACGCTATCTTCTTCTGGAGTATCTGCTCTCCAGTACTTAATCTATTTGCAAAAGTTAAAAGCATATTTAAGGTTTCACATAGATTTACTAATCACCAAACATACCCTATAACCAATAAGTTTGCCATGAAGTGCATCTCGACTTTGTTCAACAGGATTCCAACTAACATTGAGTGCAGTGGAATTGAATTGTGTTGCAAGAACCAGCTGTGGTGCCACTTGTGGCATATGTTCTGCTGAAAATATTTCTACCTCTCGACTTTCAGGTCCTGAGCCAACATCATTAAAAGCCTAAAATATTTTACAATAACTCTATTTTTTCATGATATAATAAAGAAATAAGATAAAAATTAAAAGAAATCTTTACGAATTTATAAAATAACTTTCAATGTACATTTATATACAAAGCAGGCATCTTAAGAAGGATAAATAAGACCCAAGAATACAGGATAGAGTCACTGTAAGGTGAGGTGGCCATTACAGCCTACCTCGCAGCAAACTTTAACTACAGCCTCCAGCAACCAATCAAAAAGACGACATTGATTGATGCCACTGGATAAAAAGAAATTTTCTTTTTATATAATGTAGTTTCTTAGTGGCTAAAACTTTGTAAATTATTATATTGCGCCCTCTGTAATAATATAAATAAAATTTCCTGCAAGAACTAAAGAATTTTTCCATTAATTTTTTCATTCTCACTTTCATTTACTAATTTACAAATGTTAGCTCTAATACAAACCTGAACTTTAACAATATATTCGGTGTAGTAATAATCCAAAGAAATGTAAACAACGGCCTTTCCAGTGTTACCAAACTCCTTCAAAAGCAATGTCTGGAATTCAGTCTCTTGTTCTTTACGTTTCCAGAATATTTTGTAATGAATTCCACGACCGTTTTGTTCTTGAGGTTTCAGTGGTGTCCAAGTTATTGTAAGATCTCCAGCTTTACCACCTCCACCACCAACATTAGTGGGGGCAATGTATGGCCTATCAGGAGGTGTAGAAGCTCGTGGACTTGGTGCTGAAGATAATCCCATACCAAGTTCATTCCAAGCATTTACGCGAAATTCATAAATAGACCATGGTGTTAAAATGTTATCGATGATTGCTTCTTTTCTACCCGTGTACCTGTCAATTTCTCTTGCTTGCACCCCATGGGTAATGTTAATCCACGTGCTATTCCAATTTGTCCGCCCGGTGATGGTGTAAGCAAGAATTGGGCGACCATGGGATGCACCATCCGTCCATTGTAAAGTCACCGAGGTTCTTTGAATACCAATAACTTGTAATCCACCTATTAATAGTTTAAGAAGGTATAAAAATGTATGCATTAAATTATGTATATTAAATTAAATACACACCAGCCGGCCCTGGTGGACCTTCCACAACAATAGTAGATTTGGATGATATTTGACCAACTGTGGATTTTACTATACATTCATAATCACCAGCATCCGAAAAAGTTGCATTTGAAATAAATAGATATCCTCCATCAAGTTGCTATAATTTAAAGTTGTACAACCTAAATTTTGTAGTTGAATAACGTAGCCTTACCAAACGATTATTAGAATTTTTAACATCCATATCCCGTATTCTCATGCCATTATGAGTCCAAATATAGGCAACATCTAACATTTCTTCTGTCTGTGCTTGACAGTGAAGGTAGATGTCTCGAGCCATAGATGTAACAATTCTCGGTCGTAATGGTTCAATTAACCTAGGTGTATCTGCAAGGATTATCTGTCAAAATCAACCAATTTCTATAGCTAAATTAAACGCTTACGTAAAATTATTAAACGCCCATGTGACTCATCCATTCCAAGTTCGTTTGTCGCTGTACAAGTATAGATACCTTCATCATCTCTAGACACAGGGCTTATAATTAAATTTCCATTTTCAAGAATTCTTCTATGGCCACCAGCACCTATGACATTTGCATTTTTCTTCCATACAAACTGGGGTTTCGGAGCTGCTTCTGGATTACATCTTATGGTTACATTTCCTTGTTCAGCTGCGTATGTTTCCGACTCCAATGGCCGTTTTTTGAAAGACGGTTTAAAAGCTGCAAAAGTGCACTTTAATATTATACCATCACATTTCTTAGGAATGTTTACCTAATACTCGTAATTGGCCAGATGAATATCTAGTCTTTAAAGTATTAGAAGCTCGGCATTGATACATTCCAGGATCACGATCTTGATCAACATAGTTTACAGTTAAAATGTTATCTTGAACTCTGATTCGACCACGGTCTTCTGGATCGAGATAGCCCATAACTAAAACAACAAATTGTGGTTTTTTTTGTGGTACTGAAAAGAACTTTGTTTTATACCTAACTGTCGTCCATTTCTCCACCATGTATAATTTACGTCAGGTATACCAAATGCTTCACAAGTCCATACCAACTCTCCTCTGCTGTCAATATGTTTGTCGGTTAAGGGAATAGTGAAATTTGGTTCGGCTAAATTAAAAAAATCCATTACACCTACTACAGCAAAATAATTTAAAAATATCGTATACCTTGAATGTTTAAAATGACACTATTTTCCACTGATGAACGATCATTATAGACTCGGCAGACATACTCCCCTTGATCTTCAACTTGAACGTTTGGAATGATCAAAACTCTGTTGTAACTAGTTAGATAAGCACTACGAGGAAGACCACCATCTCTTCTTGTCCAGTTATAGCTTGGAATAGGACTAACAAGAAGAAACAAATAATAAGTACATTTGTGTAGTATAAGGAGTGCTGAACTTACTATCCAAATGCCATACATTCTAGCCTAACATCTTTTCCAGCAGTAGGTGCGTCAGGGAAATGTTTAGGAAAATTATTAGGGAATTTCAACTGTTGGTAATTTGCTAAAATAAAACAAAAGTTTTGACACAAAAACATAAAAATTAACTAAATTCGGCTAGAAAACAACGAGCGAAGCGCTTTGTCTGGACTTTCCCACACTTCGAAAATAACCGTCATATTTCTAAAAATATTTCATGTCACAATGGTCTTGCACCAACAGTTACCATATAAGATTCATTAAATTTGATTCACATGTGTTTGTGTATGTTATAGCCTAGATTAAAACACAACTGTAGTTAGAACCCAATTTTTTTTAATAAAATTATATAAAAATAGGATTTAAGAACACCAGAGACCATAAATAAATTTGATAGCAAAAATTCAGATTGCAGGTGAATTTACATTACATGCATACAGATATTTTTTGAAAAAAGACTCTTTTTAGTTTCTTGTACGTTCAAAACATGCAATTCCGTCAAAGTCGCACAATTGAATTTTTCGGTGATGGCAATACATGTTCATACTGGAAATATAAGAAAGTAAAAAAATAAATATATTTTACTTTCTTATACTTTTAGTACCTACGAATGTATTGTAATTGCGAAAATTTTTGAGTAAAATTTTGACAAAAACACTACATATATAATAATAAATATAGATTTTTTAATTCTATAGGCTAAGCGAGCTAGGGATGAGCTGCAATTTGGTTCATGTTCCAGTCCTCTAGTTTCTCTGGGACATCATTTAATAAACAAACAATAAAACATTGTAGTTTAACCTAAATCAAGAGCGATAGTAGAATAAGATTCACAACTTTCCCCCTCCCACCAAATTTTTTGGGAACGAAATTGTCTTTCCCATGTTGGTTTCAATTAATACCTTGGAATTTTTTTCCAAAAAATAAAAAAAAACTTAAGAACAGTTTTCAGTTGTAACTTAAGTCAGGTACAATAGTCTATGCCTCAAGCATTTCTTTCTTTATTAGTGTGCTCTGCGATCTAGGCTATCTTTAGAGTGAGAGGAGCAAACTGGAGGTCTGACTACAGTTGAGTAGATAATAACATCATTCACATATTCATCAATTAGAAAAAGTATAAAATGAGACAAAAATTTGTTATTCCAAAAAACTAAAGTCATGAGTTGTTGCAGTCTCAATAACTATTTATTTTATTAGAAACTGGTACAATGTTAACAGGTTCACTGCCGATGGTACACCGTGTGTGTCGCAGACTACTGATTGAAGAGGCTGCTGGCACATACGGTCTGCCGCAGGCCAGCACTTGTTTAGGTGTGCAGCATAAGTGTAGCCGTTGAGTTACGGTGTTGATTATTTGTTGGCCTCTTGTTTACGTATTACAAATTTATTTCAACCTTGGTTTCGACTTTAGAGTAATTATATCATATCAAATCGGCAGTGAACTGTTAAATAAATCTACTTTTGTAAATACGACCAGTAACAATATCTAAAGTATAGAAAAGTCCAGGTCAGGTGCTTCGTCAATTTTTACATACAATGTGGGTTCACTCGTAACGGAAAGAAAGGTCCATTTCTACCAGTGTCTGAAACTTCTGATTGGACACTGCAGCTGTAGTTTCCTCTATCGATAGTTTCAAGTGCAGAAAAATACAATGTTCCATCATATGAAACAAACACTCTTTTATCTTCCTCGACAAAGTTGGGGAAGTAATCACGTGACCAATAATACTTAACCCCTGGAAAATGTGTTGGGGGATCACAGTATATAGCTTTGCCCCAATTTTGGTCACCAGATTCTGGAGATCTTTTGAAAACGAATTCCAAAATAAATCCGAAATTTAATTCAGCACTTTCAGAAATTATGGTGCCAAATTTATTTGAGGCTTTGCAATGATATGTTGCACGATCTTGTTTCTAAAGCAGATAGATTTTTTTAAAAAAGAATGTATAAAATTTCAAATAACTTACCTGTTCGGGGTTGTTAATAATAAGAGTTCCTCCACTAATTGTGTACCTTAAATCTTTTAAAGGATCAATTTCACGAGCTACTAGTCGATCATCTTCGTAATCTTCTCTGAACCACTGGTACGTAGGAGTTGGATAACCACCAGCTAAGCAACTGCAAGAAACAAATTTTAAGTACATGGTTAAAATAAAGTAAAATAAAAATCAAACCTTAAAGAAGCATCGTTATAAATTTTACGTTTTGATAAATCAAACGTAACATCAACAGGTTGTTTAATAAAATAAGGCCCTCTTGGTATCTGTTCTGGGTTATCAATATCAATTCCATACTTGTACGTTCTGTCATTTGAAACCAACCGTTGTAAGCTAGCAATGTTACCTTCGCAGATATACAAAAATGGTTCATCACCTCGTACGGCTTGAAAACCCCATCTCATTGCATCTGTTGAAAAATTATAAACTAAATAATCTTTTCCATAAGGGTCATGATCTCGAAGAAATGCATTTTCCATGTTTGATAAAGGAGTTCCATCAGGATTTTGCCAGTTATTTATGCCCAACTGATGTATTCCTGTGTACCATCTTCTGTGCTGTGGGTCTTGCCAAGTTAACTGATATATAAGAAAACCATGTTCGTCAAAATTGCTAACTGAAACTAAGTCCGTTCCACCAGTTTCAGGTACATACGACTGTAATTTATGTAAGTTAAAAGCGGTTCAAGAACAATAATTCGTTTTCCTTACCTGACATATTCTTCTTGCTTCGTGGTAAGGACGCAATGGTGACTTTATAAATCGGTAACAAGATTGTTGGAACTGTACCCAATGTTCTGGACATTTCAGTTGTTCATAAAAGATATCATTGTTAATATTATTTATATTGTAATCATAATTGTAAGACCCTTGTGCATTCAGTAAGTAGAACACAGAATAAAATATAACTGTATACAACCACATTTTGGTTATTTACTACGATTCTTCAGTGATGCATGTTTCGAGAAAACTGCAAAACACGAGATAAAGATTGAATTAATTTATATATGTATAGTTTTATACAGAGGTCAATAGTTTCTTATCGCAGCGTTACTGATAAAAGATAACCTTCCCTTAATTTAAAATTTATAGGAATTTAAAAGGATGGGTGAAATGGGAGTGGCACATAAAAATTAAAAACACTTTTAGTTGCAATATATTTAGGTTAATTTAGAATTTTAATGGTAATTTGAAAATGATCATTGTTTAACATGATTAGAACTTACCAAATATAATTTAGTAAAATATTGTGCACTTCCAAACAATGTTATTTCAAAAATCTTCTGTTTACTCACTAATTAACTGTGACTCACTGATTTCTAAATAGTTGTAAAGTTAGTAACTTTTAAAGTGCTAATAAACACGGTAGTGAAAGGTGTTTGGTGGGTAGTATCTTAAGTGCAGCTGCCGGTAAATTAAGAGACATTTGATAACATCACACAATAGTACGGTTCTATGGTTAGCATACCACTTAAAATGTTCTTATAACTTTTTAATGTAAATTACAGCTTATGCGCATATTCTACAGGTAAAAGTATACTAACCTGAAGTTACATACGATCTTATGATGGATACATTGTACTTTAGCACGTTAGGATGAAGGAAGTCTAAGATAAAAATGCTAGTAGCGACAATATTCAATTTTATCCAACCATAGTTTTTTAACACGTATTTAAGACATGTTTGGACGACCTGAGATATATTCTTTGAGGCTTTCGCAGTTTCTCGAACTATCAATATTACAATTTACTTTCGGCTTAGACCGCGTCATCATTTGGGTGTCTTGTCCTGACAAACAAGATACATTAAGATCAAATCTATGTCCGACCCATGATTTAAATAATCTAAGCACACGGCCCTGTTTAGACAGGCAGGGCCTACGAACAACTATGGCTCAAACTTTTAGAGCAAATGATTATAAAGAAGTTTGTACAAATTTTTATAAGATACCCTCTATTGTAACGTCGCAGATACCCTAAGGTACGTTCGATGTTACTCTGAGGGGCAGTTGTACAATCAACGGTTAACCACTAGTTCAAGTAAACGAGAGTTCAATAAAGACTGTGGTTAAGTCCTGAAAGCGTTGTACAAACGGAGTTCATGCGGTAGTCCCGTGAACGGCAGTTGGCAATAGTAAATTCCCTAACAGGGGCAGTTACATTTATATTTATTACTAGAAAATTGAACGCCATTATCTAAAGTAACTTTATTTATTTTAATACGGTTACTACAAACCTCTCGGGTATTGTTCTGTGTACAAACCAATTTTTGATTTTCGAGTAACGTCAGTACATCTAATTGCTGTTCACCACTAATTACTTTTAAAGGGTTTTTAATATTCGCGAGTTTCTAATGTAGTTATGTTAATGAAGTTCATTCATTCATTCATTCATTATTTTATTAAAACCAATTAAATATGTTTATATTGACAATAAAATTCCGCGAAAGAAACTCGCGAATGTTAATGACACACACTTCTAATAGATGACAGTTAATTGATCTCATTAGAAAGTTTAATTAGCGGCTAATGACCTCATTAACACTAGGAGTAAGGCACCGTTAATTGCTTTTTAATGAGGTAATTAACTTGTTAATGAGGTCATTAGCCGCTAATTAAGCTTTTTAATGAGGTCAATTAACTTCCATCTATTAGAAGTGTGTGTCATTAACATTCGCGAGTTTCTTTCGCGGAATTTAATTTTCAATATAAACATATTTAATTGGTTTTAATAAAATAATAAAGGAATGAATGAATGAACTTCATTAGCATAACTACATTAGAAACTCGCAAATATTAAAAACCCTTTAAAAGTAATTAGTGGTGAACAGCAATTAGATGTACTGACGTAACTCGAGAAGCAAAAATTGTTATGTAGTAACCATATTAAAATAAATAAAGTAACTTTAGGTAATATGTTTGTAGAACCAATATTATGGCATTGAACTTGGTTCAGTTCTGAACCTGAGTTAAACTCGAATTGTACAACTGCCCCTAAGGTATGTTCGTTCGATGTGGTAGAATGCTCGCAGGTTCCTTAACTAAAGTAGCTAAACTTGACGAAATACAACACAGTAGAGGTTTAATATATTTATTGAATCTCTCCAAAAGTAATTCCTCAAATTGATTGCGGCTGCAGCCGACTGACAGTTATCTACCTCCGGTATTCGCCCGCAGAGAGTAGGGAAACTGCAGAAAACCTAGTCAGGGTAGTGGATATCATCAACATTTAACATAAAGTGAATATGAATTGCCTATTGATCATGTCAGCACCTGAAGGGTGGTGAAAGAACGGATGGAGGATAGATAACCTGGAGAACGCAGCTAGCGAACCAGCACAGAAAACCAGGTAGAGGGGCCCGCAGAAGCTCCCAGACGAGCCAGCGCCAATAACGGACGGATAAGAGCGACCTGAAGAACACAGCCAGCGAACCACCGCAGAAAACCAGGTGGAGGAGCACGCAGAGGCTGCAAGACGAGCCAGCGTAGTGATATCAGTTTCAGTTACTTTTCGGTACTTGTAACTACTATCGTTACTTTTCGGCACTTGTAACTACTCGTTACTTTTCGGTACTTGTAACTACTCGTTACTTTGTATTCGTTACCGAGTACTCGTTAACTCTAAAAGTCTACGCGTGTCGCGCCACCACATCCAGTCATTTCACAAGCAGTTAAAATCGAGTACTCGATCTCGGCGGATACTATCCATTATTGTCTTACATCGAGTAGCGAGAACTCTGTACTTACTACCTAACTACCTATTTACCGGGTTCGCGGCCTTGCCTTCGCGGCTTCTCACTTCGTCAGCTCAGTCAGTTTACTTACATAAAAATTGTTATGATAGTTTAAGTAATAAAATATACAATTTTTGGTTTTTAAAACAATTTATACATTATTACATAACCAACAACTGATTAAGAACAAAAACTAATGCACATACCTACTTCATACATATGAATACGTGTAGTACATAAAAACTAAAATAATTTTTGATTGTAATGTAATAATAATATTTTGTGTACATTTTTTCCTTTTAATCGATTACGTTTATCTGATATTAATCCAAATTTTTTTCACACGGCAATACGGAAGCAATATTCGCGAAACAGAAAGGGAGGAATACATTCCCGAAGGCTCTTTTATCAGCTTTTTTTTTTCAGAGAATTACCTATTTTATTAAACAATTCCCCGATTTTAGTCCAATTCTAAGACCCTTAATAAAAACATATTTTGATGGAACCTGTATTGTTCTTTATATTTGAACTTTAAACACAAATTTAATCTATTTACCGTAAGAGGGCTATAAAATATGTTTTAACTATTTTCACTGGATAGCAAATAATAAATTTAAGATTAAAATCGAGTAACTGTTTTGAAAACATAACGAATACTTTTGCATGTTCGTATTCGTCCCTTCGGACCTTGTCGGGTAACGAGTACTCGTATAACGAACAGTTACTTTTTTGACATCACTAAACCAGCACCAGTAACAAAAAGGTTTAATGTTCTGTGGTAACAAACGGGACAGAAGGACATGGAGAACGCAGCCAGCGAACCAGCCAGAAAACCAGGGGGAGGAGCTCGCAGAGGCAGCCGGGCAAGCCTAGCGCCAGTGACGGATAGAAAAGAGGGACCTGGAGAAAGTGAAAAATTTCTTGCAGATGAAGGGTTGTTCGGTGACGGACGAGTATTTAATTTAAAAACAGACGTGACAGACGGTTCAAGAACAATAATAATAATGTGATCCCTCTCCGAAAGCTACTTCTACTTATATGGCGAAACTGTGGGAAACATCTGACGCAAAACGACTTAATTTCTTAAGCTCGTGGCCTTTGAACAAAGGAAAATGGACTAAATCTTCAAGTCATCAAAACTTGTTAGGTGGTTGAGGATGCCACACGGCATCGTTTATAAAAATTAAAAACTAAACTAACTGCGACATCAAACACAAACAATAAATTAAAACTAGCTCCTAGAAAGCACGTAAATTGAAATGTCGGCAAAGCCAACCTTCAAACGGTGCAAAAATCAGCAGTAACTGCAATCAAACTAATTAATAACAAAAGTAAAGGACTAGCACAATACTAGAATAATTAAAATTGCCTAAATAATAATTCACACCACAGAATTAAATCAATTTAAGCTATAGGCGAGTGGAGTAGGCGCTTAACGCCACAGTGGTTTTCGAGAGTCTGTGCCTCTTTTTGACCCGGGGGTCGAATCCGAGCCAGGGGAGTTGTCAGCTCCTGGAAACTTCTTAACATGGAATAGTTTTAAGTAGTTTTTAAGGTTTAATTATGGTAGTATGTAAGGTAGTACGCACAATGCGCCCAACAATGTGACCGAAGACTGCTGTAAGACCTGAAACACAATGATTACGCAATTCTATAGAAAGAAAACAGAAACAAATTTACAGAACACCTGGCAACATTTGAATTAAATAATTATTAAGAACTAGAAATATTCAAAAATAAAGACAGCCAGGGGCGGATCTCCACACTGATGTTAAATATTATTATGTAACCCTAACAAAGTATGTACCTTCAAATAAAGTAAGTATTAGTTAGATATTTCTTCAGATTGTTGGAATAAAACAGTGGCATCTGAAAAAATAAGAATTAATTAGTAGGTACGCACATATTCTCAGTGAACTAATTATGTTATGTTTCATATTTATGAAAAATTAAGTAGAGTACTGGAAACTTTGATCCTAACAACGGCTTCTGTGTGCTATTGGCTGGATATATTACCGACTTCAAACGTGTTTCTGCAAGTAGTCTATAGATAATACATACATACATATCCCTGTTTACTAGTGCGCGTTGCAGCCTGCGCTCGCTTTGAAATGCCGCTAAAATGTTAAACAATAATACTATTGCAGATACAATAAGTAAAAATATCTAAAGTACGGGAAAATCCAGCGTACGTGCTTTACCATTTTTTTATTATTTTAGTTAAAGCCTTTATTTTTTTATGTACACGGTAAATGCTACTGTTTATGCTTCCTATGATGTTTTAGCGATAATGGCAGCGCCGTAGGGACTGCAATGTGCAAGTACACATAATACTGCAATACGGGTGAAAACCGTCAAAGCATGCATGACCTTCTGGCAGTGTCCTCGGGCCATGAAGAAATCTTGAGAATTTTTCCCAAAGATTTGCTCTATGGTTATTAACTGTTATAATTAGACCTATGTTGTTATGCGGCGCTTTGGTCTGGAGGTATAGAATCAGACAAACTATAAAACTACAGCAGCAAGTGCAGAAACTTGCTTGTCTTACCGTAATGTCTAGAACTACTACAGCGGTCGTGGAGAGTGTCCTAGGCTGTTCCGCTCTTAATCTTTTTGTGGAGCAGGCTGCCTTAAAGACAGCCCTCAGATTACGTTTTCGAATTTGCTGTATAAAAAGCTAGGAAGGTCAGGCACACCCGCATACTTGATAAAGCTGTCGCTAGGATACCTCTTCTTGATGCAATGGTTGATCGCTTGCTAACTAAATTTATCTTTGATAAATTTTTTTGTGTTTACGAGTGCTGGCCAAGCCTCTTACCCAGGAATATTTATTTTTACTAAAACCAAGCATCAGACTGAGAACGGAGTTTTCTTCAACAACCTGCAGCTACACTTAATCATGCCACTAGGCAAAATTATCATTATCTTCCCAGCTGAGGTGGAGGAAATAATTCACGACGCCGATACAGATCTTGAACGTAACAAAACTATTCGAATATAAAGCGATGGTAAAGAGCCCTGTTGACTCAGAAATTCCAAAATTATCTCGGGTACGGTCCTTCAATGGCCCCAAGCTCTTGAGTTGATACCGAGAGAAAATGTCATTGAACTCTTTTGGGGGAAAGAATATGACGGGATTAAGGGTGATGATGAAGCGGATGCGTTAGCAAGGCTAGGCTCTCGACAACCCTTCTGGGGCCGAGAGGTGATTGTCTGTTCTGCTACATGAAAAAACCTGATGGATCGCCGTATAGACAGATGGATTAACATGCAAAGTTGTCGCCCAGCGAGAGACGCTATTGCTGCGTCCCGATATAAGATGGCTAAATAATGCACGCGACTGTCCCCCAATAATGTATGAATAATTATTGGGATTTTGATGGGACTCTGTCGACTAAACAAACACATGCCACATGCACTATGCCACTGCCTTGCCCTCATAGACCTATGTTGAGACTTATGGCCAGACTTGGCCATCATCAGCAACACCCCAACTGGACAGGCAGAAGAATTGCTAACTGGAGGCAGCATAATCGGCTCTTCCCGTGGGCTAAGTGCGTGTAAATCTTTTACTCTCCACCTTCTAATCCCGCATCCAGAAGAGAGTTGTAATAATAATTTGAAAAAATGTATCCTATATTTGTAAATAGAGCATTATAAAATGCGTTTTGTTTGAGAGTATAGTATAGTACCAAATGTTGTATAGGAGATAGCACTTTGTGTTAATTTTTCATCTACCAAAAGGAAGAAAAATAAAACTAAACGGTCCACAATTGATCGTCAAATTGACTTACTGACGTGCAATTCCGAACAGTACATTGATATTTACACATGGAGAGTTTTATGAATGTACTTACTGGTATGTAAGCTTAATTGAACCTGGGTCATACCTGGGTAATCTGTATTAAACATAATATACCTGCAGTAATATAGCTTAAAAGGCTGCAGAACAGTATTTTGATTGAAATGGTTAAGTAAATTACGTTCATCTGTTATGGAAAAATTCAATAATGGTTTTATTCTGTTGATTGCTGTTTACAGTTAACTTGGTAGGTTTTAAAAATAATTTTAGTCTCGGGCCTCACAATACATTAATCCGAGTCTATTTTTGCAAACTAAATGTAATAACAAAAATCATTGATGAAATATTTCTTTCCTTGTGTCAAAAAGTGGGTATATCTAATAATACTTAGTTCTATAAAGTATGAAAAGAAAACTGATTAAAAATTAAACAAAGATACATTGGACGTCTTTTATTAAATGTTTGTTTGTAACAAATTTGCTGTCAAATTACTAAATAATACTTACAATATTTTACATAGGTACGTTATAAATAATAAATAATAAGGTATATCCAATGTTTTGCGTTATTTATAAGAATTTGTCAGTTTTTAAAACAATGCCGACTAGAAGCTGATTACACTAACGAATGTTCAGACACCTTATCTTAATCTTAGCAATAAGCAATCACTGGTACCGTTGGCAAACAAGAGATACTCAACATAGAATATAGTTGTTACAACTATGTCATTGCTCATAAGTAATAAATCACGTATGATCATAGAGTAAATAATAACTTTTGATTATTATTTACCCTATGGTATGATCAAAATGTTTGGGGTTTACAATTCTTTTTCCATTTTGATGATTTCGGCAATGCCATCGTACATCTCTTTAACGGCATCGAATTCAGTAAGGCCCATGCGGCGCTTGTTGGAGATATCATAAACACCACCCTCGGCTTCGGTGTGTTCCCCGCGAGTTCCGCGTACCTGCAAATTGTATTTGGCAGCTACTTCCTCCAGCTTAGCCTTGTTGGCAGCCAACTTGGGTACTTTGATATGCACGGATGCACGAACGGTAGTACCAAGGTTAGTTGGGCAGAAGGTAAGGAAGCCCAGCCGGTCGTTGTGGGAGAAGGGGATGCGCTTCTCGATGTCGTTGACGCCAGTGACGAGACGACGGTATACTTCACCTAAATCGCCACCCATTTGCATGGAGATGATACGAAGGTGATCTTCCTCGTTGCACCAGACCAAGAAGGTCTTATTTTCGTTGTGGTAAATACCACGGCCGCTGGGCCAGAAGCGGCAAGCGTTGGCGGCTTGCAAGAAACGATCACCTTCCTTGAAAAGGAAGTGGTCGTCGATCAGTTTTTGTTGGACTTCTTTGGTCATTCCAGTAAGAGGATAGAAAGTACCCTTCAGTTCTCCTTCAAGGCCGGACAGAGTAGAAGACACTTTCTGTTCCATTTCCTTGTATTGTTCTTCAGTTAGGCAGGGGTTGAAGGGATAACCTTCCAAAGAGCGACCGCAACGGACACGGGTGGAAACAACATATTCACCAGCGGGATCAAGGTTGCCAAAAGTGCTAACATCTCCCCAGTTCTTTGGGGGGTGCTTGTCGGTCTTCTTGAAGCCAGTATGGTAATCTTCAATGACGGGATCAAATAGGTCGGCGAAAACAGTGTAAGCCTCAGCATCTGGGGCATACAAGCCTACACCGGAGTCGTGGTTCTCCAAACCTGCAAATATATACATAGTAGCAAAACGACTTCAACAGCACATTCTCTTAAATGTCCTACCTGACTGGATTACATCAAGAAGAGTGGATCCAAAGGAAGTTTTCTTGGTCTTAAGGTTGTCAAAAACTTCTTTTGAAAGAAACTTCTTCAGTAAGGATTTAGAATCGGAGGCTGCCAATTTAGCGTAGCCGCTCTCAAGTTTTTCCAATACTGCTGCGTCAACCATTGTTTCTGATTTTCTGTAATTATGATATAACATGTAACCAATTTTCTGCCAACGAAACTTTGGAAAATTGTTTTAAAGATTGTCGTTTGTTATTGGCAGATTTAAACAAGAACAAGCTTCCAATCTTATATAACTTCCATTTAGTTTTGCTCCAAACATTATAAGCATGCATAAAAATTTTGAAAAATACATTTATTTAAATTAATTCCGGCTACCCGGCTTCTACAGTGAAAAACTTTAAATGTGGTGGAGCAAAGTTTTAACGAGAAACCTAGCAGCCGGCGTCGAGAAAACGATACCATATGAGTCAAATAGGGTTAAGGAATTATTAAGATTCCCGAGACTTTACATACTACAATTATTGCAATTAAAGCTCGACAATGGTTGCTTAAATGTATAATATGTATAATGAATAAATAATAATTAATTGAGGATAGGAGCGATTCCTATTCCTGTGACAACAGAAGGACAATGGAAAGGCTGCCACTGAGGGGGATGTATACAGATGGAATGCGGCATAAGCGTAAGCGAAAGTAAAAGAAGAAGTAGCGTACTTTATTCTTTGTACGAAGACACGTAAAATACAAGACACACAAAAGAAAAGAGCGAAGGCGTCCACAGGTATCCGGGCGCACCCGCGCGGTGCTATTGACCCATGCAGACATCAACACCATACGAATAGTACAAACCCCGACTCATCCTCTTTGGGCTTTTTGGCATCCTTGGACGCGCAGCCACCCATACTGCTATTTAACTAAGTAATCTGACACTTAAACGACACTAGAAATAAGTGGATGGAACAACTACTCGGCATGGGGTTTGGGACGCCGCCCTGTTCAGTAAGGCGCTCGTCGGCCCGTCTTCAGATCGTCGTGCAGCCGCCCGGCGCTTCCCGCTCTGACTGGAGGTGCGAGCTTTGGGCAGACGGGGCGCAGTTTTCCGGGATCGATAGACGCACATCCACGCGTACCGACGACCAATCCAACAGGGTGTCTCCACCAAATCGTCCTAACATCCTCTACTTGACCACTGATAAGACGCAAGGACGTCTCCAACCCTACTAACAGCAAAAGACGAGATCCTACACGTCAACCATAACTCAGGTTTTACCTTCGAACGCATTTTCGATTTCAGTATTCCGAGAAACCGTTACCAATGAAAATTTTATTTATCGGTCTTAGCTTTATTTGAAATTTATGAGTCTTCTATTTTTCAAGCTTCATTACCTTGTATCAATAAAACTGACAACGGGTCAATAAAACAGCTCAATTTTTCAGAATTTCAACAAACCAAAATTTTCTTGTTTCAAACATGACACGTTAGATACAATTTTGGAGCCTCCATCAAAAATTACTGTTCACGTAACTCTTATTTAAGAGTTTTATTTATTAATAATTATTTTAAAAAATGGCTAATCATTTCCATCCATGCACTATATTCAGGTTTAAACTGAAGTAATATACTCGTATTTGTGATCAACCCGGACCCAAACCAAAATTACTGTTTGATAAATTAAATTTGAACGAGTGCGTAGATTTTACACTTCGAGATAACCAAAGAATCTACAAATTTTTTCAAAACATTCAGAAAAACGGCATTTGCGTAAATTAAGTTTCCATTTGTATACGATCCGGCGCCTCCACCAAAAATTACTTTATGCTTTTGTAGTACCTACATTCATAACTTCTTTCTTATTACTGTATTGAAATTGTACGGTACCTAACCAAAACGCTTCTAGCTTATATTGAATATAAAATGTACTTTTCCACCCCTCAAATTTAAATTCTTGAAAAGGGAAAGCGTCATGGTTAGTTAAAGTTATTAATTGATTCCTGGCATCTTCATTGGATTTTTCATTCATCTTTTAAATTTACATTTTAACCAAGGCTAAGTTTGTTTACATCAACTTATATTTAAAACCACCCCTTTCAAAATATGAATTAAAATTTTATTTTGGTCATCATTTCCTGCTAAAAATTTTTTTAAATTTGAGATTATTAATTATCGATCAGCAAGTTTTATCCAAGGAAAAAAGCTTAACTTCAAACGTTTTATTAGAAATAAATTCATCATTTAAATTATTAGTAATACTTTAGCAGTCCTTTAAATTTAATAATTAAACTTTTACCACAATTTCTAATTTTAATTTTCTACAAAACGTATTATTTTAAAAATTGTAATCCCCCATGCAAAATAATTTGTTAAACTATAAATGTTACCAATTTGCCTACATCCTAAAATTGTTTGTATTAACTATGTAAGTTTTTCCCAATGTCGAAGATATCCAAATTAAAGAGAAATCAAATTCCTATAATTGTTCCCATTTAAATACGTTTTGCTTCAAGATTATTAAAGTTATCTCAGCTATCCTCTTCCAGAACAGTATTATTAACGGCTTTGAACTTGAGACGTGCGACGAAGTTCTAATGTAAGAGACATGTAGCTCTCTTCCCGGATGGATTTGAGGCTCGGTTAAATTTTTACGCGAGGAATATTATTCAATTACATAACTACGTCAGTTTTAAATATTTATAAGTACAAATACGCATTAACCGAAACCCAAACATTGATTACAGGTACATTTAAAGCTCTATTAATTTGTAATCAAGATTCTAACAGGATGTGCCCTTGTATTCGGCAGAGATATCTGATGTAAGCATAATAAGGTTGGTTTCAAATTAGTCATTCCCTTTTAATAACATTTAACGCCCGATTGCTTCGGTTAATGCTATACCGCACAATGAATTTTAACATTTTCAGGTACTGAGGATTACTAGAGTGTGAGTGGTAGAAAATTGTGTTTGTTTCTGATATGTTCGTAGGACAAGGGATTTCTTCGCGTGCAAGGGTGGAAACCTAGAAGAAGAAGCCTAGACGTTTAAAGGAAACGAAAGACCACTCAGCACTTAAGGTTATTTATGAAATAAGAGTTTTTAACTAATACAAATAATGTCGAAACATTTTGAATTTTTTTTTCAGTTATTCAACAGTTCTAGTTACAAGTAAACGCAAATAATATAGTATAATAAGATAAATTTAAAGCAGAATTGAAAAAAGCTAAAGGAAGTGAAATAGAAAAACCGTGCTGGGCTGTTTTACCTGTGACATTTTTGAAAAAAAGAGTTAGTAAAACAATTACAGGATGTTTCATATTTAAAAAATTATAGAAAATGAAAATATATTTCTAATGCAAAAAATGTTTGCCACTTATTGTGATTTAAAAAATAACCAAACACGTTTTGTGAACTACAAATAATGATAGTTTTCGGACGCTAATAAAATTATTAGGATCTATTTATAAGTCAGGCAAACATCTTAAAACAAGCCAAGCAAATATTTTTCACAATTAAGGTTCTCGAGAATTGGCTTAATTTATTAAGCGAGCTACTAGAACTAAGTAATCAACTTTAATCAAAGTTACTTGACTCACAGAGTGTAAATATCACTTTATTAAATAATTGGACTAGAATGTGCAGGACTGTAGGGGACTGTAGGAAATAGAACAGAGCTGTTTGCAAAACCAAAGAAAATCAAAAAACCAACGTAACTTGCGCACAGGGAAATTGACGCCCAGTATCGACTTTACTCCTTGTTTTAATGCCAACCAATACTATGGTTGCGTAACAGCAAAAGCTAATTTATGAGTTTCCTGAAAACTTTTCAGGCTGTGTTAAACCAACGTAATTGCATAAACCCAATAAATAGTAATGATTTTTAATTAGCAGTTCATTATTATTCCATTGATACTAAGTTTAGATTAAATAAATGGTTATAAAATCAGTTTTAAATGATTAAATTAAGCGAAATCACTGAAATAATTTTGCGGCTCTTACATAAGAGTGTTTTGAAAATGAAAAGCGCTTTCGCAAGATTTAGTTCAACTTCTAGTCTATTTGCCAAACCACGAACATAGAAAGTGGCCAAACCATACAAATCTAAATGTAAAAATTTCACTTTTACTTAAGCTTAAAACTCTGAAATTTCAACCCCTTAAATGAAAGCTCACAAGCGCTGGAAGCAAAAGCTGCTACTTACGGAATTACTGATTATATTTCTATTTAAATCACCAAAGCTTTTCAGGAAACACTTTCGTATTTTAAAACAACCGGAAAGGAAAACTAGGAAAATGAATTAAGGTGTTCGAAAACCTCCCTTTGGTTGAAAGTGGTTTCGGAGGATGTTTTAAGTTTGGGATGATCGGTTTGAAGGGTGAGACCAAGAATGCGTTTCTCACCTTAATGTAATAAGTCTGATTAGAAACACACCCGGTGTGGAGGAGACCGACTGCAAGTGTGACTCTAGGACTCCGCGGAGAAGAGCCCAAGTTTTCATGAGCCCCACTTCCCCACTGACGTCAGGGCACCCAGAATTAGAGCGCACCAATCGTTAGCTCATGCCCGTTCCTGCAACCTTTGACCGACCTAATACCATTTTTCTTGTCTAGTAATTCATAGAGATAATGCAATTTTTTTTTCGCACAGTTGTAGGTGTCAAAAGTGGAAAGCTCAGCGACGTCTGCGGTTCAACCCCTTTCGAATCCTGCCGCTGATGGCACAGGAAGAACGAGGGGAGAAAGAAAAGCGGGGAAGAGCGATTTGACCAGCCGCAATTGCGAGGGTCTCAAGGGTTTGAGTCGCCACAGAAATGGATTTTGAAGTAACAATCTACATATTTTTGAAAAAGTATTGATCAGTAGCCTGTAAAATTAAACTACCTAGCCATTTTTTGCTGCAATTCATTGACATTTCCTTGCACAAAAGCCTATAGATAGCAGTATGATAACAATCATGATTAAGGTGTGCAAAATGTACACATACAGTTTTAAATATCTCCAGTATGTGATAAGATGAAATTGAAGTGCAATTTCAAACAAAGCAATGATTATTTTTCATGTAACAAGAGCCATGCTATTTATTTTCTATATTTGCATCATGCTTTTCTTATCGTCATACTGTGTTAGCGTCTAGTTTTGAGAATGAGGGGAAGTTTAAAGAAATTTTTTAAAAAACATTAGTTCATTTTCCTTGTCAGAAATCAAGGAAATGACCAGCTGGAAATCAATTTTCCTATCCTTCCAAGCGTCCAGTGAATCTCTAGTTCGAATACAAATAAAAAATGCTATTATTTTATAAACCGAGAGATTTGCTAAGTAATTTTGAAATACCTTTTTTTTCATTGAAAATCACTGAGAAAGTAATTTTTTTAAAAGTTGGAAAAGTCTAATTTTATGCCTTTTTAATTGTGCTCATAGAACATCTACGGATTCATAAAAAAAATTAGAAAATAGGAATTCAAACTACAAGACAATTAGATTTAAGTTTAGGACGTTATTTAATACGCTATTTTTAGTATTGGTCTATGTGGGCATTTTCGATTACCTTCGCTATAGTCTTTGAAAGGATTTTGGTAAATTAAGAAAATTTTCCAAGCACTAAGTTTCTCAAAGTCTAAGAGTAAACTTCAAGTGGTTATGAGTAAATTATTAGTAATAAAAATGGCAGCGTTTAAAAGCCATCGATCAAGTTATCACGCGTTTTAATTTTCACCTTGACAACGGTAAAGTATTTACAAAAGTAATATATTATGTTTATATAATGCTTGCTAAATACATATTCAAACGATATAGATACGTTATGGTGGATTTTCATAGATAACTTGTTTTTCCGTTATTTTTGCAATTGGGTATTTTGATTCTTGGATTTCTTGGAAAAATTTCAAAAATTATAAATCTAAAATAAATTTGTATTTTTAGAGATTTCCATTACATAATAAACTATTTGACGTAAAACTTTTATTTTCTTTAGTAAATAGAATAGTTTATAGGACGGTGTCAATAAGCAAAGTAAATTTTAATACCCGGTTTATGGACTTGATGTAAAAAAGTTTTCAAGATAATTTTAATTACAAAGAAAGTCATTTGGGTCACGAAAGAGGTGTATCATGTACCATTTTTAACTGCAAAGGGTATCGATTCGACAAACCTGACGTTTGCTTTTTATCCATATTTCATGAAAAGCAGATGTTGTATTGTGTAAGTTCGTTTTTATAGTACGAATCCCTATTTTCCGCTTCCACGTGAAACTGTCATTTGTAGAACATTCAAACATAAACGATTGATCAAATTGACACGAACTTCTTTGCGAAACGTTCCCAAACATCGAGCGTTTTTGTTAGTCGGTTAGTTAGTCACGCAGCTTTAGACACACGCATCCTACCTTGGAGGATAACCAATATTATTTTTCTGGTTGCGTTTTTCTTGAGTAATAAAATCGTTTACCGAATTTCGAGCAGGGTTTGCTTTTCGGGTATCTTCAGTCCAAGGTTTTTTTGGTTTTATTGGTTCAGGTTCTACTAAAGAATCTTCGTCCTCATCGTCTTCCTCCTCATCTTCGTCTTCTTCCGCGTCGCTGTCTTCTTCGTCAGACTCTTCCTCATAGTCTTCATTTCTAATGGGATGTGGAGATGGTAATCGTACCGGTTTTTTCACAGGAGAGGAAGATGAATTATTTTTTTGGCTTTGTGGAGTTTGCTTAGGAGATTGAGGCTGCAAGGATGCAGATTTTGGAAGTGGTGCTGGAGGTACTGATGGTGGTTTTGTTGATGGTGTCGAATTCTTGGGCTGCGGCGAAGGCGATTTTGATTGTTTGGAAGGTTCAATCACAGGTATCCTTGAATCATCTTTTTTGGGAGGAACGGTGCTTGGAGATTTCACAGCACCAGATTTATTGCTTGCATCATCCAATTTGGCATCTCCTACTGTTATTTTATGTGATGCTGATTTCTTTTTTGTGAGTTTTCCCGTAATTACATCTCTTAAAACAAAAAAAAGATAAATAAATAAATAAAAAATAAAAATAATTAGTGTACACACTTAAATATTTACGATGTTTTTTCAAAAACAATAGACTATAACTAAAAAGCGGGAATCAAATAAATTATAACAGAATAAACAATTGTGTAACAATGTTTGGCAAAATCTAGACGTTCTGGCAACTTTTCTGGCTCCCTCGTTGGGATTCGCTATAACTAAGTATTACAAAATAGCTCGTAATTTGTTTTCGAAAATTGTGTTTTTAACTTTGGCTTTGACTTGAACCCTGTGCGTACGTTTAGTGGTTTAAAAATAGTCAAACGTTATTATTAATTACTACTGAACCGGTAACAAGCTTCGTAGCAAGCACAAGATCTACACTTTTGAAAGGAAAGCTTAAAACGAGTAAATGAACTTGGGAATGTTCCCTAAATACACCGCTGATTTACAAAGCTAATTTTAAGTGAATATTTATCCTCGAAATTAATTTGCTCCTACAATGCATTTAAGTTCCATTTCTTGGAGCTTTTGAAGGTAATTTTAGCACAATGACGAGACAGCTGCTGCAACTGTATAATTTAGTTTAGCTAGAAAACTACGAAGAAAACAAAATTTAAATAGACATTTACGTTACCATTTTTTAACATTTTGTTAAAGTGAGAGAAAAATATATTAAATTAGGAGTAACAATTTAAAGAAAACATAATAAAGATTTCTTTGCATAACTTTCAATTTTGGTTACAACGTAAACATATGTACATAAGAAATAGAAAAAAGCATTTTTTGAAGCGCTAAAATGTCTTGTTAGAGAAAAACTAAACTCATGTGACTAGCATACATAAAAATGTTAAAAACTAAAAGTGGTAAGACCATTTAAAATAAATAATAGACATATTACACATACCTAGAAATAATTCGTTTTTGTGTACTGAATTTCGAAAACTAGCGGAATTATTGGCCATCTTAAAAAAAATCCAAAAATATATTTACTTGTAGCTAAAAATACAGAATTTTCTTTCAAAACTTTTTCAATACAGCAACAAATGCAAAGGTATTGCACGTGGCATTCGTAGCAAAATTAAACGCTTACATAAATATCAATACTAGTTACCGCCAAAAATTATTTTAAATTGAAATAAAAAGAAACGATAATATTTGCATTTGTTTATACCACAAAGGTATTTGTGGTGTGTGACTCTGAAATGTGATATGTGCATAAATTTTCGTGATTTATAGGAAAAAATTATTATTCCTAATAATTTATTATTTCTTTCTTAGGAAAAGAAGTGCACTAGTGGGTTTTTCAACCCACAATTACCAACAGTGAACTTCAAATTATCAGGATGGTCAGAAAAGGTGTGTCACAAACGTAATTTTGTTAGTTCAATGAAAGGAAAAGTGATCATACTTATTTACAGAAACGTCGTACGTGACTTATTTGCTTTAATAAAATATAGTAACAGAAAAAAATTCATTAAAACGTTTTCCGAATGATTTTCTTTTTAATTTTTGGCTACAGATAATTTTAAGTAATTAATATTTAAATTAATAAAAAGGTTTATTATATTCTTGCCGCTTTTGTTCTGATTTCTTTGATTTTTTCTCTCCACTTTACTTTGTTATACAATAATTCAAGAGCAGATGTGTTAAAAAAATGTTTGTGTTTGTTAAAAACAAATTATTATTAGTAAACATATTTTCCAAGTATCGATTTCTTTTACAAAATATGACTCTTACTCCAAATTTTTTCTTTGTTATTTTATTTTGTTGCAAAACAAAACCTAAGACAGATGCCTGACCGTGAACTAAACGGCGAATACTTTGTAGTTAATATATTTTTCATTCGTTCAAAATAAACATAGATATTTTCAAAGAAATCGAAGTAAACATCTTCTCCATTTTTTTAAAATTAATTACAATATAAAAAAAAGAAAATTTTTTATATTTTATCTGCTCTGTAAAATGTCACTTTCAAATTTTAATCAAATCTTTTAAATTTCTCTTTGTATTTTACCTGCAAAATAATTAAGAGAACCAATGCATGACCTTGAAATAAACAGCGAATATTTTTCAGAATATTTCTAGTTAATATTTTTTTATTTGTTCAGATTTATTTGTACAACAAAAAAAAATTTTACTATTTATTTTCTCCACAACATATGATTTTCATTTTGATTTTTTTAAATTGATATTCTATTTTAGTTTTTTGCAAAAAATCAATGACAGAATTGTTCAAAAATAAAATGTGTCTGTTAATACAATTAGTGTGAAATAAAAGAGAATATTTATCGGTAGATATCTTCTCACTTGAAAAATGCAGAACCGTTCCACACAAGTAACTAAATACCAGATACGTATTTCGACAGCAAAACTATCATCATCAGTGGTAAACTAACATAAAATAAAAAGGAAATCATATTACTAGTAATTTATTTTATAAAATGTGACCGCTTTATACTTTAGATTACATACATTATCATGTAAATAAGTAAGTAGTCTGTAAACGTAGTGAGCTTCTTTTAAACGCATTTTCGATTATATCATAATTTTTTATTGTATTGGTTTTTTCAAATTATTACTTATGGGTTATTAAACGTATTTAGAGCCTATAGAACTTGTTGCAAACTGACTAAGTTATGACGCTTGTTTTTTAGCACTAAGTATTTGTATTTTCTATTAACGCTTGATGTAAACTTGCAAAATGTAAATATTAGTATAAGCCGTTTTATCTTTATCAATAAGCAAGGCTCATTATTGTCGATCGTATGCTCGTTTGCACGTAGCTTGTCATGTCATTTCCTTCAAATGCATGTTGCATAAAGTCGTAAAATAAGTCATGTCATAATTACTGCGTATAAAAACACCTGCGGTTGAACTAATAATAAAATCATGATTGTGTTATCTTCAGTAATCAGTTCAATTCGAAAAAGTACAAGTCGATATATGATTAATAGTTTAATTTTCTGCAGGTAATTGAGATTTGATAAAATGCATTATCAAACTTATATACCTACTATAAGGTTGCTAGGCACATCATACGTGATATAATTCACGCAAAATCGTCATATTTCACTTCAACTATTGAAGTTCGATATAATAATGATTTATCGCTTTTTTTGCCAATTTTCCCGTTTTAGCGATGCAATGAAAATTCAATAGTAATGGTCACAAGTTGATGCCATAAGTTAAAAATAAATAATAATAGCTATAGTAAAATGCTGTCGTTAATTATATAATATGCAGAAGCTTAGCTTGGAATAACTACGTTTCATTTACTGACCAGTGACGGCACTCGGGGCACGTGCCCCACCTATCAATCGAAGTGCCCACCCCAGTGCCCATACAAATTTTAGAAATTCTTTTCTAGTTGGAACATTTAATATAACTTCGTGCAACAAACTGTCTAACATTGAATTGAAAAAAGAAAGCTAAATTAATTTAGGTGCAATTCGACATAAAATTGTTTTCTTGCATGAGTGTACCATAAGAACCGCACAAATCTACTTACCTAGAATGAAATTGGAAACAAAAATTATGTAAAACATTAGATAGTTCATGACGGTTTTATGCTAGTTTTACAAAACAGAAAACATGAAAAGCTATACATAGAACAACAGGATACTTTAACGAGAAATTTATTGATCTAGAATAAAATTGTGAACATGCGACGATATACAGGAAATTGGGACATTACAAAAGTTTTCGTGCTTGCTACTGAATTACACGCAAAATACGCGATTTCAATGAAACCGCTTCTTTACAATTTTAAATTGGTTGTTAATTTACATTAATCAGAATAAACACTATTAATCAAATTTGATATACAGGGTGGTCCAACACTTATCACGCCCCTATTTAATTCTGAAACGGATCAAGATAGAGAAAAAGATTGTTAATAAAAGTTTTTCTTCCGTCAAGAGGCCGGCTGCTATAGAGGTCTTTCGAACTCCGCACCGGAGTCCTAAGCTCCTCTTCAGCTAAGGAGACATAGGTTAGAACAAGGAATTCGCATAAAAGAGGTTTTTCTGCGGAAAGTACTGTCCCAGTATTCACCTTCTGGCTCAGGCACACCGCGGAAAAAGTTGGACAGCCACCCAGACCGGGAATCAAACCCAGCGCCTCCCGAATGAAAAGCGAGCGCGTTTACCGCGGGCCACTTCTCTCAGTTTGGCTTACCTTTCTGCAAACTTAAAAAATAATTTTATCCAATGCTGTGACTCGATCATCATTTTTTTAGCAACCTAGCAATTTTTTGCGTATATTCGAAATAGATTGTTCTTCTTTTTTAAATGATATAAAACTTGTGTACTTTCACATAATAGAAATTTTGAGAAAAACGCAAAAAGCTTCTTCATATAAGCAGGCTTTGAATTCGAACAACAGCCTACCACAATCGCAGCAGTTGTAACAATCAAAAACAATTAAAAGAACAAAATGCGACTTAAATATTTACGATGTTTTTTCAAAAACAATAGACTATAACTAAAAATTTAAAAGCGGGAATCAAATAAATTATAACAGAATAAACAATTGTGTAACAATGTTTGGCAAAATCTAGACGTTCTGGCAACTTTTCTGGCTCCCTCGTTGGGATTCGCTATAACTAAGTATTACAAAATAGCTCGTAATTTGTTTTCGAAAATTGTGTTTTTAACTTTGGCTTTGACTTGAACCCTGTGCGTACGTTTAGTGGTTTAAAAATAGTCAAACGTTATTATTAATTACTACTGAACCGGTAACAAGCTTCGTAGCAAGCACAAGATCTTCACTTTTGAAAGGAAAGCTTAAAACGAGTAAATGAACTTGGGAATGTTCCCTAAATACACCGCTGATTTACAACGGAGTCCTAAGCTCCTCTTCAGCTAAGGAGACATAGGTTAGAACAAGGAATTCGCATAAAAGAGGTTTTTCTGCGGAAAGTACTGTCCCAGTATTCACCTTCTGGCTCAGGCACACCGCGGAAAAAGTTGGACAGCCACCCAGACCGGGAATCAAACCCAGCGCCTCCCGAATGAAAAGCGAGCGCGTTTACCGCGGGCCACTTCTCTCAGTTTGGCTTACCTTTCTGCAAACTTAAAAAATAATTTTATCCAATGCTGTGACTCGATCATCATTTTTTTAGCAACCTAGCAATTTTTTGCGTATATTCGAAATAGATTGTTCTTCTTTTTTAAATGATATAAAACTTGTGTACTTTCACATAATAGAAATTTTGAGAAAAACGCAAAAAGCTTCTTCATATAAGCAGGCTTTGAATTCGAACAACAGCCTACCACAATCGCAGCAGTTGTAACAATCAAAAACAATTAAAAGAACAAAATGCGACTGTGCTAGGCTGTTGATTGGATTCATGTGAGAAAGTTTTTCGCGTTATTCTCGAAAAGTTGGCTATGTAAGGGTATACAAGTTTTATACTATTAAAACAAGAAAAAAATCTATCAAATGAATGCAAAAAACGGGTGATTAGAAAAAAAACGATTGCGTCGCAACGCTTACAAAATTATTTAAAAAATTATTTGAAGTGGGACCATGTATAATAAACTTTTTATTGCAAACAAAACAATTCATAACCTTTCTACACTAGAAACTGAACAAAATAGGTCTTTTAACTTTAAATCGAAACCAGCGGCTTCAACCGCTGATCTACCGCGCGCCCCCAAAAAATAATTCAAATAATAAACTTGAAAATTCAGTTTATAGAAAACCTACACAAACATACATTACAATACCACACGATTCTTGTCATCATAAAACACATAAATTAGGTATAAAGAACACGTACGTTGTTACAAATACAAACACCAACATAAATCCAATTACGCTAAACACTTACTAGAACACAATCATTTGGTGACATCTAATAACACTACAAAATGTTTACATTTTTGTGATGATAAACGTAAGTTGGATATACTAGAAGCTGTTGAAATTTACAAACATTTAAAATGTGTACCTTTAACGAATGAGCAATTATTGATTAAATTCACTATTATTGGACGTTCTGGAATGATAAATCAAGTCATCTGAATGCAGATGTAGAAAACCAAGATCAAGTTATGAAGATTGGTTGTTCCTATAGCAACATCGAACGTTTAGTTTTAATCTTGCCCCTGAAAATTACATGTCAACATGTCGAAACACGTATAAGGCTAAAATAAAAAACCTGTGTCGTCCAGCCTTGGATTGGAACTCGAGACGTTCCGCGTAGCAGCCAAGTGTCCCAACCATTCGACCACTCTGGCGCCATTTATTATGCGTATAATTCTAATAATTTAATTTCTATTGCGTCTATAATGAAGTAGAACATCCCTCCCTATTTTGTGAAAGATTCTTCTGTTGTTATATCTGGTATTTTCTGTTTGCAACCTTTGAAATTTCAAAATCAATTTTTCACTTCTTATACACCTTTGGGTTGTTTTTTTAGAGATTACTCAATTAAACTGTTCAGGTAAATGACTAAAAGGTAGCCTCCCAGTGATGTTTTCTCAATAGAAAGTTGTTCCTATTGTTATTTAACACGTTCATACCGAGTTTAAAGCTAAAATTCGTAAATTTTTGAAACAACGAAAATTCTATGGTGGAGGGAGGTAGAAAAATTGTGCTTAGGCAGATCGGCTATTTGACATGCGTAGAATACGCAACTGACTTTTCTTTTCAAGCATGTCCATATTGAAGCAGAGCACCCTCGTTTTTGGGCGGTTCAGCCTCGTTTTATTGCGGTTTCATTTAAACTTTTTAAAACATCTATAGGACATTCATGTATAACCCACCCGAAAATTGTGGACATCTAGCGAACGCCCAAAATCAACACAATAGACTTCCATTAGATCGCCGCTGGTTGCAACTACTTTGGCCATACAGTTGTTGTACAACTCCTTAAGACACACTTTCGTGCATAAATACCATCAGCGATGTAATAAAATGTGAAATTTTCATATTTATTTAGCTTCGTGTTAGCACAATGTTATTTGGAAAAGATGTTTAGAATCAAAAAATACACGTGAGTAGCAAGACCCCAGCGTAATGACTCGGCAAATTGACAACGTTACCTACTGTAGAACCTAGAAGGACATGTTAAGACTATCCAATAGACCAAATAGATGTTTAAGAGTGAATATCTATTAGACACCACTACACATCATGAACATACAGACATAAAATGTACTAAACATGGACTTCCTATGGATATCCTGCGCTATATGGGTAGGCTGTAAAGTGCATAGAACGCACGCACTCATGCACGTATATCAGCGAGTAAGCCCATAACAAAAAAAACTTTAATGAAAGTTAGCATTTGGTGTAAATTGTAGAAGATAAATAGGAATACAATAACTTTTAGCTATACTCGGTATAGCGACCAATAAGGTAAAAACAATGATACCGCAAAAACATGCCAAATTCTCCTTTTCGGCTGGTTTTAAAACACATTTGGCTTTGATCAACTTTCGTTATACCTAGGTATTCCAAATTTGATTAAAACCGATGTAATAGTTTCTGAGAATTCAAGCCCACACAGGCGTACATACATACAGACCGGCATTTTTTGGATTCTTAGAGATCCAGAAGTATTTTAGTCAAAATCTCAGAATTATTTTTCACGATCACAATACATTTCCATACTGAAAGAAAGAAAAAAAGTAAAAAATGAGAAACGCAAAATGTTGGGTAACCAAGAAAATCGTATGGTAAAAATTTCAAAAAAAAAAACGTAGGAATGGTGCATGAAGAGAATATGAAGCAGAGGGAATGAACTAAAACACCTCAGAAGCGCTACGGATATGAAATATAGCAAAAAAGACTAAAACCAAGAAAATTAAACTGCAGAAAAAATAAATTAATGCTACTGAATCAGCATCTTAATTTTTTGCTTTGAATTCCAAGAGTCATGCCAAACAGTTTCACTCTCGCTAAAAACAGATGCAACGTTAAAAATGTAATAGGTCAGTACCACCACTGTACGTAGAAAATAATTTAAATATTTAGCTATTTTTTAAAGAGAACTAATCGATTTTGTTCTAATGACTAAATCAACAAACAGTTTGCTTAATTTTGATATTTATATACCTACAAGTAAAAAGTTCAAATTTGTATAATTCAATTAAATATCATTTGCCATTGTGAAAAACTCATAGATTTTTTTGGTACAAAACAAATAAATCAAGCCACAACAACGAATTGTAGCATAGAGATAGAAAAACCAAACAAACGAGGAGATAAGTACTCTGTTTCTGCTGTTTAGGATACCCATACCATTTCATCCTCTTTGAATATTCTTCGTTTATGCTTCCGCTTAATGATAGAAAAAAAGTTAATGAATGAGAGACAAAAATATTTTAGTTGCTACGGTAGGTAAGGCAAAGGGTTACGTGAGAGTATGTATAAATATCCCACCGACCGTGGCCCTGGAATATTGGGTGTATTTCGGGAACGCATCTGGGCTCTTCACTTGTCCGGGGTTAGCTTACTTTTACTGTCTACCGAAAAACAATGAAAAACGAAGAAACACCGAGACCGAGAAGATTCTTCGTAGTTATTATTAACCCTAATATTTCCATTTCCCAAGAGTCAAGATTTCATCAAGAACTTCTCATTCGTTGATACATTTAAGACCTTAAAATATTATTCAGCAATTTCATTCATTCAAAAATAAAAATCAGAAGAATTAAGCTAGCTCATATTTTCATAAAAATATTATTTTGGGGGCTGTTTTTGAAAAGTCAAAAAATTGACAAACAAGTCTTATATAAGAAATAAATCATAATTTCCTATCAACGAAGCCATTAACAATTATTATTTTAGAATGTAACATGTGTTTTATTCAATGGTGTGAATCAATTTTAATGTATAATGGATGTTGACTTACACTATGACAAATACGTTTTCTCGCTAAACAAATATCTCACCTTTGAGCTTCAGCTATTGTTTAGTATTAAATTTGTGATAAAAAAATACCAGCGTAGTTAACTAGTTTACAAATTATCCAAACACTTTTTTATTAATTTCCACAATATATTTACTATCGATTTAAGTAAAAATAAACTTTTCGTGCATAATTTATCTATTTAATAATCGTTTTATTACACAAAACGCAACTATCTAAGCAACTTTGCTGCTTAATAAAATAATCGCCATGCCTGAGAAAAACAGCATTTTTTGAGCTACATACTAAGTCTTTAACATAGCACAATTATAATTTTTACTGTCGTTTATTACAAACGCATTGTGCTGGAATTTCCATCAAAACATTTTGTATATCCCTCATTTCACTGAAAATGTTTCTAAAATTGTCGATTACATCGTTAACCTGTCTAAGAAATAATTTAGAATGCGTTACTGCAGGTGAATTTAAAATAACATCTATACGTATAGTTAGTTGCACACTGAAACATCTACGAGTTTCAGAGAATTGCTACCAACCAAAACCGATTTGTAATAAATCTTAATGTTAAAACTCAAACCTCAATTATATTTATTTTAATACTAGAATCACAACAAAACATTTCCGTTCATTTGTTTAATATTTATTATTGGGTAAAATTGCAATTTAAGAGAGTTGCTGAAGAAATTCCAGTCTACAAGAGCCTTTTTGAATTTTTTCAAGTCAAAGTCTGTTTCTCTGAATAATCATATTTAATTCTTTATTACCCTCTCAAATAATTATACGAAATTATGTTTGATTTTTTTAATTTTTTTTTACTTTTTTATAATTCTCTTCTTCTTGTACGATTATGTTTTAATTGAAACATATTTCGCCAAATTATAAACCTTAAAAATGTACCTTTTATTATATTTCATTAAAATTATTTTAATTAATTTACTTATAATGACTAAATGTTCATTAGAGATTTGTTCCTGAAAGAGTAATATCATGATGAAGTGAAAATTCAACGAGATGTATTAAAGTTGTTTCCAACAATATATTTAACTTGAGTTAATGGTTATTTTAGGAACTTGAAAAATTCCAAACATTCAGATTACACGTCTTAGCTGTCTACTGTAGCATACAACACTTTACAAATTTACTTGTTTCAACCAATGTAATCTCCTTGTTTATTTAAAAGTTTATTAATAATTTATTGGTGTAGTTCTCAGTCGATATCAACGTTGGGTATCAATGAAGCCAAGTCATATTAGATATCCCCAATGAAAGCATTAGAATTGATGTCAGCAAATATGTTATTTTTAAATTCATACTTTACTTCCTGAGTTTCTTTTGTAAAATGTCATGTATTTATTTGTTGTGTCAAAAAGATCGTCAGGATTAAAATAAAATACAATATTTTTTAACGAAAATTCAAAACAATAACGAAACCTAGTTCTGTTTTATCTTTGTAAAAAAAGCAGGTGCAAAAAACGACAAATGTAAAAGTTTTTTCCACCATTGTTAGGCTCATAACATTTTAATATATGTATAGAAATTTACAAGATAACAAAAAAATTAACGTTTTTTCAAAATATCAGCATAAAAAGCTCAAAAAGTCCAGAATAAAAATTATTTTTTTTTAAATCCTGAATCCAAATTATAAATTTCAAGCTAGTAAATTAGCTCAAATTCAAGTTGTAAGAAATTTGAAAATGAGTATAAGTAATAATAAACAAATAAAAAGCGACTTATAGCTTTGTAAATTTTTGCTGGAAAATTTTTAAGAGGTCAAGATATATATATTTTTATTATTAGGTTAAATGTTATTTATATACCTAGAGTTACCGATCTGAAGCACGCAGAGGACATTGTGGTTCCTAACTCAAAAATTACGAATTGACGTAGCGTAACCCATTTAAAGGACGATCAATCAATTTCTATTGTTTTACGATATTCCGCCATCTAGATAATTTTCCTGAAAATGAGCTCCAACAAAAATCACGTGCCTTCATCCTGAAATAACCTTTTGGGCACATCGCCAAAGCTATAGAGTTTCGGCGCAGGGTATTTAAAATGCCGGTAGAACTATTTACTAAAAAACATGCATTGTTTAAAGGTTTTTCACGTTTACTCACCGGTATTCTTTCCACGAGAGAATTGTGTACCATAGGGTGAACATCGTGGAAAGCCTTCGCTAGGGCTTATTCTTGTGGGAAAAAATGCAGCACTTCAAGCAGTCGCTGCTGGCTCGGACACCTCGTCTTAACTGACTTATTTTTCGTTTTCGCTACTTATTCGCGTTTGCACACACCTTTTCTTTTGCTGAATATAGAATAAAATACTCTTTTTTAACATCATGCAACTGGTTAATGATCTCAGACTACTTCACATTTTGATTTACAAACGACTTGGCAAAAATTTTACGCTATTTATAAACCTTTTTTTAAGAACTAAGTATGCCTGCAAACACGCAAAATATAATAACGAATTTAGGAAAAAATCCCTTTGACCTTTAACAGCAGCATTATGTATTGATTTTTAACAGAATTTAGAGTATATTAAAGCAGAACATATGAGTGGAATTTAGTTTTGCGTGTTCACTGTTTTAAGGATCATGTTACAAGAGACAATTTTAGATAAACAAAGTAAAGCGTTTATTTAGGCAAAATATTTCCGGGGGTTTCTAGGACACATATTTTACTTACAAGATTTTTTGCCCTAACCGGAAAAGTAGGCAGAAAATTATATAAACATTTCACTGGCCAGATTTTTAAATATTATGTATTGTCGAAGCGGATGAAGGGCTGAACGTAAAATTGTGTCAGTAGCATCAATTACCCTTGTTCAGTCCTTTTCAGCCATTGGCTGCTGCAAGAAAACTCGCAGGAAAAGCTTGCAGGAAATGCGCAGCTTCGTGTATAGGCAACCCTCAAAATAGTTGGATACAGGGTTGCGCTATATATTGTACCTAGTTTTATTGTTTTGTTAAATAATTTGTAGAAGAACATCACTTCAGTTTTAATGCTTGAAAATCATTTTATTAAATAAACATACATTATATAAACGCAAATAAAAAAACTTAACTTGTGTTTGTAAATAATTGGAAAATATCGGATTTTTCAAAAATCTGCTGTAATACAATAAACTGAAATTGTTACGAAAATAATTTCGCGGAAATTTTTAAAATTTTGGAGACATTTACAGTTTTCTAGTTTTTAAGATATATTATTGTCCCATACTGCCAGTATGAGAATATGTTGTGATTCTCAAAAAATTCCAATCTGAGGTTTGGACCGAAATACATGTTTTGAACCTCTAGGATTCCAAAACGGCGATTTATAAAAAGATTCCGCCTGTCGGATGCGTGTGTTTTCCGCCAATATCCTGATTTTTTGTGATTTCTCTTCAGTGGCGTAACAACTAATCGAAAGACCCCTTCGCGAACGTGTTCAATGGGGCCCTACAATTTATTTGCTGAGTATAATTTAGCGTTCATATGAATCTTTTAGTATCTGGAATAAGCATTTCAAAAAAACAAACAAAAATTTATAACGTCTGTGCTTAACTATGGAATGGCGTAGAGTTAGTAATATTTTGTTTTGATTCATTATATTTTGCCTTAGGACCCGCTTTTATCCTGTACTCCTCCGCGCTGTGGGGATTGGCGGTTGCCGAAGAAAAGGCCTGCAGATTCAGCTTCACACAAGGGCTTCAGCTTACAGAAAAAGAATACCAATCTACGTTTTCTATGGTATTAGATCTATTATTTTTAGTTGACATGTATTACTTTCTAAAAGAAACATTACGTTTATAAAAAACTTAAAATCAATTATCTGTTCTTTCTACATTTACGGAAAGAATCAACTGTTGAGGTCATATGGGTTATTACATCTCTACATCTAACATACACAAGATGGCACAAACATCCAGACCCTGGCGGGGATTTGAACCAACCTGTACTAGCTCTCAGTCCATTGAACCGATCCGTAAACCTGTGAAATCAATTATTATTTATAAAATGTTTTGAGCTGAATTTGAATTTTTATATTTTAAAATAGATTATTGACGATACAATAATAACCAAAAATCTAAAAGAACGGAGCGGAATATTGTATTATGTTTTTGCTTATTTTTTTCTTTAATTTATTTTTCGGTAGAAAACCTCCCTAGCTTAGAAAATGCCCCACACTTCGCAGAACCCCCGGTTAGTGTGCTCCCCTCCCCTGCGTTGTAAAATTCTTGGCACCGTCACTGTTTTCATTCCAATATTTGTGACTTAAAGCATTACTACTCAGAACCACAACATAATTGGTGAATTAAGTAATTACTGTTATAAGTGAATAATTTTAAGACGCCTCCATTTTTTTGTGACGTCTACATTTATTGAGTTATAAAAATGTCCTACGTCAGTACCTAGACTGCCAAATTTTAATTGTAGAAGCGCAAGTATTACAAACTTTGCTGTCGGGAAATGGTTTCTTTTTCTTCTGCAAAATGTTTTAATTAAATTTAATTGTTAATTGTTACAAATGTTGGATGTAGATAATGACTTTTTGAGATATTTGTTGAAAAACAATATATATTTAAAAATTCAACAACTTTTATTAAAAAAACATTTGACGTCTAAACAATATTTTTCCAGAAATTTGTAAAAATAAAATTTCCACAAGTCCCCATTTTGAAAACATTCACTATTTTGAGTTGTCGCACCTTCTATAAATAGATGCTTAAGATGGACCCCATAATTGTACCAAAAATTCAGAATTTTCTCACAAAATTCAGTTCTCGGCGTTTTTGTGAACTATCCTCTGTGTGTAGCTGCTCCACCATACATTCCAAAGCTCGTCAAAATTGGACGATGCGTTTGGGAGACTAAGCTCATGTCGGAGTATAATTTATACCTACAAACTGTCATGAGAATTTATTTTTTATCTGACACTGTAACTTGAGTTCCGACATGAGTTTTGTTTTCGATGGCCAAACCTATCTAAAAGTATGTTAATCATACTGTACTTTGTGTATATGCATTAATATCGTAATTTTGAAATAAGAAAAATAGCCGAAACAAGTCGCTGGTACTTTCCCACTTTTACATTTTAAATATTTTCGAATCAATAAATGACTGAATAACACTGTTTTAGCAAAAATTAAAAAAAAAAGGTAACGCGGGAATTTGGACATGCCATAGCCTGTGCAATAGGATGTCGCACCGCAGCTGTAAGCATAGTAGGCAGCGATAACTTCGACTAATCTCCACGGAAACCAAGTAAGCGCCGTATGGCTAGTTCGATATTTTGACTCCTAATGTAGATTTACGTGCTCAGAAACTATTATATACATTTCAAGTTTAATTCAATGTATCAGTTTTCACTTACCTGGAGTCATAGAGAGGAACACTAAGCAACCGTTCAAAATTAGGTAATTTAAAATATTCATTTCTAAATTTGAATGTTAATACAAGAAAAAAATAAGTGAACCACATCGCCTGGACTTTCCTATACTTTACCTTCAGGAGTCGTTACTTAAATTTGCAAAAGTATTTTTAATCAACGTTTTGACAGTGATCGCAGTACTCTTCAAACTCTAGCAAGAACGACTGCACGTAGAAGACGGCGTAGCCGCAGGTATAATTCGCTGCATCCACGTACTGCAAATAAATTATTTTTCTGATTTTTGTGAGAAAAGAAATAGATTTATTTTATTTTTGAGACAAAGAAAATTTGTCAGCCAAAGATTAGAGGGAGTGAATAAATTAACCCCCCTAAATATTACTGCAGCTAAAAATAAGTTGTGGTGATTCTTACTACTCATAAATAATTTAGCTTAAGCAAAAATCTTTTGTAGTCCCCCGTCTACTAAATAAAGGAGTGTGAATAATCAAAAATTCATGGAAGGCGTCACAGAGAAACTAGCGGACTGAGACATAAACCAAGATAGATCATCTCTGCCTCTGCAGTTATCAAGCTAAAAACATGTGTAGCCAATCTGAACTTTTTCAAAAATTACCAAAATTTTGAACAGTTTTTATTGGTATAAAAAATCTCTTACAAAGTAATATTGCGCGCCCCTAGGGCTATTCTAATTTCAAATTTTGTCTCCATCTGTCAATTCGTTGAGTAACAAAGCGTTAAAATAAAAATTAAAAAAAAACTGCCGTCATTTTGAAGCTAATGATTAGAGAAAAAAGCACGTTTTTTCGAATCTTTAGCTTAAACTTTAAGAAAAATCCAACGAAGGTTATATTTCCTTTAAGGTCTTCTATCAGTTTCCGCTTACAAAATCACAAAATTTCGTTTTTAAAAAAATACCAAAATAACTTGTCTAACTTCTGCTTTCGGTTACTGATTTTTTTAAAAGCTTATTTTGTCGACGAATTCTTTATATACCGCCCATAGCGTATTAAAATTAGAGTAACCGTTTCCGGGATAAGAGGTAACAAACGTACCTACCCATAGACAAGACATTTTTAAAAGCCATTATTTTGTTTGCCTTCCTAGAGGTCCAAAATAAAAGTTTTCGCCAAAATCTTGAGTTAGAAAATTTTGGTGAAATCAATACTTCCCTATACAGAAAGTACAAAAGAACTAAAAAATGAAAAGGGAAAAACGGGTCATACGCAGTCGTTGATTGGGAATTTAATATTCTCCATAAAGTGTTTTGGAAATCTTCTATATTTAATTAATAAATGCAGTCCAACATAATTATTTTTTTAAAAAAACGTAAACAATGTTTGCAAAGTAAAAAAGAACAAGCTATATTATTAAGACATAAAATACTACAATAAAACTGATTAGTAGAAGTAAAACTCAAGGAAAATGATTTTAAAATCATTTCAATATTTTCAAAAAATTCTACGTTTTATTTACTAACTTTACAAGTGATCATTATTATTACATAAACTGCTATAGCTCTTTCTTAATACACAGAATTACAGTAATTTATCTCTACAGAGCATTCCATTATAGCACATTATTTGATATAAAGAAAAATGATTGCATAAGTTTAGTGTTTTATTACTACATATATTGCCTGTTCAGGACACAGCAAATATTAGTACAAAAGAGCGAGTTTTTTCATAGGAAAACTCGAAGACAAAGTCTCAGGAAACAAAAGTCGAATATGAAAAAAAATATATATTTTGAAAAATTTTATCTAACTTCCGGGGACGAAAATGCTTCCCTCCCTGAAAATTTTTATACATTTTGAATAATTTCCTATATAAATGGAGAATACATCTATTACATTACCAGCTAATAAACTAGGTTCCTTTAGTGGTAATTCAAAATTTAGAAAAGAGTTATTTGGTACAGCAACTTCAAGCGAGACGGTCATCCTGCCTGAAAATCTATCTAATAAAAACGAGTTTTTAAAATATAATTAAACAATTAAAATGTAAGAGTTAGAAGGCCATCACGACTCGAGATATTGTCGTTTACATTAAAAATTTACATAATCACATCTACATTTTACATTATAGACAACTGAAAATTTCTCTTCATTCAGTGCTGATAAATCGTGAATTGTCCAGTTCATAGGTTTATGCTGTTCTAGAATTTGGTAAAAGTGATCATATACCCCATCATTTATATAGTGTTCAATTTGTAAATTGTGTGTAAATATAACTTCCTATGCACACGTTTGTAATCCTTTCCTGTGTCGGGCAATTAGTTTAGTTATTGTCGTGTTTAGTAATACAAGAGTGCCAAAAACTTTTTGTTTTTGTTTTCCATTTGCAAGAACGATTTCTTCCAATTTCTTGGACATACGATAGGGCAATAACGGCGCCAGGGGGGAGGAGAAGAGGGGGGCACGTGCCCCACCTATCAATCGAAGTGCCCACTCAAATTTTAAAAATTCTTTTCTAGTTGGAACATTTAATAAAACTTCGTGCAACAAATTGTCTAATAGACAATTACTTAAAAACACACTTTTCCTATTTGATTTCAAGATGGTTGTGCCCACCCCAAAAATTTTGTGCCCACCCATCTAAAAAAAACCCGACGCCGTCGCTGCGATAGGGGCATTATTCATACTTCCGCTAGAAATAAGACTCCCATAAAAAATCAGGATAACAAGATTTAAATATTACCATTACCAAATAAAAATAATAAAATTAAATAGAATAAATTATACACGTGCAAAAGATGACTCCATTAACTAAAATCCGCAACCTAACAGCCGAATGAAAATGATCAGATCATGGATAAGAGATAAGTCGGATATGAAAACCGCATCCGCATATGTGCACAGACCGTAGTGCATTGTGGGTATAAAGCCATGAACGTAGAAAAACTATTTCAAGGTTTGTGTATAGAGAATGCCAAATTTGTATACTTGTATATGTTGCATATCTTACAAATTTCATGAATTCAAGAAAATGGAGTATAAAAAAATTTACAAAAATTAGGAAAAAAGTTTATTTATTATATTAAGGACATTAATAATCTCTCTCATCATACACGTAAAAATATTATATAAGGTAAAGCTCAAATTCTAAACTTTAGTTAATTTATTTAACAAATCTCTAATTAGTTTTAATATTTCTTTAGTAGAACAATGTATATTGAACAGGTCTAATTGAAATTCACAGAATCTAACAATTTGTTTAGTAAATTCATTGCACTCAAAAACTGTATAATTTTGAAAAAAATATAGCAAACCATTAGTACATCCAAAAACATTATTTATTGCTGATGGTAGACCTGGAAATAAATCGTAAATCATTCCATGTGCTTTCGGTTTGTATAAACACTCGTCTAATTCTAAAAAGCAGAAATTATCATTAAATGTAAAAGTTCTTCCAGTATAGCTCTTAAAGATACAATAAATTTTCTTTTCTTTTGTAACTCCAAGAGCATCTAAAAGACGATCATAGCAACCAGATTTTTTTGTAAAAGTTGGATAGACTACAACGAAAACTCTATTATCGACAATAATCATAATATCTCAAGATAGTCTCTGAACAATATGTGATATTTTTTTTTAATTTTGAGGTAAAAACGAAAAATATTCAGTAAATAATTTAGTTTCTGTAAAGACATTTCCATTTAATTCTACCAACCAAACCAATTTTTCATAGAAAGTATATATTTTACTATTTCTTGTCAATAAAGAAGAAAGTACCCAAAGTTTACAAATATCAGGTTTATGTAAAACTATGTATTTTTGCAGTTGATGTTGTAGTTGGTGTTATTGTAATATTTTCAGATTTTGGCGTTGCCTCTGAGCTAACTTTGTTAGAGTTAACATTAGGGCTGGGAATATTTTTCGATATATCGATATTATCAAATAGCGATCATTTTAAAAACCAACTATCAATATATCGATAATGTTGACGATATCGATAATAATACATACATAGAAAATCGAAATATAATAGTGACAGTCAGAAAAAATTTAATCCAAGAAATATTGTAGTTACTTCAGACTGATTGATTATTTCTTTTTTTTTAAGAGCTAAAAATAGAATAACTGCCTTTAGTTAAGATTAGGAGCAAAGTCAACATCAAGACGTAAAAATTTCATTATTCTTTTACAATTAAAACATTGCGAAAGAAACGTCTTGGTAAAAATTTATAATATCGATACTATGGATAATATATCGAAATTATTGATAATAACGTCGGCGTTATCGGTAATACAGCGATATTATAGTTATCGTCATACTATTATTTCCATCAATATTAATTCATTATCAATATTCGATATTAAATTTGAATCTGTAAGAAAGAAAACATGTCGTAAAACTTTTCCATTTCCACTGAAATCATAGCTACATTGACCTTTCATACAACGGTTATTTTTTTCGAGTTGAACGACTACTAGAAAACACAATTAAAATGTCCAGATTCACCATATTGTATTCAAAAACGAAATTAGATTTATTTTCCACACATTAAAAGCTCTTGTTGCAATATTTCTTAGTATTGATTTGATAATGGAAAATACCACAAGTGTATTTTTAATCCATTTAGTATTTGAAACCGAAAACTGTAAAGGTCCATTTGATAGTATTTATTAACTTTTTAGTGTCTGCATTTAAAGTATCATTTACTGGTAAACATAAAACTCTTGAAAATTTATTAGTGCTTTAATATTTTCATCACTTTTAATCATAAATGTCTCTGATTCATTATTCTTGGACGTGCATCCAATCATGAGGCTTTGCTTTCTCAATATGGCCATATTGTTCTAAATAATTGATAACTGATTGATCGAAATCTGACAGAGTCTGCTCTGAGCCAGAGGCGAAATCTGGTGTTTAACCAGTTCAGAGGCAACGCCGAAATCATAGTCAACCCTGTTTAAAAAAAAAGAGCACAATAAAGTAAAAATTGTTATGATATTCAGCTTACGGTATCCATCTTTTGTTATAATCAAATTTATAAGATAAATTTTCAATTATTACCGTTTTGATGAAGCTGCTGCAAATATTTTTCTCTGGGAAAATAGTTGAGATTGCTAACAAACTCTTGTTCTCGTAAATTTATATATTTGTCATTTAATTTACCGGCCTTGGATAAATGAAATAATTGCCTATTTAATTTATAAATTAATTTATATTCTTCAACTCTTTCAGATATTTTTAATCTTTTATCTAGGATTTCTATTGCTCCAGCACCAAGAGATTAACAAACTAGTGGTGGAAGAGCAAAAGAAGATAATCCGGATCCACTAAATAATAATTTACTTGTAGATAAACCAATTTCAATAATCAATTAATTTTTGATGTAAACGACAATATCTCAGAGTCATGATGGATTTCTCTTACATTTTAATTGTTTGATTATGTTAGGTTTAGTTTATGTACGAATTTTTTTTTACACACAATTTTTTTCCATGTAAAAGCTTGCAACAATAATAATAGTAATTATAAAGCATCAGCAGTTTAATTTGTTTTTATTTTCTGCCGAGGTTTGAAAAAAGGGGGAAATGAGGGAGCACTTTTTAAATTAGTTTAAATTAATTCTTTGCATGCCTTTTATTATACGTGCTTCGTAACCTCCCAATTTAGTGGTTTTAGTCAACCAGGCAATTTATATTAATTTATGAAGATTTTATCCTACTTGGATACTGTAACTCAATGTTGTAATTTTTTTAAATTTTACTAAATCTCGTTTTTTATTATATAGATTTTCAGGCAGGATGGCCGTCCTGTCCTACCTAGGGTTGCTTTATCAAATAATTCTTTTCTAAATTTTGAATCAAAAATAAAGGAATATCATTTTTAAGCTGGTAATATAATAGATGTGTTCTCCATTTATATAAAAAATTATTCAATATTTTTTTTTTTTTTCAAATTCGACATGAGACTTCGTCTTCGACTTTTCCTATGAAAAACTCAACCTTTTTTACTAATATTTGCCGTGTCCTGAACAGGCAGTATATAGTTTTATTGTATTCACATTATCTGTATACAGTTTTTGTACTACACTACATTTTCAAGATAAAATAGATGGAAGAAAAACTTGAGAAGAGGATAGTAAGATGCAGAAAATATGTGAAAAATTTTATACAGCATGTTCCAAAATATGCATACACAACCTTTTGAGTGTTCAGGGACTTTTATAAAGCATAAAAACATATTTGATCAATTAAAAAAGCGCTGAAAAGTACAATATTTAAATTTTATATACAATGCATTTTGAACACTATTTTGTTGATAACTGATATGACAATTTTTAGCAGCAACCAACTACAAGTTTGCGTAATACATTTGGAGCACCCTGTAGAGAGAACTAGCCCATACTATAAATTTAACTATATTATTTGTACTCTTCTTAACGCGTCAATTCGAAACCAACAATTAAAATAAATAAAAGAAAACAAGTGTAAAAAAGTCAAAATGGACTAAAATGATATCACTACTGTACAACAGTTACAAAAATATACTAAATAATTTTGATCAGAGTCTATTGATATGCATCACAGATTCTAAAATACTTAAATAAAATTATTTACAAGAAATAGTAAGAAGTGCTTAAAGCTTCGTATGCTTTACAGTATCTGTCCACAAGTTCTGAATTGTCATAGCTTCAAGACTATTCAGGAACGAATCATTATCAAGACTATACATCTCTTCTGAATTTTCCTGTAAAAAAAAAAGTAAAACGATTAGTTTGCGTTCACATATGCAATAACACGAGCAAACTCTAAATACAATCAGCCAATATTTGTTTAAATAAACAAAAATAAAAGCCGATAAGACTTACGCGCACCGTGCTATCGTCAATATAACCGCTGGAATCAGGATTACTGCAACGATCATTAAGTACTTGTGGCCTATTAAATCCATAATTTCGATACATGATAAAGCTGACAGCACAGATCACTCCAATAATACTAACACAACCTAAAGTAATACCCGTTATACCAGCAGCACTCAGACTCCCTTTAGTACTTTCGTTATTTTCAGCTCCAACGCGTTCCGAATTTACAATTATAGTTTGATTCATGCTGTTGTCATCATTGATGTATGAAAGATTTTCAGCACGATTTATTGCATTAAAGCTTGGATTAACAAAGGTTTGATTATCAGTGATATTCAAGCCTGAATCGGTGACATTTTGGTCTATCACAGTCGTTTCCTTAACTAAAGGATGCTCTGTAGTAACTGAAGACTTATTGGTCAGGTTTGCATATAAGTCATGCTTTTTCGATGGTTTGTGTAACTTAATAGGAATAACAGCTGTAGCATTTGGATATCCATTTGCAGAAGCTGCAGTTATGGGCGGAATGTAACTAGTACTCCCAACGGCTTTTACGGAACGATTTAAATTAGGAATTTTCGTCGTTTCGTGAAGTTCCGAAGGAAGAGATTGCATTGGTAATGTTGCCAGATCACAGAAACACACTAAAATAACAGTCTTAAGTATTCTGTCCATAAACGTTAGTAAACATATACTTACCACATATTTGGTATGTTATCCAAAACCAATGCATCCACCAATGTAATGTCATGACAACATTCGCAGACCAAACTACAAAAGAAACTTCATTGGAGAATAGGATTTCTCAAGCAAACTTACTTAGCTACCAGGTAATGATGTTGCTACGTAAAATCCTTGTAATTAAATTATTATGTAATACCTTATTATGTGGATAATAGGTAATGACAATAGAGTTGTGTAATTGTTAACCAAAAACATATAATAAGAGGCGCTAAATTAAGATAACATACAGATTTTTTTGTACAGATAACAAAGATCAAAATAAGTCTGCTTTTATGTTGATCGATCGAACAAAAATTATAAATATAAACATACCCTAGGCTACAACACATATACACCTGTAAAGCTCTTCACAACAATTTACAAAAAAATACACCTTGAAGTCAACAATACTGCCAATAGAAAGTGCTAATGACAAAACTCCCATTCATGGGAAATCCTACATGAGCGTCTCGTTAAAAAGGTGCAGGGTCAATACGTACGTAATACCATTCATACCAGCGCTTCTCTTTTAGTAGATACAGGACATAACATCCACTAACCACATCGTCCACTATGTATGTATTTTGTATGCCCATGTCGCACACAACGCTTACTCTGCATATTGACCGCAACGTCCACATTGACCGCAACGTCCACATTGACCGCAACGTCCACATTGACCGCAACGTCCACATTGACCGCAACGTCCACTTTGATCGAAACGTCCACCGTGTCCACAACGCCCCACACTTAAGTCGCTGTAACACCCAACGTGGATACAACGCCCACTTATGTGTGGTCACCATAACAACCACCACTGCCATAACGTCTGCCGCTACCATATCGCCCACTACCGTAACGGGCCACAACGGCCATCGTTTGTGGTGACTGGAGCGCGAACTGGTCGGCGTTATGAACGTGGTAGGCGTTGTGACTACCACACATTAGTGGACGTTGTGTGCACGATGGCCGTTGTAGGCACGGTGGACATAGCGGTCAATATGCAGAGTGGGCGGTGTGTCCCCGGTGAGCGATGTGGACATATAAAATACATGACGTTGTGGACAGTGGGCGTTGTGTGCGGATCCCCTTTTAGTTATGATAAAATTGAATAAGTTTCAATAGAAATTGTGTTATCAACATAGGCTAAACTGAAAAAAAGTTAACTCTAATTGAATTTGAATTAATCAGACACACACTGACGACAAGATATTGTCTCTGAAAGGGATAGGTCAGAGAAGATAATTCGTCAGTCAAAGTGAAAAAAATGATTATTATTTTTCCTTTATTCAATAAAACGACAATAATTTCAAAAATTCACAGAAGGCGTCTTAGCGACATTAGGGCATTGAGAAAAGCTTAATTATAACTAACTTGTATTTTTCCTACCTGATGAGACTTAAAAAATGGGCGAAATACGTCGCTGGTACTTTCTCATACTTTTTAAGTTTTAAATATTTAGTCAACTTTAAATGTTTCAAAAATTCCTGGAAAACGTCAGTAAAATTTTGGAGATTAATAAAAAATAAAAAAATGGTTCACTGTAAGCTCCATCAGCTCATAAAGTTTAAAATAAATGGTTTGGACAGTTTTTGATGATTTAATTTTTAAAACCTAGAAGGCGTCACAGGGAAATTAGCGGCGTGGGACACAAACCAAATTGTAACACATCTCCAGCTTTAAAAGCCTAGAAATATTTAAAAAAATCGTGTGGTCGGTTTTGGAAAAATATTTTTTTGAAAATTTTCAAAGTTTTGATATAATTTTTACTTCACATATTTTTTAAGATGTTAAAAATGTTAGAAAGTACGGAAAAGGCGTTGAACAACAGTCTTATCATACTCCGTTTTCAGATTTAGGAAATTCGTTTTCCAGAGAAAATGCTACAAAAAGAATTTTTGTAACTTCCGCTTCCGGTTTCGGAATTTTTTATCGGCGAATTTTTGAGATACTTGACACTCCAAAACGCACCGAAATTGGGCCATCTTTCAGGAGATATGAAAGGTACATACAGACCCACTTACCTACAGGGAGCCATATTTTAATAATCAATTCTTTGGGTTCCTAGATGTCCAAATCGTGCATTTCCGTCAAAATGATTAACTCGAACATTTTCGTAAAATTAGTACTCCTCTATATTGAATGTCTATAGGAAAGTAAAAATACGTAACTAATTTTCAAAAATTAATTTTTGAAATACTCAAATTTTTAAAAAGCTTTAATTGTCACAGTTTTTCGGGTTACGAAAATATTTTTATATCGTACACACCCATTTCAGACAAAATATTTTAGTAAAAATTAATTGATAGAAACGAGAACCTCGTCCCTTAACTTATTAGACTAGTGAATGCGCAGGGGCAATTAAACAAAATTTGTTTTGGTAGTTTTCTTTACAAAAGCTACCTGCCCAGTACCATAACTTAGCGTAAACCGCTTATACTGAGAACATTGTATAACAATTGCAATGGAATTTAAAAAAAAAGCTTCCCCAGCAACTTTTTTTTGAATATTTGCTGAATAATAAAAAATTAAGAATTCTGAAAAAAAAACTTATTATAATAATAATTAAACTATAGAAATCTGTAATCAACGGCGTTGCGTTGCTATATTGTCCATATTCAATCAAAAATCTTTGAAAATTGGCCGAAAAGAGGACGTAAAAATTGCGAAGTTCTCCCTACGCTGCTCTTCTCAGATTCCCTTCACCCTTTATTTAATTACAAAATAAAAATAACTTACATTTTTGGCCGATTACGTCACCGGGCAATTACGCGGCGGAATGGGTATCAAATATGGGAATGAGAGAATTAATTTTTTTACGCACGCCACTGGTGAAACTCTATTGCACTGACGTGTGTCATTATCGGATTCTGATAGCATGGCTGTATGTACTCATATAACCTGAAATCTGATTGTCTACGTACACCTATGTTAAAACAGAAAACTGCAGGTGAGTGCAATTGTATCTGGTTAACGTAAACAGATTTATCAATTGATAAATATTATGTTGTTTAAAAGTAATTGGCGGTAAAAATGATCAGGAAATAACGCAGAGGGAAAGTTCTGGCTCAGAGAAATTGTCTCCCAAGGATAATTGTGTTACGTGAATTGCACGATTAGGTATGTTTACCCGCTTCTAAAAATACTGCTAAAGATCAATTAATATTCTCTGTTTGTATTCTCAATAAAAAAAGAACCTTGTGTTCATATAAAGGGCGTTTAATTGGCAACTTTTGACATTGTACCATAGATTGCCATAGGCTATTGTTTACCAAAATTTTATTAGCGTTAATTAATTACGTCTGTAATGACTTCATGATACAAACATTTGTCAATTATTTAAGAACAGGTATGAACACTGTTGAAACATTTGCCAATGATTGCAGACTTGGGCATATTACTTACTAGTAATCGTTACACTGCTTGTGGGTATCTACGGTCACCAGTATCGCTCAAATCAATTTGTTCAACATTAGTGTTACCAAATTTGCGATACTAATTTTTCATTTTGACGAAATGTTTTCTTACAGGTTGACGTCATGTCGCTTGCGAAAAACCGAATACTGAAACACAGACAATCTTTTTTATCTGCTACGTGAGTTGGTAAGTATTATATAATATATATAATATACTTTATTTTAAAAGCAAATTAAGATTTTGATGCAGCAAAAATTATGTAATTCATAATTAGTAACACTATTACCAATCAGAACTATAGTGTTTGCAAATATTTAGTTCATTGTTTGTCTTAAAACAATAGTAATCTTTGCAAAGTTATACAGCTTTTTTTTAATTAGTGTTATTTCAGTTAATATTAATCATTTTTACTTATTTTTCTCTACCGAGATTTTAATACAGGTAATTAACTATATTATGTAAATATTATTCCATTTTATTGCGCGAGGGTGGCAGGACCGCCATACAAACTTTACGGACCCTAGCCCACATGAGTTTTATGGGCCCCTTTTCTTGAAAATTCTAATATTAATATATTAAAGTTTTATAAATATGTATACAATTTTTTTAAACATTTTCAGTGTTCTTTGCAAAATTGTTATATACAGAAAACAATAAATAAATTTTAAGATACAATAACCTATCTAAAAATACGCATGCGACAAGAAACAAAAAATAATTCTTGTCAAAACTAAATAAACATTTTCTGGATTTTTGTGGTGCAAATTCATCAGTAATTATGTTATTCCAGTCTAGTTGTTGTACTTCATTGCTTTGCATAAGTTACACAGGGGTTTTCAGGAATGTTAAGCTGTATAGGGTGGCTCACCGAAAACGAAACGCGTGTTTTGTGACACTGTACCTCAAGTTTTCTAAAAACGTCCGCACATGTCAAATTAATTTGCAAGGAGGACATGTAATATGGGTATTTCCGGTTGCCTATCTTCAACCCCAAAATTGGCGTGATTTCCACTCTAAAAATTTTAAATGGCAAGGGGTATCAAAAGACATACCGTTTGAAAGCCCGATGGATTTGCATTACAGCAGTGCCTAGGCATTGCTGTAACAAAAATCTAAAAAAATATTAAATTCAAGACATATCCTTTTAATCCAAGAGTAACAACCGTACTTTCTAGTGTATCGGTAGCGACGCCGCTAAGGCTGCTTCCAAGTAGGAGTCCCGGGTTTTAATTCTGGGTAGGACAAACTTTTTTCTCATTTTTTTTTGTTTTTTATTTAATTTTTACACCAGTTCTACAATCAAATAGTTGAAAGAACACGTTTTGTACAGTTAATTGTAATTTTAATGTTTCAGGTAATGGAATCATTAAATTGATACTTATTTCATTAGAACATAATTAAGCATTATCAGTTAGAAGGAGATTAAGAACAGTTTTAAAATAAATACTCTACAAAAAAATTTAAAAAAAGGTTGCCCTGCCGAGCATTAGAACCGGCAATTTCTACTTACAAGCCATCAGCCTTAGCCGCGTTGCTACCGAGACATGGGAAATTATCGGTTATTCTCGAATTAAAAGGACATGTCTTGAACCTATTAATATTTATTTAGGTTATTGCTTAATTTTTTAATGTAAAAATCATTGTTTTTGACTTAACGGCATTAATAACAATACTATAGTTAAATTTGTAGTCAAAGTATACTGGGGACATAAAATCTGGAAAAATTAGATTTCCCGTGCATTTTGTATATAGTTTAACTTACACAATCTCGACTTAAAGCGGCTATGGACAATGATGGTCAAGCGTATATAAATTAAAGTATAAATTTTTCAAGAGAAAAGTAATGAAATTGGTGTAAGAATTTAAAATACTTGAGAAATTATAGTAATTTTGAGTAGGTATTAATTTACTGAGTGGTAAGTAATGCCGTTTTTTTTTATAAAGCCAAAAATTGAACTGAAACTGAAGAGGGCCGGGCCGGGGCTGGACCTTTTTCAAGCGGGCCCTAGGGCATGGTCTCGTGGGCCTAGACGAAAAAAAAGGGTGGTAGGTTGTAAGTAGCCACAATAAATAGCAGATTTGTATATTTCTACTGTCTAAATAAAAAAAATTTAAATGATTTCATAATTTTCTGAGTTAAGAAATTGGCATTATTGTGAAATTAAGAATTTGAGTGACACCTATATACAAAATTTCCCATAACTATTGTTAACAATAATTAGATCCAAATTTAATGTATGTGAAAGTTGTCAATTCCACAAATGCATCATCACAGTAGTCATAAAAGGCTAGCTACATAAACAGTGAAATTCTCCAAATATTTACTGGTTAAATTTCACACTACTTTCCTTGAGTATATTTAAATTTTATGCTTATTTGAAGGTAGATTTATTTTAATTAGAAGATGATTTACTCAGAAAAAACCTTTTAATATTGAAGTTAACGTAATCATTTGGGAAGTAACCAGGTGTTTAGTGTTTAGAGTTTCTTGAATTATTAACATTAGTTTGAAGCATTACTGAAGAAGTATATGAAGAAATAATGTTTGTGTTGAAGATGCATATTAAGAAATTATTTAATATGTTTAAAAAATCAGCACACCTGTGCTGATAAAAGTTAATTTCTAAGATAAAAAAATTTAAATTAACAGGTAAATATTAAATATTTATTACTCAATTTGATTTGTCAATGAAAACAAAAGTTCAATGAAAGTAAGGTGTAAAGATGTGCTAATCACTACCTTATTTTTTTTCCCATTTTCAAACGTATATAAAGTGCATTTCTATCACAGACAGCTAATTTTATCTACAGGGTGTTCTTTTTGGCTAAATAAAATGTTAAGTACGAGGAGTAAATTTCTTCGTCGAAACAAAAATACAACGCAAATTTTTTTTTAAATTTAAATAAAATGTCATGCCTTACACTCAGAAGGGTAAAAAGGCATTAGGATTCAGTAAGCAAGTTAAATAAAATGTAGTACGAAAAGAATTCTGATATAAAGGTTGTTCAAAAAGGCTTGTAATAATTTTCTCTCTTTTAATAATAGGAAAGTACCTACTGATTTTATGAAAATTTTCGAGATCCTCAGGAACCCAAAAAAGTTGTTTTTAAAAAACGTCTGTCTGTGGGTGTGTGGGTGGGTCTGGGTATGCATCATATCTCCCGAACGGATGGTTCAATTTTGATGAGTTTTGGAATGTGGAGGTATATCAAAAATTGACGTACAAAATAAGCTTTTAACAAAAATCCGAAAATGAAAGCTGAAGTTAGACATGTTTTTTTGGTAGCAATTTCCTCAGAAACCGAATGTTTTAAATCTGAATGGGGAATCTGATAGAAGACTTTAGGGCAAATCTGACAAGTTTTTTTGCGAAATTTATAGCTTTAAAATGGCGGCCGCTGCAATTTTTTGGTAATTTTGTCTTTAACGCCTTATTACTTAATAACGAGTTGGCAGATCAGGATCGAATTTGCTATTGTAATAGCTCTAGGGGACGCAATATTACTATATACAAAAAGGTTTGAAAAAATGAAAACTATAAAGTACAACATTTTTTTAAATTTTGGAATTTTTCAAAAAAAAATTGCTGTAAAACTGGCCACGGGATTTTCTATTAATTGTGTTGGCTAATAGAGCTGGAAATTAGTTACAATTTGGTTCGTATCCCGGTCCGCTAATACCTCTGTGGCGCCTTCTATGAATTTTTGAAAATTTAGGATTTAACCCTTCCGTGACCGTGACTCAGTTACCCCAGAAGTAGTTTTTTTTAAATATTTTCTTAAATAATGTATTTACGGCATTGCCCGTCCATGTATGCCTTCAATAAACATTAGCGTAGGTTAATAAATCATATTTGTTTGTAATTTTGATTTTTACAAATATTTTTTTTAACTTTTTCATCCCGCCCGTAAATATTCCTCAAAATGCTGCAAGTACAAGGTGCTCATTCTGTCCTCGAAAACAAAAATATCATGTCACACATGCGGAAAAACAATCTGCAATGTCCATCGGAAGGAAATAAAAAAATATTTTTGTCTTGAATGCGAAGAGTTGGAGAATTAATCATTTTACATTTATTTCATTTATTTAGAATACATAAATTTTTATTTGTATTGTCAGTAAATAAAATACTTAGAACTGCTTTGTTGTATTTATTTTGACTCGTAATATCTTTAAAATAAATATAAAACAAGTAAAGTACCAAAATTTAAAGAAAACCATGGGGTAACTGAGTTACCCCGTACGAGCCGTCACGTAAATTCCATTAGCACGGTCACAGAAGGGTTAATGCCTATTTACTCAAAAACGGCATATTGGGATGAAATTTTATAACAAAAATGCCCTAAGAGAACATGTTACAAGCTACGAGAACTTTTGGAACTACTAAAACTGCAAAGTAAAAGAAAATTAAACTTTTGATATTTTCAATAAAATATTGCTCTATAACTGACCAGACGGTTATTTTTAAGTTTTGTAGGCTCATAGAGCTGGAAATCCCAGTCTGCTAATTTTTTGTGACGTCTTCTATGAATTTTTGAAAATCCAAAATTTATGCCTCTTTATTTAATAAATGGGAGACGTTAAAAAATTTCTGTTTAAGGTGAATTGCTCATGATTGGTAATTGGTAGTAGAAACAATTCACAAAATAATGTTAAGGTGCAGCAATATTTATAATTTGTCTTTCCGTTTTTAGTTTTCTTTAATCCCAAGGAATCCTCTTCTCAAAAATCAAAAATTAATTTATATCCCATAAATACAATAAGACGGCAACTGGCAGGCTGGACTGTCATTAGCCACGCGGCCGTGGTAGTTATAGCTCAGCTCGTTTTGAGTGCACCTCATATTATGTCTTTCTTCCGTAATCTGTAGGATGCAATGTGTTCCATTTGCGCTTTGCGGAGTAATATCAATGCGCATTTATTTTCTACGGTTATTGTTGGGGGGCTACAATGTTGCTGATAAAATTTTTGGACATAGGAAAAGTACAAGTTTCTCTAGGCGAAGTGCTTCGCCTATTTTTGGTGCGATCGCTGAAAATTCACTACTATAAAAAAACCTTTATATAGCTTTCATATTTGAATAACTGGCGGACTGTGGAAGCCTGTTTTTTAATTAATGAAATTTAAATAGGTAAGTGTATATTTAGAGCCCTAATAAAATATTTTTTACTACTGTTTTTAGAACGCAACAAATTTTAGTTATATACAGTAGTTACCTTAACCAGGCCTTTATAAATTTAAAGTAACAAATAATAATGTATCAGGTTACGACTATAAAAGTAATCAAGACCATGTACACCTTATTTATTGATGAAGTTTCTGTAGTGAAGTGAAGCAACAATACCTACAGTTGTTCTTAACAAGTGCAATATTAAGATTTTAAATTTGTAAGGTTACTTTTGAACAAGTTATTTAAAACAATTACCATGTTATGCATATACTCTTAATAACTTTGTTTTCAAATACTTCTTAATTATCAGTGTTACAAAAATGATTAAAGGGAAGTTGGAAATACAGTGTAAAACCGGTGAGTTGTTTAAAAAATACTAAAATTAAATTAATATTTATTGACGCTTTGCATTTTACTCAAGAAAAGTAATTATAGGATATGGCAAAACAAAAAGTTTAATAACCGCTAGTAACTATTCAGCGTATGATGAACAAACCAACCGTAAAACGGCTTTATAATTTTCCATTTCACAGTCTGAAATAATATTCTTATAATAATTAATATAATTTTTATAGTCGGTAAATTACAGTACAGCTTCTATTGCTAATTGTTTATCATTATTGTTATTAGTTTGCAAAATAAAATTATATAAATTAACTATGTGCTGTGTAAGATATTACGAAAATCAAATACAAACATTATTTATGCTCGAGATTGTATTTTGCAAGAAATGTTATGTAGCTGTAATGGTTATTTTAATACTTACTACTCGTTTTCAAAATTAAACTATTATAATAAGAAAACGACTTTTATGTTTTACATTCAACTCATAAGTTTATGTTCTGAATTTTACAATAAAACTTCATCCTGCAAATAAGTTTTGACAAGGAAAAGCCTTATAACTGAACTTCGCAAATTGTGCATCCATTACTTCTGTAAACTTATGAAAATTTTAAAACTGGGAAATTTTAAGTTAGGGTAAAGCTGACATTTTACTTTTCCATATAATGACACTTAGAGGAAGTAAGGATAACTTGGTATCGGTTATAAGCTTCTTCCTGTGCAGATAATTCGAGCGGAGCTCTTTGTTGATAGCTGGAAACATATTCCAAATTTTATTTATTAACATTCTCCATGTGCTTATGTATATTTTTGCAGGGAATTACAGTTATAATGTAAACTTATGCTTCCTAGTATATCACATAAAGTTTAAAGCAAATGCCAGTATAAAATACTACAGTTGAATTATATACCGGGTGTAACAGTATTGTGGTAGACTTCAGATATTTTTTTATTTATTAATTTAATGAAATTCAGGGATGTTCAATTAAATACAACAACTCATTATGCAATGTATAAGTACTTACGGTAGTTCTTGCGGTTTAGCAGAAGTGATATCAACTAATTTATCTCAGAGAGAACACCCTGTATAACAAATTATTGTATTATTTGTGTTTATAGTCTAAACATATTTTTTTTTAAATTATTTAGTGAAAATTCAAATTAAGCATTAATATTTTATGAGCAATTTAAAAATTGTTTGTTAGTTAATTTTTGGGACCAGGCAGACCTTGTTTTGTATTATACGGTTTTTTCGTATCATTCATGATAAAAAATTTACCCATTCATTATAAATGTTTCTGATAACGGTGTATAAGCAATGTTTGTAACACTGTTACATAAATTAGCTAATTTACCTGGTCGCAAGAGGTTTTGGGCACAATTTAGATGGTCACGCTGACGTTCTTTCCATCATGCGCACTATATTTCAGTTATAAATCTGTGGGTATCAGCATTAATATGAACAAGTAATTCTTTAACAGTTTATTGTATCTTAGAAGGGATTTGTAGTCAACATTATTTGCGGGTTTGTAATCAATAATTCAGAATAAATTTTATTTTTTCAAGCAATTTGATTATGAGAAAGTTGATTTAATCGTTTAAATGCTATCTGGGTGGGCCAGGGTCCACCCTTATTGACGTCCATGCATGTATCAAATTTGGTGTTGGTGCTTAGAGCATTTTTTTAAATCGATTCAGTGATGTGAATGTTTGGCTTTTTTGTTTTACCAAAAAAATTTTTAAAAATTCTCAACAGGTAAACTAAAGTGCTGCGAGCGTATCAATTAAATTCAATAACTTTAACATAGCAGGCTTTGAAGACGAATACTACATTTTTATGTCTAAGCCTGTTGTGTTAACGTCATTTAATTTATGCTCGCAGCATTTTTATTTTCATCGGTTGAGATTTTTTTAAATGTTTGGGTAGAGCAAAGAAGCCAAATATTCATATTACTGAATAGATAAAAAATGCTGTATCAGACAACACCAAATTCATGTTGGACTGTGACACTTTTCAGTTGTTGTTGGAGCATGTATATGAAAACTTTTTTGGGGTAAACACTCTCCTTATTCATATAGGAAAAGAAAGGCAAATTGGAATTAGAAAAGCTCTAACATAATTTTACTCACACCTCTTTATAATGTTTTTTTTGTAAATTTTCTTTGTTGTAGGCATGGGGGTGCCATGGGTGGCCCAAGTGCGGCTATTGCACTTGGCAATACTAGGCCTAACAACTGTTTCCTTGGTTCTATACGTAGCATACATGTCAACTCCTCAGCCGCATACTACTGTATCGCCAGTGTTGCTGCCTGTATCACTTGAACTTCATGTGCCTCATACCAACATAACTCAATCTGAAGCGTCACTGCCTCGCAACGATACATCGCTGGCAGGACCACGCAATGTCTCTTCAGAAGCACCCCCAATACCTCCCTCCAGTAACAGTTCTGCACCAGATTTGACGCGTGGAGTTCCTGCTCAGATAATCTACGAAGCGGGACACACCGATATTAGTTCAAATCTTTGTCCCGAACTGGGTAAAAGTTTGCAGCTCCTTATTGTTATTACTTCGGCCCCAGCACATGAAAGTGCACGTATGGCAATTAGACAGACATGGGGCCACTTTGCAGCTCGAAGAGACGTGGCTATTGCCTTCATGTTGGGCTCTACACCCAGCATGGAATATCGTGAAAAGATTGATAAAGAGCAGTACATGTACGAAGACATAATACTTGGAAAATTTGTTGATACCTACGAGAATCTCACACTCAAAACTATATCTATGTTAGAGTGGGTGGAAAATTATTGTCCCAAAGCAGCTTATGTACTTAAAACTGATGATGATATGTTTATTAACATACCTCGCTTACTTACGTTTATTGCAAAACATAATCCTGAAGTGAGGGCTATCTATGGTCGGTTAGCTAAGAAATGGAAACCCATTCGCAACAAAAAATCTAAATATTACATTTCGCCACAACAGTACAAACCGGCAGTGTTTCCAGACTTCACTACAGGCCCAGCTTATTTATTCCCTGCTAGATTAGCAAAAGACTTATATTCTGCTGCACTTAACCATACATACTTCAAACTTGAAGATGTGTTTCTAACGGGTATTGTAGCAAATGATCTGAAAATTAAGAGAGTTCATGCTCCCGAATTTCTTAATAAACGTGTTTCACTAACTCCTTGCAGTGTCCAACGAGGTATTAGTATCCACATGGTCAAAGGTGCTGAGCAGTTTGATTTGTGGAAAAAATTACTCGATGGTCATGCTAAATGCAAATGACATATAGATGCACTATTGTAAACGTTAATATTTATCACAAATCGTATAAATTACTCGCTATACATTTCTGGCATTTAATTTTTTATTAGCGCATCCCCTTGCTATTTTATTAAAAATATTTATCACCATCCAACTGCTATATTACTAAGTAATTTTAACCAGGAAACTCAAAAGGCAGGTTTTTTTAATTAGTCAGTTCACTACTAGGGGATGTTTGTCCAAATTTCAAGCTTTCTCATATTTTGCTAATACTTTTTTCGTGACCGAAGAAACTTCATTGGTCAAGTTTTTATTTATTACCACTCTGATGTTAATTGTTTGTTTCCTGTATAAGGTGTTTTGAAGAACATTAAATTTTTGCGAATTCTATTTCGTACAGTATTCTGCACTCAAATAATTTTTTTGGTGTATCCTTTTATTTGTAAATTGTACATATTTTTTTATGCAATTTAAAACAATTTTTTTTCAAAGATGTAAAGGTTTTATAACAATACGATAAAAAAACTTTTGAGAAAATCTACGAGAGGCTGAAAACAGCAGGCTATAGATTTAGTATATCAAAATTTTTGTTAAATCTTACTTGTATTTCGTAACAACAAAATAAAATGATCCCTTTCAAATAGCATCTAAAAACCAAAATAAAAATGTTATTTAGTGACACCAAAAGCTGGACGATAATATGCCTTCAATCAAACAATTATTAAGATGTATTTTTAATAATTTTCAATACAAGTGCTGCCTCACCCTGTATAGTAGTGTCACTAATCGGAACACTTGGTTATTCATGTTTTATTAGCAACTTGGGCAGTTTTTGATTTATTAATTATATTAGAATCCCAACTTTTAGCTGCTTTGGTAATCTTCATTACCAAATTTTTGCGAAACAAGCATATGTAATAACCTTATCCCCAACTATTTGTAATGCTTATGTTGCATTTCCCTATCAGTATTAAAAATATATTAAAACAAAATAAAATAATTTTTTTTTATCAAATTTTACATTATTAAGACATGCAATATTATTTGGAAATATTTATAATGCAAATCTCCTCCGATTTTATTAATTAATTATTAGTGAGACATGAAAATTAAATATTGCCACCAAAATATAAAGTTCCTGTTCAACTTTTATAACACTCTGTTTTTATATATATTTACATTTAACAGCATTTTTTTACTTTTATATTTGATACATCATAGTGGTAATAATAAAAACTCTGGCCGATTCAGGAATAAAATGCAAATTAGAAACGAGCTCTGGCAACGTTTTTGGACAATTGTCGTAACTATATTTTGAGGTAGTTCAAAATGTTTGAAAACAATGTCTACCTTTGCAGCTGAGTTCAAATTATGTGATGAAAAGACAAGACACCACCTAATATTTGCTATCCATTAGTAAAATTTGTATTGTATTTAATTTTGTTTGTATACTTTGCTTGTATGTGCCAAACAAATCAGATACTGAACAGTGATAGAGAACAGTAATTCATTTTGAATAACGGACGGTGAAGACCATTGTTTTCACAGATGCTTTATATTATGACACACAGTATGAAGAGCAGATGCATACGATTGGTTGCTAAGAAACCAAACTGGGCAGGAGATTCCTTAACTTATATCGAATTTAATTCGATAAAAGTACGATTTTGAATTGTTTTCACTTTTTTAGTAATGAAAGACTGTAGGATACGCAACCGCATAACCTAATCAATACATTTGTGCAGTTTAGTATGCGCAGCTATTTTTGTACAAAGTTGTTTTATGTCTCAATTAATTTAGTTAGTACTTCCTCGTTAGTAGAATATTCGAATAAATCCATTTTTGTAGCAAAATGCATTTTAGTTTTATACTGCAAGTTTAGGAACGATGCCAAGTGAGATCGAATCGCAAATGTTATAACTTAGAAATTTTCAGTGATATTATAATAGTAAGATGAAGATAACCATAGCGATAACGAAGTCTGAATGTCAAAGTATGTGTTGTTTATAAAGAAAGGTCAACTGATAATAAATTTATATTTTATTCTACAATCCTACATTTCAATGTAACAGATTTGAACAATATAAGTCAATGAAAAGAACACTATTTTTCTTTATGGCAAATTAGTTTTTATTTATAACTTTTTAAGATACAAAAATTAGAACAAATGAAAAACATTAGAATGTATAAACATATCAAGTCACTGTACATAACTAAGTGTTAGAAACATTTTTTTATAATGTCTGTATAATCTATTAAGAAATTAAATAAAGTACTGTAAATACTTACAGAAAATAACTGCTTATATTTGCAAATATTTTTTGTACATAGTGGCTTGAAGGTAATACTAAGAAATTAGTGCCACGGTAATCGTTGCAATATCACGAGGATTCATCTAAAGGTGGGGGAACAAAAGATTTCACTTCTTCTAATACAAGTTCTAAACAAATCACAAAATCATTATTACAATCACAAATTTCAAAACAAATACTAACCTCGCCACTTCTCAACTGGGAGATCCATATCTTCGATGCTTTGATCATAAGGTGCCGACACAGGCTCATCACTAGGATCAGCATATTGTGCCAAATAGGCATGAGCTAAAGCTTGTTCTGCAGTAATACGTATGTCACTGTCTAACTCGAGCATCAATCCTAGCAAATCTACAGCAAGAGGATTTGCCCCTGTGAATACCTGTCTTAAATCTTTCTTTTTTAAGGGCGGAAGAGATTTTATGTAACTTCTGGCCTGTTAAAACAACACAAAAGGATCTTTTATTAAATATTAATTGACAAGCAAGAGACTTACACTTTCTGATGTGATTTTCTGCATGAATTCATCTGTTGGAGTTCCCAAAATTTCCATTATTAAATTCAGTTGATGAATATCTAAATTTAGTTAAGGAAATGTTACCTTACCTACACGAAAAACTAAGTACTAATTAATATTACAAAAACGGAATAATTGTTATTGTAATAAGTACCAATATCAAATTGTAGGACCCAAGGATATTTTTAATGAAAATTAATTGCTTTTAAACCACTTCATTTATTTACTAGAAAACGCGATAGGACGATAATTTAAATTATACCTTCAAAAAATTATATTTAACCATTTGAAAATTCATCAACATAGTGCTGCCATTTCCAACCAGTCTGATAAAACTAACCAGAAAAACTCATCTCAATGCGTTCATTAAACTAGTTTTGACGTAATCGCTATTTAATTCACTAATTTTTCCTCAAATGCCGATATAGATAAGAAGAATTAAGTTTAAATGATAATAAATAATAAAACAAAATTATAAGTATAAGTGAGTATTTAACTATTTATTATTTATTTCCAATAAGTAGAATTACATAGATAAATGACAGGCTGAAGTTTTAGTTTACGTATTTCGACAAGACTCGGTCAACTCATTTAATTACTGAATTGAATGGTGCTTATGTGAAAACTAGTTTAATAAATACATTGAGACATGTTTTTTCAGACCAGTTAATTCAAAGCGGTTTGAAGAAAATTCGTAACCGACTGTTTCCATATAAAAATTGGCTGCTTAACCGTAACCAGTCGACAGTACTAGTTTTTACTAGCATTAAAAATTTCAGAGAAATAAGTTTTCGGTGGCCTGGTGGGCAGTGGCGGTCCGTCCTGTTAGGCAGGGTAGGCAGTGCCTACCCATTAACTTTTCAAAAAAAATCAAATTCTAACTTTCAATAAAAAAAAGTTACATACAGTTTTTACTTTTTAACACCACGGCATACGCAAAGACCGAGCTTATCGGGCCAAATGATTCCAGCTACGACACAATCAACCAATCTATTATTCTTAATACCTCTGCATGCGCATTGATAAAATAATGCAATGATCAGATACGAAGAAATAGTAAACATTTCAGAACGCAATAAGCAACAGGCAACGGCTCTGTGGTTTTTATTTTACTTGCGCTGGTCAGCGGCAGTTGGGTACAGCATGCAGGTGTGATTATTTACTTTATACATACTTTGTAAATATGGAAAATCTCGTTGACCAGCTTTTAAAAGAAAAAATTTAATGGATGCTCATACGAAAAACAAATAGAAATAAAAAAACATGAGCGATGTACACCAAAATGACTAGGGCCGTTACAGACAGACAGTAGGAGATCGTTTAATACTGAATGGTATAAAAGAATGGATTGGCTAACTGGTAGCAATATTAAACATATGCTATTTTGCTGGAATTGTTTACTATTTTTATCTATATCTAACCCCTCAAAAGTACAGTCTGAAACAGGATACTCTGTTTTAAAAAATCTTTCAACTGCAATTAAAAAACGTGCGTCGACAAAAGAACTGTTAGATTAAAATTAACACGCATTACCTTGGCTTTAGACGAAGATTTTATTTAATAGGGATTTTATGCGTAGATTAATTCATTCAACAACAGGTCTTGGTAAATTAGTGTTGCCGTAATTTTTTTACTTTTTAATCTTAATGTTAAATAATTTTTGCCATTGTATACCCAAATTTTGAACCCACGGAACGGCACTGCTGGTGGGCACACAAAGCACTTTGTAGCCACGTCGTTGCAGGTTCAAATCCCATCTTTAAGCTTAGAAACACCTGATAATCAAGCATAAATAAAACAACAAATACATGTTTTGCCTTACCTTAGCAACCCTTAAATGTGGTAAATCGGTAATAAGCATTGCAATGTTCCAGTTGCAAATAATTGAGAAAAAAATTCTTAAATATATATAAAACTACTGGTGTGTTAATACCCATGTTTCTGTTTCAGACATTTGATTTTTTAAATTTTTTAGTAAAAATTGGGTATCCCACAAAAACCAATGTAAACCACATAAATTGTAAGGTTTTGTAAAATCAAAATATACTTTTCCCTACAACATATGTTACAGGAATTTGACTTACTAAACATTCTCAGACTCTCCAGGTATTCCCAAAAATGATTTTTGATAACAGGATTTGAAGAAACAATAATCTAAAATACATATTCAATAAATTTCTGCACTTTTTTGTTTAGTGTAACTTACAAATTTAACAAAATAGAATACATTCGTAAAAGTATTCTACATTTCAATATTTATTATTGCACATGGCATTAACAATATAGAAAGGATACGGTCAGAGCCAGGAAACAACGTGCGACCTGTTAGTAATTCGGCCATAATGCATCCTACAGACCAAATATCCACTGTTTGATTGTAATGCATCCAATTTAACATTATTTCTGGGGCCCTGTACCACCTTGTTGCAACATATCCAGTCATTTCTGTTTCAGTAGGCCGTGCTAATCCAAAATCTAATATTTTTAATTCACAGTCTTCATTTACAGCAATATTGGACGGTTTTAGATCCTTATGAGCAAAACAAAATTAAAAACAATCTACATAAGTATCAAATAAACACCTACTCGGTGTATTATTCCTGCTGAATGAATGTACTTTAGGCCACGTAATATCTGGTAGACCAAGAATTGAACGTGTTCATCAGTTAATCGTTGGGTACGTATAATATTATTTAAATCAGCTCCCATTAAATGTGTAACAAGGTATATCTGAAACGTGAAGTTTAGTACTTGCAAGTTTTAAAAATAGATCAGTTTTTCACACCTGACTAGTATCGTTGTGTGGATAGAATACATTTAACAAACCGATGACATTTTCATGACGCATATGTTTTAGAAGCTTTAATTCTCTGTAAGTACGTTTGGCATGGACAGCTGATTGAAAAGGTCGTGCCAGTTTTTTAATAGCCACTTTGGTATTTGTTTGTGAATCCATAGCGGAGCTAAAATTATGAAAATATTACAATTTCAAAATTGGCGGGTTGAGATATAATTCCTAACCTAAAAATGCTCAAATAATTTTGATATTATCACAGTAGTTAACAATCAATGATTTTTAATGAATTAGATAGTATTTTTATGGAAATATTACAATTTTTAATTATTTTAAAAAATAACCTAACCTTAATTTTGTGTCAAGTATTTAGAAGTGTAGGTGTTAAAAGTACATACCAAACCTGTCCGTATGCCCCTGACCCCACAGCAGAAAGCATCTGGTACCTCTCAGGAACTTCCCATACAGTCTTATTCACCTCAATTTTATGAAATCGTTCCATTTTCTTGCACTTTATTAAGAAAATCTAGTTGCACTACCACACTCATAAACAGATGCACTTATCTTTTCGTCTTGATTGGAAAGGCTGGCACACGTGACAAGGACACTTCTAGCTTTAAAAAAAGATAGACGAGTTGACTGCAGTGCCACATTAAGGGAAAACACTGCACAATTCTTTAATGGCACGCTTTCAAACATTCCAATTAAAAAATGTGGTATTTTTAACTAACAAGTAAATTTTACTTCACTTGGCAAAACATCTTTACTACCCACCACTTTACTCGAAACTTCTATTTTCTGATTCTTATGGTCGAAAATTTCTACTATATTTATAATTAACTACAGCCATGTTTAGATTATGTGATATTTTAATTATATACTATTTATTGAATGCTGTCATTAGAAAACCACTATAATTGAATGAACTTTGTACAGATTATAGTACAGTCTTACTGGTTTAACACAGAACGAGTTAATGAAAATTATTACATTCAATTTCTATTAACAATAAAAGGTGCTTGGGGAGTATTTTTAGAATTGGCATGATCAGTAGGCCAACTAGAGGTCCTTCCCTCCTTCTAAATTTTCCGCTTAGTTGTTATCTGTTTGAATAAAGTACTGTTGTATATTAAGGATATTTGAAGATATACTTGGAATAATACACAATTCAGAGGAGAAATAACATAATGTGACTAGTCGTAGATTTACAAACTTGATACTCCTTTTCTAAAATAGCTATAATACAACTATGAGAAAAACAATTACAATAAGGAATGACTTTAAAAATAAAATTGGCTCTTTGTTTGGCCATCTTGGTTCTTGAAAAATACTGATGTCCACTGAAGCTCAGCCAAAAAAAAATAAAACAAAACAAAAAGGGGAACAAAAAATTATAACAAAAATGCTGGTTTCTATCTACCAAAAGTTAAAAAAGCTACACAATTCACATAAACTGGTCAGAAGAAATCAAAAATTGCATAAATGCATTTCACACTTTGTTCGAAACACAGGGTGTTAATTAAGTACATAGACAAACTTTACAGAGTGATTCGTTGATAAATTCTAAGGCAACAAACTTTAAAAAGCATGAGACCTAACCGGCTTCCTTTGTAAGATGAAGATAAAGTTAAAAAAAAATGTTTTTCAAACATCTGGTAAATACCTAGAGGTATTCTGTTGAAGCTTGGTGTAGGTTAGTATTGTATGAAATGCAGATTTAATCTATATTCACCAGGCGCGTGCATTGGGGCCACCTCAGTTACGTTATTTTAGAAAAATCTGGTACGCCACTGTAAGTTGCTGAATAAAATCAGTCTGGAATCACATTAGCTACACTTCGTAAGTTGTACCTATAGCCTGTAATGATTTGATTTCTTCGTACAGCTGTAAACCATCTGTCACTTTTATTAATGGAATTATCAGTCAGTTTGATGTACAGTTCCTTGCAGTGTTTTAGTAGTTCTTAATTATCTTTGAAATTAATTTAACTGCATAAAAATTTAAAATAGTTGCAATGTTTGATTAAAAGTTCAAATATTTCAGTCAACAAAAATAAATGCAGTATCAATCACGACATTTACAAATTGATTTTTTACGATTCTTTTTCATTAGTAATAAATAAATACACAAGCAGCGCTCGCTCCCACATGAATTGCAGCCGGGTATAGCAGGATATTTAATTTCAGGTACCGTACTTAAACAAGGCAGTATCTAATTTTATTTTAAAGTGTATACTGACTGCTTTTTGTTCGCATGAACGTGCAAAAATGCTTAGATGAGTACGAAAACGTGTATGCTCTCAGAACGCACGAATATGATTCATCGCTTGCTAGTCTCAGCGAATAAATGAAAGGAATTTACGTGCAAACATTGTTCAATTTGGACGGGATTTTAACGCAAAAAGTAGTGAGCCCAAAAATATTTACTAATTTATAATAACGTTGGAATGCAGTAATAATTAGCCCTGCCATTGATCGATCGATACCAAAAATATTCCATTTTATGGAATCCCAAGCATCCGTCACATTCTTCGAGAAACAAAAAAGTGGAAAATAGTGGCAAATAATTGCAAGAAATTGAAAGAAAAATTTGGTTGATGTTAACAAAAAATTAATAGTCTGCGCAAAACAAACGCAAAACATTTCTTTGAAACATTTATCCTCGCCCAGCCACACACAAACCGTAATAACACAGAACTGGAGTGTAGATTTGCTCGCAAAACACAAAAACTTTGTGAACATTTAAAATTGTAGCTAACGAACCTGTGTGCACACAAACCGTTGCATAATAAATTAAATAGATTAAACAATTATTAACAGAAAAAAACGTGCTACCAAAACCAATATTATTTTCCATGTTAAAAAAATTTCTAGATTAATTTGAATGGCACCTTTGTGTAGTGCACAACTCGCCTTACAGGTGTAGGATCAGCGCTGCCTCTACTAGTTAAGTCTCTAATGTGTGGTCATGTTACACAAGAGGTATGCCAGTATGTCAACATAAATTCACTGTACACTTGTTCCAGTTTAAGAAAGTTACTAAAAATCTCAAATTACAAAAAACGTTTTTACTTTGCAATAAACACTAAAAAATGTACAAAACTCAGTAACTTTTATTGAAAACAAAATGAAATTGAAATAATATGTAAAAAACAGTATTCTATTAAATTAGTCATAAAAAATATTGTATTGATTCACTGGCAGCTATTCTAGCATGAGCTGTGCATCCTTTCCATCAATTTTGCGTAGACGTCCATATTTAAGTGTGAATTCACGCTTAATGTAAGCGAACAATATGTCAGTTATTAGAAAAATTTGAGCAGTTGCAAATGCTAGGGTGACTCCAAAATAAAAATTGGCATTTGCCGATCCAGAATAAATCCAGAGGTACCACACAGTCGGTGCTAGTGCTGTAGTCACAAAGAAACAACAGCCAACAAGGAAACCTTGCTGAATGTCTGAAAAGTCAAAAATTACTCATTAAAATAGAAAAAATAAAAATAACTTACAATTGAAGAGATGCTTCCAGCATGGCAAAAGTGCCAAAACAAATCCCACATCTCCAAGACATGGGTAAGATTTGAAAGTTGCTGTGAGAGACAACAAACTTGTAGCCAACAACATGGGATCGTTCCGAAAGCGAATGGATAATGGAATGAAATACAACAAAGTAACGTTAATTTGGAATGAATAAATAAAAAGGGATCTAAAGTGTTCAAACATTTCTATGAAAAAATACCAAAACAATCCTGTATTTGGACGTAAATCTGGTACTGTTAAGCTAAAACAAACTTAATAATTTTTTCATCTTTTCATGTAAAATTCATGTTAAAACTTACATAAAACCATATGTATCATTCACAAAATCCCAGCTTTTGTAAATATAATAGGATGAAAATACAAGTAATACCCAAAATATGATGACTATCATCAGCGCAGCAATTGCTTTACGTATTGCTTTTTCCACATTCAGGAAGTGAAGAAATAGTGGCGACAGTAAAAGAACTGGGTACAAATTTTGTGATATGCATACTGCAAGAGGTAGTGTGCTCAACAACAAATTTCCTAAAATAAATAGCCAGTACATAAATGTTATAGTCAATGACCAACAAAGTATAACCACTAAAAAATTAGTACAAACCAGACAACAATCCTGCCAAAAACAAGGCCATAAAAAAATTGCTGAAAACAGTTGTAGTAAATCCAACACAATTAAACACTGTGTATGGGTTGAACAAATATGCTGCAGCTACATAACTCGGTGGAATGGCAAAATCGCTGTTGTTCAATAAAATATCACTCGCATCTTTGGCATATTGTGCTTTATGTTCCTTCTGAGAGTTTTGCAAATATAGCATGTACCTCTTCGCAGCGACATACAAAAGGTAAGCAGTTGCTATATCACAAAATATGAACAGTAGGTGCAAGTATTTGCTAAAAGCAGTAACCAGAACATTGTATGCAACCAAATGTACGGGAGGTTCATGTAGCGTGTCCCCTATATATGGATAAATGCCTAAACTGGTTAGATGCAAACCCTCGGTAACTAAAAATTAAACATTTTAAACAAGAAAAGTTAATGTCTGTAGAAACTTACCTCGCTTCCACGAATTTAGCGGAGTCGATATTTCAATACGATCAGCGATTACTTTTTGGTATTCCGAAGTTGCTAGCCAAAACCTAACGAAGCCTCCTAATATGTACATTCCAATCAAAGAATTCATCTTCTTATCCATGTTTGGGTGTCTACAGAACCTTCTCTATCAGTTATACTTCACACACATTTTGTCTTCCTGCACAAATTGTAAACAATTAGTGAATATAACTGCATAATGTTAAATTAAGTTATTTTTATAGTATCAACATTTTTACCTAATGTAATTTTCCGGTAACTAATAAGTTATTAAAAGTTATCACAACATTTCAAGAGGTTAATTTTTGATAAAATACATGCTGCCATCTATAATCAACAATTGCAGTACGCTGTGTTGCCAGTTGTTATAATTTCGAATTGGAGACTTGAATGCAATCCGTCATAAGGCAGTATTCATCTAGGAAGAAATGTTAGAGCTAGACTATTCTGTGATATTTAATTAGAAATATAATAATAATGGTATTTGTAAATAGTAACCTGTATATAAGTACATATATTTAACTTGGGTTTGAAAGAAAAACAATATAATTGATACTTTCAATTTTTGGATGTTTGATGTGCAGCCTACAGCATTCATTTTAAATTAAAAACCTTAACAAAACTATTTAAAAGTTTAAAAAATATAGGGTGGTCCTAAAATAGGTGCCAATATTTTAACATCATATATAGTAGGCTAAAACAAAGGTTTCATAAAAATCGGTTCGAGAACGCCTCCTTACGGAGATAACTTCCTGGAGATGGAAGAGTACTTATAATCACTTTTTTGTTGACAACTTTCGCAGTAGTCGCACTAAAATTATAAAAATTTTTAAATTAGCATTACTCATTTAGTTCAGTATTTCTACTAAACTTTGTTTGAGTAAGTGCACCAGAGGCGTTTCATACGAGGGATTATCAAATATTTTCTTCGAAACATTTTAGATTTTTACAATTTTTGAAGTTTTGTCTATAATATCTTATTCTCCATAGAACAACAAAATGGACTCTTGTTGAAAGCTGCTAAGTAGGATAACATTTTTCGCAATCTTAAATATCTCGTGGCAACTCGATTTTACAAAAAACAATATTACGGACATTATTAGACTTTGCGACTTTCAACAAGACCGCCTTGTGTATTGTTCTTCAGAGAATAAGAATTTATAAATAAAGACTGTAAAAATCTAAAATATTACTTGGCCTCCTCCGGTGTATTTATATTAAAATTTCAAAATTTTAGTGCAACTATAGAAAGATATTGACCAAAAAAAGAATTATAGGTAGACTGTAGTGGCATTTCCGGAGTTAAGTTTCTAGGAACTTTTTTTATTTGTTGTTGGTAAACTATCTGCCTATAAAATATTACCACTCATTTTAGGGCCACCGTATGTATGTTCTTTACTTTGTTAACGAACAACTTGAAGGGTTTCTGAATTACCTTTAATCATGCAATATTTATTATTTAATAAATTTGCGTAACAAATTTAAATATTTTTGCCTAAAATAAACTCAAGTTTGTAAAGAGTGCCACAAAATTAATAAAAATTTGTGTAATAAATGCCTGATGTGACAACGCTGCTTTCCTTGCCTCTCTCTTGCTTCTGCATAATATCATACGTTAATAAAGGATAGAAACAGATGATTCATAGACAATGGTTGGGTCTGTGCTGTCAACTGAGACTAGCGTCTAATCGCTCAACTATCAACCGCTCCTACTTCTTATTGGTGCATTCCTAATGCGCACGCATCCGTTGGCACATTTTGAGCGATAACAGCCATGGATACGTGAGTGAATTAGGGTGTACAGCTTTTTTACTGCATAAATGATGGACGGCTCCAATCTCAGTTGGGGCCAAAATTTTTTTTAAATTTTATTCTACTTTTAAAACAATGTTTGTTTTTGCTGTTTGCGCGAGGTTTAGGTTAAGACATTGACTATACTCTTATTTCTAATTTATTAGAAGCTTCAGCTTAGTAAAAAGACAGACTACCTGCAGAAAATTAAAGACGAGTAAGTAGTGTTTTAATTTTAATCAAATATGTATGTAGAATAACAATTAACTAGTAAAAACACAGTTAGAGCTTCATGGTAACTCGATTTTACAAAAACATTGAATTATCTTGATAACTGTTAGATATAGCGACTTTCAACAACAGCACCGTTTTTGTGTATTTTTGTATGGAGAATAAGATTTTCTATACAAAACTTGTAAAGATCTAAAATATTGGGAAGCAAATATTACGTGACACCCCATACGAGACACCCCATACGAGACACCTCTGGTGCACTTATTCAAACAAAAATAAGTAAAAATAGTAAACTAAATCAGTAGTGCTCACATATAAAATTTCAAAATTTTAGTGCACCAATTGTACAAGTTAGGACAAAAAGTGATTAGGCTGTTCTTTCTTCAGGAGCCTGTAACTCTAACGCATCAAAACAAATTTCAAAACTTGTACATTAAAATCTTTAGAATTTAAGTTTAAACTTAAATATGTTTGAGTTTTCTGTAGGACTCCTTTAGTGGTGTTTCAAATTGCAGTTCTGCTAAACGTCAGAATTCTTAGAAAACCCTCGCTGGCAAGTTCTTCTTAATTTATATTAATTTCAACATTTGAATAAAATTTATTCTAGTAATAATAAACAACATGCCTCAAAGCTTCAATGCTATCTTTATCATTATCAGCTTATCAGTTTCGTGTTTTGTTTTTATGTAACATCTGGCACCACATCATGACATCACGTAACAAATCCAGTTTAAACATGTTTTACCTTGTAGATAATTTTAGTTTGCAGGTGCGCAGATTCGGTTATAACAAAGCTCTGTGATTGGTTCATTTTCCCTTCCCACTGCGTACTTTTATTAGTTTCCTTCTGGTGGCGATGTCTGCCGAATGTTCAATGTTGGTTATGTTATGTTTTAATTCTTTTAATTATATGTTAATTGTGCAAACTTCAAAATTGTAAGAAATTGTAGGCAGTTTTAAACGTGTGTGGTGTGTACGCGTCAGTAAACACATATTGCCTGATTAATTTAAGAGTTAGTGACTTTAGTATCAATTTTGTATGATCACGAAGATGATTGATATATTTGATTGGATTTTGCTAATTTGTATCTCTTTTACAGCTTGTGTTGGGGGGAGACAGAATTTTTTCCTTTTCCAATGCACCAGGAACTCATATATATCTGATAAAAGTAAAAATGGATGCTTTTTCCTGCAAACATGACTTCTTATAGGTAAGGTAAGATATTTAAATTACTTTGTAAGGTTTTATGTTCCAGGGGGTGGTGTTTGGGGGTATGGGAGCTAGGTATATGTTGGGACACTATGTTTCATTTAGGTCTACGTAGTTTTTTTATTTTTAGGTTATGTAGAATTTTAATTTATTGATTAAATGAGATTGCAATAAAGGTAATTAGCCAATTAAGTTTTAACAAACATGAACATTTCTTATGAGCAGCATACAATTTCATGATCCTAGTATACAGGGTGAGTCATTTAAGTGTCATTATTTCCTAAACCATTGAGAATATAATTTTTTTTATTAATCAAAGTTGTTTACAAATTATACTGGGTGTTTAATTATGCGTGTACAGCACGTTACCTTGTACAATATTTGATTGGATTTTGCTAATTTGTATCTCTTTTACAGCTTGTGTTGGGGGGAGACAGAATTTTTTCCTTTTCCAATGCATCAGGAACTCGTATATATGTGATAAAAGTAGAAATGGATGCTTTTTCCTGCAAACATGACTTCTTATAGCTAAGGTAAGATATTTAAATTACTTTGGAAGTTTTTATGTTACAGGGGGTGGTGTTTACTCATGAGGTAAGGGAGCTAGGTATATGTTGGGACACTATGTTTCATTTAGGTCTACCTAGTTTTTTTTATGATTCGGTTATGTAGAATTTTAATTTATTGATTAATTAATGAGATTGCAATAAAGGTAATTAGCCAATTAAGTTTTAACAAACATGAACATTTCTTATGAGCAGCCTACAATTTCATAATCCTAGTATACAGGGTGAGTCATTTAAGTGTCACTGCACCATTATTTCCTAAACTATTGAGAATATCAATTTTTTTTATTAATAAAAGTTGTTAACCATTAACTGCTGCATAACGTGAAATTATTACAAATTATACTGGGTGTTTAATTATGCGTGTACAGCACATTACATTGTAATGTATGGTATGTGGATGGATGTGTGACGCCTCTAAAGGCGAAAATACTGGAACGATTTTGATGAAATTTTAAGTGAAGAGGTATGTCGAAAATTGTAGTTCTAGTTGAGCTTTTCAGAAAAAAACCTAAACCGGAAGCGGAAGTTAGACTTGTTTTTCACAACTCTATACTATGAGAAAACAGTTTTTTACTTACAACTCCGTTATTTGTAGAAATAAACTCATCAAACCTTATATCAGAGAAAAGAGGAAAAAGAGCTCTATTCAATGATATTTGACGCATATTTAAAAAAGCGAAGTTAATGTCAATATTTTGAAAATTTTACAACCTATAAAAATTTTAATTTGAGATTCGAAATCTGTGTAAAAAAGTGTCTTAATGATATCAAAACCGCATTGCGATATCGTTGATAATAACCAAATTACACACAGAAAGCAAAAACTGAACATTTTAGTTTTTTTAGTTTGTACTGAAAATTAAGCAAAAATGCCAAAAATTGTAGGATTTGAATGTGGATCATAGCAGTACTGGAGATGCTGAATAATACTTTTCATTTAATCGAATTTCTATCACTTACCGTTTAGGAATCCACATACATGTGTAACACCCAATAGAAATATTAAACATTTTACTTTGAGATTGTATAGCCCAAAAACCAAAGATTTTATAATTTTGTGTCTATGATTTAATTTGTCTTAAACAATTGGCCCAATAAGATGTAAATGGTGTTAGGTAACGTTAATATTAACTCTAGAACACTAAACATACTTAGGAGTTGCATGAATACTAAACACTCGTAAATTTTACTACTTTTTTTTTAATTAGAAACATTTTGAAAAAGTAAACTATTATCACATGCTAAGTGTACAGTTTTTGTGTATATTAATGAATAAAAATTCTCAAAAAATAATTGAAAATGAAAAATTACTGTGCGCAGTTTTGGCAGCAACTGACTCGGTGTGCTCCACAAATACGGCAGTTGGAGCATTTGCAATGATTTGTTGTCATTCTTTGAAGACAAAATGGGCACAAATTGTGGTGTTAACTCGCATCTCTAACCACGGTTTCATCAGTTCTTCACTTAGATTCAGCATAAATGTTAATCTAGGCTCCCATTTTACATTATTTCTATTTCTATTGGAATTATAGATCACAAAGGAATTTCCTGTGGCTATATTTATAATGTCATCAAAAACACACATGGGACATCTTCCTGTTTTTTGTCCACAATTCATACCTATAAACACTAGACACTCGTAAAATATACTACCTCGACATGTAACGTAAATACTAACCACTTGCCCAGAGAATATGGGAAGGGGTAATTATAACGACATGTACGTGCGTGGGTATCCAAACAACGCAGATATGAACAGCTACTGTGAATATGATAAGCGATGCATAAGCGGAAACCCTCGAAACTGTATATGCGAAACTGAGTCCTCGTAAATTTTACGACCGTTTAGTGCTCTAGGGTTAACAAAGTTACCCATGTAACTACATCAAAAATGAAACGCCCTGTAGAATGTTTTCTTCTGATTATTCCTCCAGTTTATTTACTATTTTTGCTTTCAGGGTTGCTGTTAACAATATATACAACAAGGCTTTGAAACTGTTGGGGGAAGATCATCAGCATTGGAGGGAAGACATTTTTTTTAGTGCGTAACAAAAGGTTTGTTTTGGCATTTATTTGTAAGAATTTTTTGACACTTAAAATTTTTGATACATATTTTACTGTTGAAATAATTTTTTTATTACTTTTTTGAACTTTTTGAAAAAATTTAATTTTGATTTCTGTGTTTACGTAAAAATTTTATTTAACACGTTCACTAACCTAATGTAAACTACACTCTATTACCCACACGGCCTTATTTAAAATTGTGATGTTCCTGTGGATACTTTGTAATATTTTCAAGTTCTTTAAAAGATCTACATAAACCTATTTTTTTTAATTGTCAGTTAGTGTAAATTCACAAGTTCACATTGAAATCGTCATAGAAGGAAGGCAGAGCATATATGAGCCATAATGTGGTTAATGAATATTTCCTAATTGACCCACATGTCGGTCACCGGACGGTGAACGTGTTAAACATAAAGTTAATTTTCTGATTGTGTTTCAAAAGACTGTTTTTGCAGATCATCGGAAGCAGGAGGGTTGGGTGAAATCTCAAAAATATATTGCCTTCAAAACAAATTAAAATTTAAACATTAAAATTTCCTTTATCTTATTTAAATTTTGGTGTTCTTTACTGCTGATGTAAGTGCGCTTCTTTGTAATGGTATTTGTTGAAATAATGTGGGTGTCAGGAAACGTGTATGTACGTATGTCGGAAAGTGTGAGTAACTAGAACAAATGCAAATATAGGTTATGTCTCTGCCACATCACTGTTAATTTACCCAATTTTGCTAATCTTAACAACGTAATAGTTTTATAACTATTTATAACAGAAATCGCGTTATGGGTTGGGTAGGATTTCCCTGTAGCTTGGTGTATTAGGCAGCCATTACTTACCCTTATAATTACTTGTCCACTGTTTCTAATGGGGTTATAACTGTAACTATTTCTTTTTGTATTTGTGACTCTTTTAATTCAAAATGGCTGATGGCTGGTTCATCTTTATTTCTAGTACCATATTACGTGCTTGTCCTTTCTGTTCAAGGGTGCACCCATGCACTGCATCTTATTAATTTTCTTATGAGATGATGCCATAGTCGGCATGAGCCACCAATTTCCCCAATTTTTTTATCGAGTGTTTTGAATAGCATCACTTGGAAGTGGTTGTTGTCGCTGATCAAGTTTGCGACTCCTGCAGGCGGTAGTTGGCTATACACGAAGTGACTTTGAAGAGCCTAACATACTTGGTATGGAGCCCGAAAGGGGTGGTCAGCGGCGACCCGGCATGTTGGGGAAGCTTACTTGTTCACCGACCTCGATACTTCTAAGTTTTGCTATTGCACTCGTTTTTTCTTTCTACGATTTGGTATAGTGGGTGGGACAGAATCGAATTAGGTCTTCTTTATGTGCCTACTTCTTGTAATCATTATTACAAAGCACAGAACTTACAAGTTTGCTTAGGAGAATATGCCATTGTCGGCATGATCCACCATTTTCCCCAATTTTTTTTCAAGAGTTTTGAATAGTATCACTTGAAAGTGGTTGTTGTCGCTGATCAAGTTTGCGACTCCTGCAGGCGGTAGTTGGCTATACACGTAGTGACTTCGAAGAGCCTAACATACTTGGTATGGAGCCCGAAAGGGGTGGCCATCGGCGACCCGGCATGTTGGGGAAGCTTACTTGTTCACCGACCTTGATACTTCTAAGTTTTGCTATTGCACTCGTTTTTTCTCGCCCTACATCCTTTTCTTTGGTCATAATTTCAAACTGCAAAGTTTCCAGCTTTTTTTTTTATGACCAAATGCCGTTACTGGCACCATTTCTTTGAACCGAAGTTTTATTCATAGCACTGCTATTTGTTTCTTCTTTATTTATAGATAGCACATTAGTTGTCGTATTTGTCCTCTCAAGTTCAAAGAGTACACGCACAGCATCTCGTTATTTTCTAATGAGATTATGCCATGGTTGGCATGAGCCCCACCAATTTCCCCATTTATTTTTTCGAGAGTTTTGAATAGTATCACTTGAAAGTGGTTGTTGTCGTTGATCAAGTTTGCGACTCCTGCAGGCGGTAGTTGGCTATACACTAAGTGACTTCGAAGAGCCTAACATACTTGGTATGGAGCCCGAAAGGGGTGGCCATCGGCGACCCGGCATGTTGGGGAAGCTTACTTGTTCACCGACCTTGATACTTCTAAGTTTTGCTATTGCACTCGTTTTTTCTCTCTACGATTTGGTATAGTGGGTGGGACAGTATCGAATTAGGTCTTCTTTATGTGCCTACTTCCTGTAATCATTATTACAAGGCACAAAGCTTATAAGTTTGCTTATGAGATTATGCCACGACCGGCATAAGCTCTCCCATTTCAATTTTCGCCCAGAGTTTGAACGGCATCACTTGTTGGTGGTCGTTGTCGCTGGTCGACAAGCGAGGGACTCCAGCTGACAGCAGTGAGCCATCACATTTTGCAATCCTTGTGAGCGCAGTGACCCCGGAGAGCCCAATACGTGGTATGGGGCCCATTACGACCACTGCCTATTCATTATCGACGTCAGAGACACCTTCTCTGTTCTCTGATGGGGCATGTCGACTAGTTGGGCGGCGGACGGCAACTGGCGTGTTGGGAAACTTTCTTGGTCCATCGACCTCGATACCAATAAGTTTTGCCGTTGCACTTGTTTTTTCTCTCCCTACATTATTTTCTGTGTTTATAATCTCAAACATTGCAAGGTTAAAACTCCTTTTTTTGAACCAAGCGCCCATTACCGGCACAACCCTTCTCCGAACCCAAATTTTGCTGATAGGATTGCTACTAGCTATTTCGTCTCTTTATATTTTGTATATTATATTACATATGTTATAAAAGGGCCCCCCCTCAATTTTCAAGTTGTGACTCTATGTTCTTCCAACAGATTTGTCAACATTTTCATTTCTTATGTACTTACGGTAAAACTAACACCTTCATATGAAAGTTAACTGTTATGCTAGTAGCATTGCCCCTAAACTTAACTTTGGCGGGGAGGATTTGCCAAAATAATTGGGAAATTAGTGAAAATCAACAACATGTTGTGGAGAGTAACTTATGTTTTTTTCTTTATGGGCGCCTAATATATCTGTGTACTGTTCTTTCTCTCTTTGGGAGTGTTTACATGGAATCGAATGATTGGGACGCATATAATATGTAACAATGTAAAAGGTATAAGGAAATTCAGAGTAAACTAAATTATACAAATTTTTTAAAGCAATTACAAAGTTTTTAGTGGGAAATATATTTAGGTAAAGGGTAGGAAGAAAAAGACGTTCTCAGACTACCACTGGAGGAGGCAAACAAATCACCATCTCCATACAGAAGAAGAAGATGCAGCTGCTTTTTAAGATTACAAACAGAAAAAATATTGTATACTCATTTTTGTATTGTAAAGGTCTCCTAAAGGTAAAGTTCCTTGATTTTTTTGTTTTAATTTTATGTAATCAATCAATAATATGTAGTTTCAAAATGACGTGAATTATATTAGCAACTACATCCGCCGTAGTATGAACAGCTGCATATTACGAAGCCAGATTTATTGTTGTAAATACAATCTACGCCCTTTTGAATCTCGTTGCTCATCTCGAAATTAGCTCATGTTACGGGACTTATCTATGACCTATTTTTTTTAACATGTCTTGTGCATATCATCCTGTCGTAATTGTATTACAAAAATAAAGAATTTTCTATTTTTATATTAGAACTGTAGTAAGATAAGGTTAAATTGCTGGAAAGTTAGGTTAGATTTGCGCTCAGATAGGTTATGTCCCTGCCAAGAGTTAGTAAGGCAACAGTTCCCTTGCTGCGTTTGTGAAGCACGTCCGCGAGAGGGCGGCAGCGTCCATGAATTTGGAAGGTTCCCCTTTTGCCCGTAGCAGGTTGGCATTGCGGTAACCTTTCTTCTGATACCAACCTTTAAAAATGGAAGAAGCTTTTACCTAAAAGTCTTTATATTTAATTTTTAATCGGTGTTTAAATTTTTGGTATGATTAAAAATTAGTGCTTAAATTAAGTTGTGACAATTTACGGAGAGTGTGCCAAGAAAGTATTAAAAAAGTGAAACTAGGTTAGAAACATAATTAGAAAATTGTTCTACACTTCTTTTTTTGATATCGCTTCTTTTGGATCTGCTGCCTTTTACGATGATTCTGCCCCTATTGACATCATTGTTAGAACACTACTGACAGCAGGACTGGACGCGTGAGTGTCACATAAAATATACTACTTTCAAGAACTTTTTGGTGTACTCGAGTATTAATACAGTTCAATCCTTTTTGGTGGTTTTCTGAGTTTGATGTTTAATTTCCTGCAGTTTACTGCATTGCCAGTTGTTGGAGGGATATTCGATGTCTTGGGTAGGAAAGCAGTTATGATAACTTGTCTTGTAAATTTTTAAGGGTCAAAAGAATGTAGAATGAAGTTTTTAAATTTACCTTTTCATAGATAATTACTTAATTGATTGTATATTAAATATTTGCGTCATTAAAGCACGAAATTGAAAAGGCACTTCTGTGGCATCAACTGTGAAGATCGTAATCATCAACTTTAGTCGGTTTTGAAAAAGCAAAAAAGGAGCTACATAGCTAATGGTAGGATTTTCCAGCTTTCATTCATAATTTATGTTCATCAAATTTCCTTTTGTTAGTATTTAATTGTAAAAGCTTACTAGATAATTAATTTATTGATTGTAAATTTGTTTATTTTAAGTGACTATTAGAGCACAAAATGGAAAATGCACCTCAATTATGAAGATTCGGAATCATCAACTATTGACGATCTTGTGTCCTTGAAGATGTGAAAAAGAGCGACTTAAAACAACATTCCTTATGGTAGGTAGCTCTATCTTTCTTGCCCGATTAACTTTTGATTAATAATTCACCGTTACACTTTTAAAATTACTTTTGTTTTTCCATAATTTTGAGTTTACATAGCTTTTTACATGTGCGAGAGACTTTCCACCTTTTTTCATTTATACTTACCTGATTTCCTTTTGTTAGTATAATTCTAATAGCTCATTCACTGATTGTATTTTTTAAATTTCAGGTTGTTATTGGAGCAAGAAATGGCAAGGCACCTCAATTGTGAAGACGCAAAATCATCAATCAGCCTTGTAGCGGAGAACTTCCCATCTTTTGAAGATGTGAAAAAGTGAAACTTTTCGTATTCATTTTGATTATTGTATTTACGTACGTATTATTAAAATGTTAATTACAAATTGTAATAAAATTATAACAAATAAAATATTATTTGCAACAATCAGCTTGTTTTAATTGTCATTGACTATACTCTTATAGACCCGCAACGTTTACGAATTATTATATTTCTTGAAATAGTAGTAGACGTGAGCGACAGGTTGCGCTGTTTGTACTAAGAGATCTAGGAAGCAGTCAACCAAACAAGTTATAAACAACACTCTTAAATAATAATATGCTGGTCGATTGTGATGAAGGGTCTGTCCTGGTCGGCCTATGCCAGTTCGACTGCCAAAGCAGGTAGTTGGTGTTCTAAATATATTCAAAACAAGAGAAACTGTCATTACACGTAAACTTATAATACTGAAAGTTGATAATTCGGATGTCTGACAGAAATGGCTATAACACCTCTATTTGGGAACTTAACAAAAATATGCAAAGAATAAAAAATATATTTTTTAACTAAAGCTAGTTGGTAGGCAGAGTTAAAATCACGTAAATGCCGGAAAAGTTTTCGATTTGCCTTAAGTTGTTCTATCAGATTCCGTTACCCAAAAAAAGAGGTCTAACTTCCGTTTCCGGTTTCGGATTTTTTTGAAAAGCTTAACGAACTACAATTTTCAATATACCTCTTGCTTTTAAATTTCATCAAAATCGGCCAGTACTTTCGCCTGTAGAAGCGTCATCCACAGACATACATTTTTAAAAAACCACTTTTTTGGGTTCCTTGAGTACACGTTGCACGTACAAAAATGGTATAAAATATTATACAATATTTGAATTGCATAGCCTGCGGTCTAGGTAATAGCACAAAATTGTAAGTGACGCACGTCATCATTGTTGAAAACGTAACCGAAATTTAAAAAATTTTAACCATAACCGAAAAGCGAAACGTTATTTTATTTCGATTTACGTCCCTGGTTTTATTGCATGAAACATTAATTAATCATTTTCTAAGTTTATCACCAACACCCGCATTTCCTACTCTTACATCTCTCGATGTCCACACAGTTTCTTTATATATGCGCACTAATATAGAAAAAGTTTATTACAAATCAAATTGAATAATGCAAAAACTGCCTTCCAGGAATTACTATACTCCAGTCAAATCATACAACTCCGAATATCATAGCAATATCTCGGTCAAATATGAAAATAACACTTGCATGCGACCATTCTAAAATCGCGCCTTTTTACAAGGAATCCGACGCCGTCAAACTTGTGAAGATCGGATTTACGTAGCGCACAATATAACGATTTTTGTAAAAGTGAAAATATCTCCGTCAAATATGAAGATAACACTGGCATGCGACCATTCTAAGAACGCGCCTTTTTACAAGAAATCCGACGTCGTAAACTTGTGGAGATTAGGTTTACGTAGCGCACAATATAACGATTTTTGTAAAAGTGAAAATATCTCGGTCAAATTTGAAGATAACAGTGGCATGCAACCATTCTAAGAACGCGTCTTTTCGCAAGGAATCCGACGCCGTCAAACTTGTCAAGATCGGACTTACGTAGCGCACAATATAACGATTTTTGTAAAAGTGAAAATATCTCGGTCAAATATGAATTTGACGCACGTCATCATTGTTTACGTTTACAGTAAAAGAACATTCCGGTTCATCGCCTTATCGCTTTTTTGATGCATTACTGTATTTGAAAAGAGCGATTTGTCACTATCTCATTCACAATTTGCCTGGTCAGATATAATTATATTTAAATTCATATTAATTATGTGTCGCAAATTTGTCCGAAATGTACATATTTATATAAACATATTTTCAAGGATGTCTTGGTTTAATCTTGACGTAAGCAAAAACGGGATACCTTCCTTTTTTAGATCTGCGTAAAGGCTTAAAATAGCCGTAATTGAGAGCAAAAGCCCCTCAAAACAAGGGAGATTTTTCCGTTTCTCAACTGTTTCCCATTGACGAATCCAACTAAGAGCGGCTTAACTAAAAACCTAAAGATGTACAATACCACTTGCATGGCGCACAGCGCCCCTTAGTGTAGTCGTCTTCAACTTAAGCGTAAACGAATTACATTGGCTGCGTATCTATAAAGGTATATAATCAAAGGTTAAGAGCAGTTATATTTAACAAAAAATATGAAGACAAAGCTGCATTCACTCATTGATTGACGGCATACTAACTGCGCAAGTCCGACCCATAGTATATTGGTTTGTGGTCCGACCCTGCAAGAACGGTTGTTGATTTGACCGGCTAGACGCTAGTGGCGAGAATTTACCCGCCAAATAGCATGATGATACAAATTATTGCACTACTGCTGTCGGTATGGGTAACTTCACATCCATTATTTTTTAGGGTCTGCAATACATAAAGATTTATGTTCAAACATTTATTTATGACTGGGATATAAATTACTTTATTAATTAATAAGCAGTTTAATCAATAAAAGTTTTAAAGTTGTCGACATAGAATTGTAGTTGTTTTTTAAATTAGGAACTTTTCATGGTTTGTGTTGGTGGTGAACGTTTTTAGGCGGCCATGTTAAGGTCTTCCAGTTATCCGTTATACTTTCATTGTATTTGTACGTCGCAAATAGCTTGATGGAAACTAGTTCGAAATCTGAGTAAATAGTTGCGGAATTATTTCTTCTGATCATTCGTGATATTAGTTGAAGTGTGTCACACATGTTTTGGCCCAGTGAAACTGTGACGTAGTCTTAATCGTATCTGGTACAAACAGTTTTGAATTGTGTTGATTTCAATAAATTTACAAACATCGAAACGTGTAAGAATACAAAACATAAGTGAACTGTGCTACTTACGGTGCATTTACTTGAAATGTGTTGTGACGGTTTAGTTTGGTGAAAACCATAACCGCCCACAGTTTAAAAAAGTGTACTTACACCTACATTTTGTGTAGGTTATAAACTATGCATTGATATTTACAGTATGACACTACTTTGTAACGGTTCTTGATTACCTATTTCACATTTTTTGTTGTTTCCAATTTATCATTAAGCATGGATTTGTTCTACGACGACGTTCTCATTAATGCAACTGAATTCATTAAAGGTAAGTCTTTTACACATCCTTGCTTAACATATACAAATTCTATTTTTTTTTTGTTCGTTTCAGATCGGTTTTTCTTTATTTCGATAAGAACCGAGGATAAGCCAAAATCTACTACATGTACTCACTACTTCAGCATCGATTCGGAACTGGTTTATGAAAGTTTTTTCAATGATTTTGGGCCCTTAAACATTTCTATGCTCTATCATTATTGTGTTAAACTTAACAAGAAACTGAAGTCTGCTGCTTTACAGAGGAAGCGAATTGTTCATTATACCACGTTTAATGATTGTAAGCGTGTTAATGCTGCGTACCTGGCTTGTTCATATGCAGTAAGTCATTTAATAGTTTTCTTTTGTTATTGTGTTTCTGATTTTTGCATATTGCAAGGTGGTTTTGTTTTTTTTCAAGTGCCCCTTCTAGAAATTGTTAAATTTCAGTAATGTATATTATGTAGGGTTGACAGGGTCCTGAAAGCCGGTGCCTCGTGAGTTTGTCCCCAAAATAGCAATTTGTAATCAAAGTACCTACCAACAAAGCCGGTAGATATACTCAAGTGCCGTCATGATTTGACATTTCTTAAATGGCAACAATAACGATGTACTCTCCGCAAGAGGCTCGGCAATCGTTGTCACATTTGATATTTTGTTGTGTTGTTTTGAATATTTGAACTTTCCTTTTGAACCGAGAATAGTTATTACCGAAAAGATCGATTACTTCGTCTAATTTTAGAAACACTTTGCACAGGATTACTAACCTTAAGAAGAAACATAGAGAGGTGTAGCAGATTAGCGCTATCTGCTGGATGAGTTATCGTCATTGTTGAGTGATTTCATATAAAAAAAAATATTTTAGAAATATTTTTATATCAAGTCACTGTGGAAATATTCTTTTTATATTGAATCATTTTTTATATCAAGTCACTGTATTTGTATTTGTTTGTGAAATTACCAGCATCGAATAAGGCAGCTTAAGATGTACAATGTCTGATTTGGCCATATCAAATACTATCAGAACCCGTAGGCTACGCACCCAATTTTTTTTAATGAATAATACGTAATACCAGTGCGCGCGAGCTGCTCTGAATGTTTCCCATGTTGAGCCGGTCTCAGGAATAAGGGCTGCTCCCGGAAAGAAAAAACCTAAAAGAAGCTCGGAAAAACAGCTCCTACAAATTTTTTTCAAGAGAAAACATAAAGGGAAAATCCCCAGAAAATATCGCATAAAAAAGCCACAGAAAAAAAATCTTTTAAAAGAAGCGGAATGAAAGTTAGTTAAACTTAGCACTTTTCTCCATTTCCAGGGGAGATTTTCAAAATGTTTTTGAAACTAATAAATACGCGCTTGAAAATCTTTTTCGACATTTGGGTATAATTCCAAAATTAAATCTTCCTTGTAATTTAAATCGATCAGCAAGAAATAAAATGCACATATCGTTTTCAAGAAAAGCTCTTCTTTAATTGTACAGTGATCCACCAGCAAGGAAATACACATGTTTTGTTTAACTGATGTTTTTTAGTGGTGTTTTTTCCGGAAAATTGTTTTACTGGAAGATGTTTGTGCTGAAGCCTTTTTTAGACGAATTTTGTAAGTAGGTGTTTTTTTCAACGAATTTGGTCTCGGGCTTATGCAGGGACATTTTCACAGACAGTAGGGTGGTACTCTAATGCAAGGTATGAAAGGACAGCCTTCCAATAATCTAAGCATTTAATGTGAACGTAAATGTTTTTATCTGCATCAAAAACTGTAGCGGTCCGATGTATGAATACGCGCCTTATATAATAACTGCGTAAATATGTGGCTTCGAGGAATACAGACATATATGTAAGCTTGATTACGAATTAAGCTAACTACGTGTCGAAATGAGGTGCTTTGAAGCCTTGTATCAACCATAAACATTAAATAAAGTAGAATATGCGATTTGTGAAATAGGACGTTACGAATTCATTCTTTGTCGAGCCTCTTAGATATTAGCATCGTTGATTGAAATAAAATTATTTAGTTCTTAGTGTAGTTTGTTGTGTTATTTAAAGTTTAGTTTTCATTCATCTCACATATAGGGTAACGGACTTGTTTAAAAATTTAAAACATCGCAGTATACTGTTATAATAAATAATGTTTACATCACACTATTCTACTTATATTAATATTGGAAGCTGTTTTGTTTTTTCTTATTTTATCGGAGGAAAAGAACATTTGTTGTTAGAATACACAAATAGTTTACCTTTTGGTACAGGTCGCTGTCACAAATTGTGTAGTTACAAAAATTCTTCTGAAAATATATGCTTGACATAATGGCGCCTTCCTTTACCTTCATATTTCGCTCATACTGATATCAATATACCTATGCCACTGTTAAATTACCTAGTCGCTTTTTAAAAATTGGGAACCAAACTCCTCGAGGGGTGAGGGAAGTACGGCAGCCGTCTAAGGCATGGTGCTTACCACACCATCCCGTACTTCATATAAGAGTGCGAGATGGCTGGGTATCGGAAGCGATGGTCCGGTGGCCCTGACCCACCGCATTGCAGGCCAAACTCCTCATTGGAGTGTAGTGCCACCGACTTTACTTTACTTTACTATGTAGTTTTAAAAAAGTAGGAGTTGTTAACTTTCATTTTAATGTTTGTTTATTCAAACATGATTTAGCGATAAAGTTTTATTGTTACGTTATCTAATTATATTGGTAGAATAAAATATTTGGAAAGTTGCGTTAGTTCTCAGGAATATTCGTAATAATGTCAACAGGCTTCTATATATTGGTTGAAGTGACTTGAAATAATTGAGGGGAAGTCCTTGTTAAAGTATTCATGAGGTTTGTTAAATTGCATCCGTTTTATAAGCTACGAGTAAAATAATGTTGGTGAATTATAGGTATTGCTATTAATATACTATGTTAGGTGTAAAGTTACTCATTTTTATTATGTTAAAAATGTACCTGTATGAATTTAAAAATTTGTTCACATGTAAAGGTAAAGGCCTTTTAGATCATTTGATTTTTTTTACACTAAGTACCTAGAATTGGTATTTATATGCTTTTGCCACAGTGGTTTAAAAAAAATATTAATATTCTAGCTTTTATGCATTTTATAATTTTTAGAGGGCAGAATTTATAATTAATTTTTAATTTTAATATCCATAGGTAACGAAAATTTCACAAATGTTTTCAAGTTTTTGTAAATATGTGTGATGCTTTGTTTATTTGAAAAATGTTTGTGAGTAGTAAATTATATTGGGACCTTATAAGATGTACTGTAGAGTAATTTGATTATATCGACAACTAACTTCATTTTCTTGTTACTTTTAAAGTACAACGGTATTTGCATGTGTAATTTATTAAACTTGTAGCACTTATTATGTTTGTAGTTAGAAAAAAATGAGCAAAGCACTTGTATATATTTAATCACAACAATTACAGCTCATCAACTAAGAACTGTTTTAAGTTCTAGCATATTTAAATATACACCCTTGCTAAAAATCTTTAAAAATAAAAAAGTTGCCAATAGTCGCTCAGTTCCCATGATCACCCTGTATGCTAATTACTTTTAAAATTTAGTAGTAAGGTCATACTAGAAAAGTAACATGTAAGGGTATGAAATGAATACGTGGATATATCAGTGGTTAACGAAGCAGTTTTAAATAGGTTTGCTAAATGGAGCTCACATTGTAGATATGAATGATTTTAAATTTCTTATCATCAGTGTGAGTTCTATATTGCAAACGACGAACATTTCCAAGAAGCAAGAAGAGTAAAATTTAGTTTTCATGAGGACTAAACCTAGTTTTAGTGTTCATTACATTTTAGAACTTGTGGCATGTATACCATTGATGAATCTCACTTTGTATGTTTCTTAGAGTATTCTAATGTTCGTAAATTTCTGAACACTTGTTTCATCAGAGGACAACCTTTATTTCTGCCTGACGATTAATTGGAAGATTCTGCGTGGCATCTCAACCATAAACCTGTTGACAGAGAAACTTATTAGGCATTTGTAAATCCATTTTTACTTAGAAGTAATTGATAAGTTGAATGGTAAAACTACAGTGGGGTTCAACCTGGATCATTGCAGTCAAAACTATGTGTTTATTCTCTGTACTATCGCTTATTTTTAAATGTTTAATGTTAGTTAAAGTAGAAATTATTGTCATAGCTAAGAATTATTATTTTTTTGTTATAGAGCAAAGTGGCACAGAGAGCAAACTTTTTACATTTTTTTTATTTTTTAATATTAGGAGGTTTAAACATGCACACTAAATTATTTTTTTCATTTTATTATGTTTCGAATAAATACTTTTATGGTATCATATATAATAATATTATGTTATAAACTGTTTAAATACCATGTAATTAAATTTTTCTTTAATATTTGTAAGTCTTTTGTTTATTTTCAGATCATATACCTAAATTACACCCCAGAACGAGTAAATGAATTACTGGCTGTTAATAACTCTGAAACATACATCGATTTTCGTGATGCATCCATTGGAATGCCTTACACTATCAGTCTCATCGATTGTCTGAATGCTGTTTACAAGGCTCATAAGTTAGGGTTTTTCAACTTTAACGATTTCGATTTCCTTGAGTATGAACACTATGAGGTAATTAAGATATATTTCAGTTAAAAGTTTGTTGCACTTGGGTGAGTGCATGCATGGGTATGGTTGTGCAAATTAACCTTAATGTGCTAATTTCGCTGTGATGCTTTTTGTGAGTTCTGTATCTTTAAATGGCTGTCAATACCTACCAAAACCCAAGTTGGTAATATTCGTATTAGCGTTGTAAAATTCTTGAGCATGTATTTTTTGAGAACGTTCTCCGAGCATTTACGAGAATAAACGAGCATACACTGGTATATTATGAGAATTTATGTTTGGGATTACAACACAACCAAAAATCATTTTCTTACGTTTTTTTGAAAATGCTGTAAACTCTAAAATATTCCCGTAAATTCTCCAAATTCTGAATTTTGTGTGTTAAATTTGAATAAAGGATTTTTATTAGATCTCAGCTTTTTATTTAATTTTGTCACAACTGAACTCAAAAGAAAGCTGGCAGATTATCGCCACAAAACGTTTATTGAAATTTCGAAAATTTTTTGAAATCTTGAAAATTTTTACATTTCTATTGAAATGTTTATTTGGAAAATTAAAAATTATAAATATGTGAAAGTTTCAAATTTTGTTAAACTTTAGTAAATTAAAACAAAATTTATATTTATATTATAGTAGAGCACCCCCCCCCCCCATATTTTTTGAAGGAGTTATCATCAAAAAGAAAACAAATCGAAGGTAGACGGTGACGTGGGAGTGGGGGAAGGTAGGAATATTGTACTTGTACAGATCGGCTATTCGCTATGCGTGGAAAACGACACACGCAGACACCGCAGTGAAACTTGGTTTGTTGGTATTCTCGGACTCTAAAACGTGCATATTTGCCACAATTTCAACATCCGAGATTTTGCCGGTTACAATACCTTCCTATAGCTGTACTCTGTATAGGGAAGAATGTTAAAAAGCCTACAACACTACAAATTTCAAGAAGACGTATCATATGTAAAGTCTGCAACGTCATTTTTATATTTTGCATTTTTTGATAGTATTTGTACATATACATACAGTAAATAACAGATGAAAGAACCTGATTTTCTAGAATTGTAATGGCTTGATTCAAATTCGATTCTCGATTTGTCCTTATGGCATTATTATTCCTAATTCTAAAATTTTTGTAGTCTATAAGATGTGACAGAGTTTCTAGACTTTGGTTATAAAGATAGGTCTTTTCTTAATAGGGGGTCGTTCCTATGGGCATTCAACATGTCCATACCCATATTGAAGTCAAAATTCATAAAATTTTGAAAAAACAAATAATTGATAGTGGTAGAAAGAGTGGCCTATTCGACATACATAGCTCCTTTTTCGAGTTTGTCTATATTGAATCAAACGAGTTATACAGGGTCGCTATTAAAGATGGAACCAAAGCTCTCCTGCTAAAACGGTTTGAGATATAGATATGAAAATTTGAAGGCTTCCATTTGAAATTATTTCGCATATTTTGAGTTAAAAAAAAAATTTTTTTGACATGATTTTTGAGCGCGGCCGCCATCTTGAATTTTTTTAAATAGAAAGGGGGGTCTAGTGGCACCTCATTTGAAAGGTCTTTTAGTTCTGCGTCTGATCCTAGAGTTTCAAAGAAAAATATTTAGCCATAACAAAATGACAAACGTTTGAAATAAAGAAGTCTATTAAAAAAAACTAAGAATTAAAGCAAAAGCAAATGAAATTAAGTGTTCGAAATGTTCACCATTCACTTCTTGGCACATAAAAAGTCGGTTATGACATTCCTGCCTTACATTTTCATAAGTTTCTGGAGTGACATTTCTGTAAAAAACGCATTACAGAAACATCACTCCACAAACTTATGAAAATGTAAGGCAGGAATGTCATAACCGACTTGTTATGTGCCAAGAAGTGAATGGTGAACATTTCGAACACTTAATTTCATTTGTTTTTGCTTTAATTCTTAGTTTTTTTTAATAGACTTCTTTACTTCAAACGTTTGTCATTTTGTTATGGCTAAATATTTTTCTTTGAAACTCTAGGATCAGACGCAGAACTAAAAGACCTTTCAAATGAGGTGCCACTAGACCCCCCTTTCTATTTAAAAAAATTGAAGATGGCGGCCGCGCTCAAAAATCATGTGTCAAAAAAAATTTTTTTTTAACTCAAAATATGCGAAATCATTTCAAATGGAAGCCTTCCAATTTTCATATCTATATCTCAAACCGTTTTAGCAGGAGAGCTTTGGTTCCATCTTTAATAGCGACCCTGTATAAAGAAACCATTGATTTAAATCAATTGGTTTTTAAATGGGGTGTCGTTTTCATGTACAATTTCCTAGCTAAATCAAGATTTATTTATTCTTTATTAGTACAATAATGTTCATAATTTGGCAATAAACAGAAAAGGAATTACGTAAAAGTGTTAAACAATTATATACTTTATATTAACTGCATTCATTGTAAAGTAATTTTTACTTCTATACAAATCCATACATAAAATAAAAAATTAATTTTGCACAACAACTTGAAGCGACAGCTCTGTTATTAGTTCACACATACGCATCGTGTGTACTTTTGTGCGCCTATGTTGCACTGTCATTATCCTTAAAAACATTTCAGGGAGCATATATAAATAGCATCATCCCACCATGTACACACAATATGAATAATTCACAATATGTTTTTACTGACTGTTCAATATTTATAGTCTTTAATTTTGTAGATGGTGGATTGCTACTATTTATGCTCCTTGGGATGTTTTTATGTTATAAATTGGCAATTCGTAGGCGCAGCAAAGTGTACACGAGGTTGGAGTAAGAGGGTAGACCCTTTGCATAGCTGTTATGCATTGATCCAGGGAAAGTGGGGTGGGGAAAGATCATAGAATTGCTTTCTTAAAAACAATAATTCAAAATAATAAATAAGATACATAACATGAATATGTCAAACATTATGTTACACTTGTTATTTAATTACTTAATCAAAAACACTGCAGATAGTATGTTATTAGTTTGTGCAAGTAAAAGGGTACTTACACTTTTATAAAAAAAGGTCGGTTTAACAAAAAAAATTGTTTTTTTTGTACCTGGTTCCAGCAAATGTGTTTATTAGTAATAGTAAAATAAAATTCTAAATTTATTTTTTAGATGCAGTAATTCATAGGGGCTGCTCTCCTCTTTCGCCCTATTTTTTTTCGTTAACTTTTGAAAACATACTGGGTGGAAACTTTGAATGTGGGACATAGGACGTTAACCCGGAAAATTACAGTTACTGAAATTCCTGCTCTGCACATCTACAAGTATGGTAATGGTACCAATTCATAGAGATAATTTGTAACTTTCAAATGGTACTGAATACTACCAATTTAATTTGTTTTAATACGTAGATCGAGTGCATATTAGCCGTGGGCACTGCATGGTTTATGAGACGGACTATTATATGGTTCTCGGGCGCCATGTATACACATTTTGCGTAAGTTCTTGGTTCAGTGCTGGCAATAGCCAAGCCAAGATATCTTTCTAAAAATGACAGTTCAAAATATCTGAGACTCGGGTGGCGGGGGGGGGGGGGAATAATTGTTAAGCAGTTGGGATATCACCCTAGATGTGGAGTCATCCCTAACAAATTAATTTTTTTTACTTTCTACTTTTTACAGCGTGTTGAGAATGGTGACCTGAATTGGATTATTCCTGGCAAGTTTATTGGTTTTTGTGGTCCACACAATAGATCAAGAATTGATAGTGGCTACCCTTTGCATTCGCCAGAAACTTACTTTTCGTACTTTCGGCGTCATAATGTTACCACAGTGATACGTCTCAACAAGAAGATGTACGAAGCCTCCAAGTTTACTAGATCCGGGTTTGTACATAAGGATCTATACTTTATTGATGGAAGTACCCCCAGTGATAGAATTGTTAACCAATTCATTTCTATTTGTGAGAAAACCGAAGGTGCTATTGCGGTTCACTGCAAAGGTAAGTTTTGGGTGTTTGGTAATTTAACATTTTTATTAAGAAAATTGTTAATGTAACTATTTTTAGCTGGTTTGGGCAGAACTGGCTCATTAATTGGCTGCTATATTATGAAGCACTACAAATTCACTGCCCGTGAAACAATTGCTTGGGTTCGTATGTGCCGTCCAGGATCTGTCATTGGCCATCAACAAAATTGGCTAGAAAGGTAACTTACCAACAATTTTTTAAATTTTATCTTTTTGATGTGCAAACTGTTAGTAATCTTTAATATGGTTAAAGCGTTTTGTTAATTTTTGAATTAAAAATTGAATCAAAATTGTTTTATAAATGTTTTTAAAAATCCTTACTTTGATTTCTTGAAAATTCTTTTAATGTTCTATTGCAAGAGCTAAAAATTTTGAAAACTCTAGTTTCAAATATGTAAAAAAAAAAATTTGAATCTTAAAATATATTTTAAAAATGATTTATGTTGATTTTACAGTAAGCAAATGCAGCTGTGGAAAGCGGGTGATGAGCATCGTGCTAAAATGGGCATGGATGAACCGCAGAAGCATTCAAAGGGCATATACAGTTACATTCATGGTCCCGAGCTACCTGCCTTCAAAAAGTCACTGAAAAAGAACGATGTTAGTGGTATTTTACAGAAAGTGGATACCATGCAGCTTGAAGACAAAGATGGAGAAGATGATGCTAATACAGAGCCCATGACACAGGGCGATCGATTAAATCAAATAAAGGCACAACGTAGGCAGAGAGTAAACAGGCAGCTTCCAACGTGAGTGAGCTTTAAAAATTTTGTAATACATAGTAAGCTTCTTACCTTTGGGTGCTTTCTCTTTCAGTTCTGCTTGTTTATGTTTACATTTATAAGATATGACTAATAATATGCAAATTAGTTTTATACTTTCATTTTTAGTATGTTTTGTTTTTTGCTAATATTATTTTTAACTAATTCTATTATATTACTATAGCAAAGTGATTTTTTATAATGGTCAGCTCGTTTACAACAAAGAGACTTGGAAATACATATGATTATGTAAGATTTGAAAAATGCTGTGCTATGGTAACTTAACTTGGGTATCCATTTAAATTATAAGCAAAGGGGCTCATTAAATAAAATCTTTTATGCAATTTTCATGACTGATTGATTCAAGAGTAACCTTATTTTAAAAGAAAGTTTTGGTGTATTCAATGTATTCTGAAATTTATTTAACTTTATTTTACATCGATTCACATGTTTTCAAGTAGAACAAAGAAATCGTTAACAATTAAATTTTTGTATGTACGTAATACATAAATGTCATTATTGAGCTTCATTTGTCAAGTTGTGTTTTGTATTTAGTTACGCCAACCCAGTAGTCGACTTTAATTACAATCTTAATATATATTTTTTGCAAGCTGCTAGTGCTAAGTTGTAGATTTTGTAGTTATGTTATATTTATGCATGTTTTTGCATATTGGTGTACTTAAACTATTTTTTTATTTTTATTGAATTGCTAGAAATATTCATTTTTAAATTATACATTAGCATATCCAGAGTGTTATAAAATATAGACCCCCGTTCAGAGGCAGAATCCTTTCTTAAAAACCAGACAAAAACTTCCTACATACATGTGTCTGCAACAACTTAGTTTTCGAGATACAGAGATTAAAATATTTAATTTTTGTACTTGTAGGTAATAGGGTCAATTTTTTCTAAATAAAGCACGTGCACGCCACTGTACAACGAGGATTTGTTAAAGCAAATCAAAAATTAAAAACAGTTGTGTGCACTTTTTTTTTCTTCAGAAAAATTGACCTTATTACTCAAACGTACGGCCCTGGTGGCATTTCTGGAATTTAATTATAGCCAAAAAGGTTATAAGATAGAAGACATTGCATTAGAATATTTCATGCCGTTTCTGAATGTTTTAATAACGGGTGTCCAGAAAGTCTTTCAGTCAGGGCGGCTATGGATTGTATAACGCATGTCTTTTATTCAGTCATATCTAAGTCATTTATTTGACATAAGTCAATTTAAATTAAAAGGTTTTTTTTGAATTATTTACTTTCTGCATATTTCTTGTTATAAAATGTTTACGCAAGAACAAAAAACCTTTATTGTGAAATCTTATTTTTGCAATGGTCAACAATTAGAAAACGGAAATTGGAATTATTCCATCAATGCGTGTAAACAAGAATTTCGACAAAGATATCCAAAGACATACGTTATACAATTCATAGCCGCCCAGGACTAGCCTTTCTGGACTGTTATAACCATTTGAAAATAAAAATTTTAACGCCTTGTATCTCGGAAACTTAAGCGGTTGCGGACACATGTTTATTAGGAAGTTTTTGTCTTATTTTTATGTAAGGAATCTATCTTTGAACAGGGCCCCATGTTTTTCAAAACACCCTGTAGGTAGAATGTCTATTTACCTTAAAGCTTAAATGTCTTTTAAAAATTGGACAGTATTAAAAAGCTGTTCTTGTTCTTTTTTGGTAACTTAAATGTTAATATATTTTATTTTATTTTATTTTATTTTATTTATATTAACACTTGTTAAGTTTAATTCTAATACAGGTCAAGATAGAGAAAGGAAATGTTAGTCAAGTTTTTTGGCAAATTTTTACTTACTTTTCTAGGTATTTCAGCCACAGGTCTTAATGGCCTACAGTGCTAATCATATATACTACATACTTTGAAAAAGTTTTTGACTGATGCTGTGATTGTGATCGTAATTTTTTTAAACAACCCTAGTCGTTTTTTGCGCTTGTACAATAGAGAAAATGTTTTTCTATATTCAAGGATATAAAACTTGTAGATCTTTATCAAATCAAATGCATTTCAAAGCACACTACTGTGATTGCGGTAGACTAGTTTGAATTTTGGGTCTGCTAATAAGTTTTTTCAAATTTTGTTATACAGGTTTTATATTGTTGAATAGAGGAAAAAAACTATTGAATGAGCACAAAAATGGCTTGGGTGCTATTTAAAAAAAAAACATTGGCCAAAAAGTTTTTTTAAAGTGTGTTGTAAAAATTTACCAAAAAACTTTTATTAACTTTTTTCCTCCGCCTTGATCTGTTTCAGAATTAAATATGGGTGTAATGAGTATTGCACCACTCTTGTTTTCAAGATCCAAAAAGAACTTTTTCTTTAAGTGATGGTTATTTTTGGCAACCTGACTTTAATATAACCTTCTATTATCTATTTTATCTTTGCTGATGTTTTGGTATAGTTAGTGGTGGTACTAATGTTATATGTTACGTTTTAATTTCTGTGGGATAATATGGAGATATTTATAGTATGTGCCATATTTCTTCTTATACATTATATATTTCCATATCACAAAAAAAATTATTACACAGGTAGTGGTAATATAATTCTTCATAGAATAAAAAATTAAATTTTTATTAATGTTATATAACAAAAGTCATAACAAATTTTATTGTATAGCACAACTAAACCGATTAGGAATGTTTTGTGATGTTAAGTGTAACTTTTATTATTTTGTAAGAAATTACGAAAATTGTCAGAATAACTAAGTAACCAATACTTAAAAAACAAAGATTATATAGTAACAATAACTATTTACTAAAAACCACATAATGTTCAAATGTTAAAAAATAAAATTGACTGATTTGTTTTTTAAATTTATATTTGTTTTATTTTTATGGCTTACAAATTTTTTAACTAGAAGTATGTACAGGGTGCATCAATAGGTTGTGACGTTTTTTGACATGGTAGGATAAGATTTGAAATTCAGGTAGAGGTATAAAACAATACTCAATAAAATACATAAAGCAATTTATTAAAATGCAATTGATTTAAAAAAATTATAGATTTTAGAAGTAGACACTGTTGTCAATGGCTCTGGGGATCTTGATAGCCAAGTGATATCGCGTAGTTTCACAGGACACGTATTTATGGCTATCAGAGATAAATAATACAAGTTATGGCTATGGAAACTGCATTCAGTAACAAATATGTTGGTACCTAACAGTTTTTCCCCACTTCAGTTTACTACAACTGCGCTCCGAAAAAAGGTTACAACCGATTGTCGCACCCTCATGTCGTATTACAGCTCACTTTTTAAAAGGATTTCAGTACATATTTATATTAGGGCTTATAGGAAGTGTTTCAAATTCTCAAATTGAACTTGACAAGTCAACGATAAAATTACGGTATAGACCATGATTTACCGCGATTGCCTTATTTAGCTAAGTACAATTTTAGTTAGTAGCCAACAAAATACTGCAGCTGCTTTGTAATTTTTGGAAAGAAAGGTTTTATGCCAGGCTAAGTTTAACTCATGTTTAGGGCACCAGGGAATCGAGGTGAGTGCCCCCAGGCCTTATACGTTTTCCCCGTAATGGTTAGACATTTTCCCAAATACCTCAATCAACGATATGATGCATTTAGCACTATTACTCGTACAATTTTGTTTTTTCACATATAAATATCTTCTTATATAAAATTTTGCATTTAGTTACTATCATTGTTATTATAAACACTTGATAAAATTGATTGTCCTTCATGTGCCGTTCTGGTCCCTGGAGGCATGTATGGTTGAAATCTAAGGAACGTTGTACATTATATTAGAGGCCTTTGCAATAAAAATACTAAATAATTTTGCCTTCCTTCATTAGAGGCCCCACAAATTTGAAACTGCGTACGTGTCTCCAGGGATAGGTATCGCACAGAATAAAAGTTTTCATACATATCTCCGGGTATATGCATCACACACAAATCAAACCTAGAATTGTTGCTCCCGCAGTCAACGTGTTAAATAATGACATAATGAAGTATATCAACTTTTTAAACGCAACAAGTTTTGTAGAAACCTCATACTATCTCCTTTTAGATGAAAATTCTTGCATACCGAGACGTAATGTTTAAAGGTTGTACAGTTTGAAATTCGTAAATTTTGGTAGCGACATAAATAATATTGTATATGTTTAGAAAAGTACTACTTAGCTAGTAATAATTTTAGTAATAAGAAGCAAGCCAAATAACAATCGCTTTCTATTACAATGTAGATGTTGTAAGGAAGTGGTCTTTTAACAAGATCTATTTTTTATATACTATTGGTGGTTTTTATCATTTCTTTAATGGAAGATTTTTTATAAGGTGGTGGTATTAGGGGTAATGGTTAATGAAATAACAAGAGGCAAGGAAAGTATTTAATTCGTATATACCGGGGGGGGGGGGGGGGGGTCGATATCTAACTCCTTTATTATTTAAAATATAGAAAAATCTTTCGAATAATTGTTTTAGGAGACCAAGAGAACTTTTAAAATTATTTTTAATTATACAAGGAGTTCCATATAAGAGTGGCAAAGCAAAGTTATGTTTTTTTTTAATAGAACATCGTTTATATTTTTGCACATTTGTATTCGCCTTTTAATTGCCTTTCTGAATATGTTGTGGTTTTGAACATTTCTTTTCGGTACTGCAAAGTTATTCAACTTTTTTTGAAAAATTTGAGAAGATTAAACAAACTTTTTCTGTTAAATGTTAGTCAAGACCATGTGCTATCCTCCGGATATCTTAAAGTTGAATTTGGTTATATAGGGTGTTTGCTGCAACGGTGCAAATATTTCTAAGTAATGTGGCATAACTGAATTTTTTCAATAGAACACACTGTATATTTTTACATGGTTGGATTGGATTGGAGTTGATTGGGTTCTGTAATTTTTAATAACTAATAGCTACGGCGAAAACCAACGGTATTCGCGAAAATTAAATTCTTTGGGAAACTTTAGCTGCTTTTTAAAAATTCAGATATCTTAAGGGGCAATGAAACTTGTTTTTTTGTAAAAGAATATGTGATTGGACCATACTTTTTTCTATGACAGAATAAAATCTAATCTAAATTTGTAAAATTGCTACATTTTGTTGAAGAATGTACATTTAACAACAAAATAACGATTACGGATACAGCATGATGGGGCACCAGTTTATCACAGTGCTCAAGGCCGTTTCTATTTAAGTAAGGAATTTGCAAATAAGTGGATTGGTAGATGTAGACTAATTCCTTGGCCATCAAGGTCTCCAGACCTTGCGATATTAGATATCTTTTTGTGGAATTATGGAAATAAAAAGGGTTTATCAAATTTCGCCAACTACGCTAAAAGATATGAAGGATATAATTAGAACTGTTTTCCAGGAAATTAATGACCAGACTGTAATAAACGTTAGCCAGTCTTTTTTAAACCATCTAAGGTTGTGTGTGTAAAAAAATTGAACACTTTATAAACTAGCTACTAAAAAATATTTTTGTTTTTACCGTTCTTTTGTAAATAAATTTCTAAATTCATTGTTGTTTCTTGCAAAGATATAAGAAACAGGTTCCAATGTTGGATTTTTGAAAACACATAATTTTTTCCTTGGATTCTAATTTTCTCGAAAACCGTTAGTTTTAGATATAACTATTGGTTAATTAAACTTAGAGAGTGCAATAAGCTCTATCTAGTTATGTAAAAATATACAGGGTGTTCTATTGAAAAACACTAGTTATGACACATTAAAGTTTTTGCACTGTTGCAACAAATACCGTGTATAACCAAATTCAACTTTAAGACATCTGGAGGATAGCACATAGCCTTGACTAACATTTAACAGAAAAAACTTGTTTAAGTTTATGGAAATACAGCTGGTGCAGATTTTATTGAGATCTGCAAATGTCAAATTTTTCGAAAAAAATTGAAAACTTGGCAATGCCACAACGAGTTTTCAAAAGCAAAATAATTCAGAAAGTCACTTAAAAGCTGACTAAGAATACGCAAAAATATACAGGGTGTTTTATTAATATAGAACAACGTTGCTTTGCCAATCTTATATGGAACCCCCTGTATAATTGCAATTAATTTTAAAATGTGGTCCTTTTAGTCCCCACATATATTCGAAACATTTTTCTGTATTTTAAATAGTAAAGGAGATACCGACCATTGCTGGGTGTTGACTTGCCCTGTAGAGAAACAAAATTTGAATTGTTTACCAGTATACGACGAACACATTTTTTGTTTTTAAAACCGAGTTCCCACTTTATTGGAAAACCTGTAAAAGTCACGGAATTGTAGCGGAATTTTGTTAAATTTGGAAAAAGTCTGAAAAAATTATTACACGGTCATTGAAAAAAATATTTTGCTCTATTTTATTCATAAAACTAGGAATGAACAAAAAAAAACTTTTATGCGTAGCTTATTTATAATATTTATTTTGTTATAAGCATACAATATTTATTTCGTTATAAACTTACAGTATTTTTTTATTTTATTTATAATAAACGATTATTTTCTATGACGTTTTTTTTTCATTAGGTCAAGCAATTTTGGTATATTTGGTCAGGGAAAATCTGGAAAAGTCAGGGAATTTGTCTTTCAGGTTTTAGTGAGAACTCTGTAAAATGTTTTGCCCTTGAATTATTAGAATAAAAGCTCTATTTACAAATTTTCTCTTTGTATTAATACTATTCAAAACTTACACAAGATACTTTTGTATATTCCAGAAATGAAAAGAAAGTTTTCCGTGGCCGTGTTCTTGTATCCCCCATAGATACTCCATCTGTATTACGCGGTGGTAAAGTCATTGGCATGGGAATTAAAAATTCTGGTGCCTCCACCTCTAGAACTCTTACTAAAAGGTTTGTGATTTATTTTCGGTTATGAGAATGGATAGGCAAATTGCATGGCTTAGTAGGATTATTTTGAAAACAGCTTGGAATGCTCACTTTTACTCTTCTTTCTTAGTAAATTGTTATTCTTCTACTAGAATAGAAGTAGTATAAGGTGATCACAGTATTTTTACTGAGGTACATTCTCAATAATTAGTGGTTAAATAAAAACTTTCAAATTAAGTGCCTGATGCAGACAAATGTAAGGTAGAGGGGAGTAAAGAAAGTGACGTCTATGCATCACAATATACAGCGTGGAACAAAAATATAAAATATAAATTTACTACGAGCCCTAACAACTATATGTTCGCCCAATTTGTACGTAAAACTTTAAAATTTAATTTTACTAGTGAATGCAAAACAAGAAACGTTTTTTTTTCGTTAAAATATAATAAATATACGAAATTCTTCATGCATATAATTTAGAAAAGTTAAACTGTTACCATCAACTAAATATTTGGCCGATATAAATATTTAAAATGGAGGAACATATAGTTATTAGGGCTTGTAGTACCGTTTATTGAAGTTTATTGCAAAAATCCTTGAAGTGGTAAAACAATCTAAATCAAATTTCGTATTTGGTACTCATTGGCATTTTTAGTAGTGATATTTTATTGAGATAATGATACTATTGACATTTATTTTGTGATTAAGTGTAATTGTAGAGAAGCTTTGAGAAAAATATTTTTGTGAAACTGAAAAATAATTGTCACAAGATTACTGTGCCGCAACACCTAATGCCAAAACTAAAGGTAGTGGGATTAAGTGATAATTTAGATGAAAATCAGATCAGAGATTGCAGAATAAAGGAAAATGAGTTTGTTAGTGATATTGTTGAGTATAAGAAGCTGAAGTACCGGTACATAGCAATAACTGCTATCATATCGATACTTATCATATTTTCCTGAAAAAAATTTCAACAGAAAACTAGAGTGAAACACAGACTTTTGATGAGTATTATCGCATACGAAATTTGTTTATTTTATACCGGTGGTTTTATTAATATTAACAAGGGCCGTCTTATTTGACACAGTGGCCGTCAAAAAATATGGGCCATATGGGAAGCTGTTTTATTAATTTATTTAGGAAAAATCTAAGTAGGGCAATCGTTATAATCGACTATATGCGATAGACAAAAGTTGATACAAGATGGCTGGTGTAGGTCAAATATTACATTTTTCTAAAAAAAAAACGCACCCACCCACAGACAGATATTTTTTAAAAACCACATTTTCACTTTCCTTCACTTCTACGGAATTAAGGAAAGTTATGATTTCATGCAAATTTCAGAATTTCTGATTTTAAGGGAAATACGTGTATTGTGGTCCAAGGAACCCAAAAAAGTGGTTTTTAAAACATCTGTCTGTGGGTAGGTGGGTGCGTTCGTTTCCCTATTTCTTCAGAACCTCTTGACCGATTTTTACAAGATTTGGTGTCTGGAAGTTTTTTAGTTGCAGGTAGTTCTTTGTTAGATCTTGAACTAGAAATGGAAATCAGACATGTTTTTTTTGTATAGATTCTTTTATAAAAACTCTTGAAATTTTGAAAACATGGTGTTGTAGTGAATCAATAGGCAAATTAAATGTTATTTTCTCGAAGGCTGTATCTTCAAAACTAAGGCCGCTACGAATTTTTGAAAATTTTGACTTTAATGCCCGATTACTTTAAAACAAAATATCCAATCAATTCATATTGTGATAATATTTAATAGACCTTAATAAGTATCATCAAGTGATGTAAAAGTATTTTTGGAAATATGAAAATTGTAAAAATTTTTGATCTCAAAAAATTATTCCTCAAAAACTGCTTTTTTAAAAACTTTTTGAGTAAACTACAAATTTATCTTTTACTAATCTCCTAAATTGTACTCAGACACCCTCCAGGAATTTTTGAAAAAATTGAAATTAATTACATATTCACAAAAGCAAACGCCAATCGTTATAAACTTGAAACAGTGTAATAGACCATTTGAAGTAGTTTATTAGGATTAACAAGAACTTTTCACAACTTTAAAAATTAAAGAAGAAAAAACGATACTTTAAGTTCACCAACGCGTATTCCGAAAGTTACGTAATTTTAACTACGTCTATCAATTAGCACTAGTTAAAAAATATATTTTTATTCCTTGCATATTTCTGATAACTCTTTAAATAAAGTTGTTATAACCATTTTCGTTCGAAGCCGTGAGCGCAATATCTAGCTAGCGCCTTTACGTAGCCATTCTGGGCCAACAACTTGGGTTTGGAGCGAGCCGCTTGTACCGGCTAGAGATGACTACATTAAATTTCATCACTTATTGACTCGCGAATATTTAAAACGTAAAAATATGGGAAAGTACCAGAGACCCGCTTCGCTCATTTTTTGGTTTCCTTGGACCCCAAAAGGTGTATTTCCGTTAAAATCTGAAATTATAACTTTCCATGCTTCTAGTAGCAGTATGGGAAAGTAAAAAATCCAATATTTCATTTTTCTCCAAAAATAATCTAAATAACTCAAATTTCGTCCGCGTATCAGTTCAAATAAGTAAAATTGCAATGATGAGAAGCGAGTTTGAATCATCCTGTATATCCTACATTTTAAAAACTCAACCATAATTTGGGCGTCGAGAAAGCACAAGCTGTAATAATTTTTCCATTACAATTAAGGGAGCAAATATGAATAATTAATTCCTTATAATTATGTAAATTAGCAACATAATATCCACACATGATATACCAATCTGCGTTTCTAAGCATCACAACTTCAAAATAATTATAAAATGCAGCATGAAACATCAAAACACCCCAAATTACAGTTTTTGCAGGTTATGTGACAGGGATCCCCTCGGCTACATATTCGTAATGAAATGCAATGGAATGATTTTAGAGTAAGATAAAAGTAAGCTGTCGCGCCTAAAACATGAGCATGGTTTAACTCCACGCGACGGTGGCCTTGAAAGCAGTTTTATGTGAACTCGGTTTTTGATTGGCTGATGATATGTCGCGCGCGATTGTAAATTGTTTTTATTCGGGAAATTTCTTGATTGTTGTTACTTTTTTCCCGCGCCATTTGCTTTCCTAATTTCTAAACTCTAACCACCTGCATCTTTGATAGTGATAACATCAATTTGGTTTTCTAAGTGGTCAGTTTCATTTTTATTATGTGTTAAAAGTGTTTTATTTGGATCAGTAAATAGCTGATAAGGTGAAAAATTAAGTTGGTTTAAGTGAATCAACAAATAAATTTTAACTTGGATTGTGTATGTTTCCATAAGTGAAGATTTTTATTGTCATTATCTCGGGGTGTTACAAATTTTAATAATTAGTGTTTGTGAAACTGAAATTCGCTGAATATGTCCTTAATAAAACCCCTTCCAATACAAGAAGTTCCAGAGGCAAGTGTAGCCTCTCATGTAGTATTTTTACATACAGAATTTCGACAGGAAGACCAAGATTTGTATTTAATAGATGCAGCGAATGCTCTTCAGAAACTTGGTCATAAAGTTACTATTTTTACGTCTTCTTTCGATGACGAAAATGCTATAGATCCTTTACACGTAAGTTTTTTTAGGTTTTAGCTGCAATTCTTTGTCTGAACCTCATTTTGTTTGTAGTTTATAAGGAAAGAGTTATGCATAGAGTTTTCTGGATGGTGGTTACCGAATAGCATTTGCAATGCTTTGAGAGGTACGATGTCTAGGATAAAAGCAGCGTGGATGGCCTGGGGGCTGATAATTTGTCGACCGCAACCGAAACCAAATGTGGTTATTCTTGATGTAGATTCAATAGCCTTGCCTATATTTTTTTGGTTCAGTAAATACAAGACTATTTACATTTATAATTCCTCTCGGCATCTTTGTGGCGATCTTATGGCAGATTTTGCAACAACAAAGGCAATTAGTTATGCTGATGAGACTATTGTTCAAAGTAAATACTTGCAAGATATTTTGAAGAGATCTTCCCCAAGAGTTGCCGTAGAACCGTATGTTTTATATCCATGTATCAAGAAAAGCTATTGGGCAGATTCCGCTACTGATATAAGGCCTTTTATACCAAATTTGCCAACAGAATACATCTTGTTTGTAGCATTTGGTGACTACATAGAGCAGAGTAATTTTCAGCTTGTGTTGGATGCTTTCGATCATATGGCTTCCCTCTCACCAAGTTCCTTAAGGAACAGATTTCACTTGGTGATAGCTGGACATTGCAGAGAAACATCAATCGAACAGAATCTCTATTATAAGAATTTAATTGACAAAACTAAAGCAACATTACATGCTTCAAAAGTAACATTTTTAAAACGAATTTCAATTGTTCAGAAAAGATCATTGATCGAAAAATGCAGAGCAGTAATTCACACTTCAAGTCATAATGTATTTTCGGAGACCATTTTAGCTGCCATGCATCTAGGAAGACTGACTATTGCCGTAGATGCAGGATTTGCTAGTGAATTTTTGGTTGATGGATATACTGGAATTCTCCTGGAACCTGATTTCCGCAAATTTGCTGTGGAGATGCATAAGGCAGCTACAAATAATGTTTTAGGAATGTTTATTGGCGGAAGGGCACTGGAAGCTTTTAAAATGTATTCTTTTCCTAGATTTTCTCAAAACCTCAACGATTTAGTTATAAAGTGTGTTGATGCAGAGTAAAATGTTATATCTCAAAGTTTTGTTACATATTGATTGAGACTAATTTTCTAGAAAATCTTTTACTGAGTAAAAAATACAAATATTGTTTTTTTTGTTCTTGTATTTTTTTCCATTCCTAATAAGTCGTTTATCTTTAAATTAAGCTAACAAAAAAGTGAAGTCATTAACATAGTAAGCCATGGGTTCCTAGTTCGACACTGGCAATGGTCAGATTTTTCTAAAGCGAGTTTTGTGAGGCTCGGAAAATAAATTGCTCAGATTGTTGAACAGATGCGATACAGCCTTAAATCTTGAGTTGTCTATAAACCCTAAAAATTTATTTATTTGAGGTGATTTTCTTCATGTTAATCGTGTACATTTAAATTTCTTTTAAGTTTGAGAATTCTAATAGAACATACAGAATATCAAAAAATAATCTGGGGGCCCTTTGGAGGTTCTGAAAATTAAAAGTTTTTTAAAAAACGTGGCTTTATTGCTGTTTTTACTTTTCATTTTTTTTTAAATGTGTTGGTGTGTAACACTGAACTTAAATATTTTAATTTGGGTCATTCTGTAACTGATGTAGGAAATAGATTTATATCTCCTTTCATTGTACTAATAAATCGCTTCAAATAAGTGAGATGCGAATGGTTTAGAAAACAGATTGAATGTTGAAAATTATTTAATTTAAAAATAAATTGCAAATCAAAAAAGAAATTACGGGTAATAGTGACCCGTAACACAGCATAGGTGTTAACAAAAAACATTGTTTCTTTAACAAAAAATATGTTTTTCTTATTCTTTGAGAAATCCCAATTCTGCAATAAAACTTCTTTTCCTTGTTTAAAATTTCTGTTTCTTTTAAAATTCATTCACGTCTGTACCATTTGGCAATGTTGCGCTGAACTTGTATTTCATAGTTAGGGAACTGAGCCAGATTTGTATTATTCACGCCCCTAGGAAATTTATATTTCTGCTCCCCCTTATGGAAAGTTGTTTACTTTTTATTAAACGTACTAACGAATTTATTCTATACTTTTGTTCTCAATTATACAGGGCGTAAACTTTAACTCTGTGTTCAGGAGACTATTTTATTGTGATTTTAAAAAGTTTTAAAAAATTCGTAGCTTACTAGATACAGGCAAAAAACTAACATTTGACGTTTACTTCTTTTGCTCATAGATTCTTTGTTTATTAACATTAATAATTCATTTTTGTAACACATAAAAAGCGCTTCGCTGGTGTAACCAGAATTGTTTTATGACCCATCATTTTCGAGAGGCGTTGCCCAACTTTCTTTTCCTCCTGGCTGCTATATCAAGTTTTTACAATTTTAAAACCATTCTCTGTTCAACAATATATGGCAATCCTGTAAAATAGCTGAAACTGTTTAAAATAATTAAAAAACATATTTCTTGAAGTTGGCAGCGGAACATCTACTCTAGAGTGTTATTTTTACAAAAACAAAAAACTGTCTGATTAAATGTCTATTATTACTGATTATTATACACATTTTTCTGTAGTTAGTGTTTATAGTTTTGTTGATGTTGTTCGTTTTATTATTAATCGTATTAAAACTGTTTTTATTTTTGTTATTTCAAAAATTAGTTGCGTTTTTCATCCCTATTGTTAACTGATTATTATATTTTAAATTTTAATTAATTTCTTCTAAACTAAGCCATTGATATCTGTTTTGTTTGTTCGTGACATAATCACTACTTATATGTGCATAATAATAAGTAATGATAGAAATATAACCAGATCATCTTTTGTTTTATTATAAATAAAACAATTCTTAACAGGTTTTTTATTTTATACTTTATACGTATTTCAACGTGTTTACACGTCATTATCAAAATAAAAAACCTGTTGAAGTTAAGAATTGTTTTATTTACAATAAATTAAAATGAACTTCAACGAAGTAACGCTCGAACTTATAAATAAACTAGGCTACATGTTCCATGGCCAACTTTAAGAAATATGTTTTTAAATTATTTCAAATATTGGTTTCAGTTATTTTACAGGAACACCATACATTGTTGAATAGGCAATAAAAAATGCTTTCTAAAAATGTAAGAATTTGATATAGCGCTCATAAGAAACAAAGAGTCAGCCACCACGTCTCGAAATAGTGGGGCTTAAAAAAAATTCTAGTTACACTAGTAAATTCTTTCTTATGTGTTACACTTTCTCTGTAAAAATCAATTGTTAAAGTTTATAAATAAGGAAGCTATGATCAAAAGACGAAAACGTCAAATTTCAGTTTCTTGTCTGTATCTAGTAGGCTATGAATTTTTCAAAATTTTTTTAAATGGCAATAAACTGATTCCCCGAATAGGCAAATTTTTCCTCATTTAATGGACTTTATATCTCCTACCGTTTCCGAGATTCCAATGGTGAGCAGAGTATAACTTCATTAAAAAGAGAAAAAAATCTATAAAATATTTTACAACGAAATGGTTTTTATATTTTTCATATTAAAGAAATAAACTATAAATAATATTTTGCAACAGCTTGACACTTTTAATTTTGACGAACGCGTGTGCGTATACATCGTTATATTACCACATGTGTTAAATAAAATAGCTTGAAACAGTTGGTTTATGCTTTTGGAGTACGTTTTCTGTATATGTATGTTGACTGACTTTTCAGTTTTTTTATATGTATGCATGTAGGTTGTGTTACAAGTAGTGTAGTAATAGAAACTCACTTTTCTTGGCTGTTTATAGTAGTTTGAAATTTGGGGTGGTTGCAGTGCACGGACAGCTTTAAGCAGATGACAATTAAAAACACACTTGCCAGCTATTCCTTCTGTTGACAGAAACGGGACAAATGAAAAACAAGTGGCTTTAAGGCGCTCTAACCAGCGCAAAACTATGACACCAACAAAAGTTGCTACATTTACCAATGGACAGTCCAGGACAACAGCAAGAGTCATTTTTAGAACTGCTCTTCCAAAAAAGGGCAACATACGTAAGTTAGAAGTTTGTACTGATAGAGTCGATTTATGCAATGGTGAGAGTACAACTGAACCAAAGACTGCAAAACGAGGTAAAAGGTCTTTAACTTTAGAAAAGGAGAGAAGTAGTCCTCGCGCAGTCAAAGTATTGAGACGATCTCATCTACAAAGCTCCGCAGATTCCGCTCCAAAGTCTCAGTCTAAACTGTTACTACCACATGTTAACAAGAACTCTAAAACTCCATAATTGTTGCACACACCTTAAATTTTTATTGTGAATAACTGATTTTTGTACTATTTTACCTACGGTAACTTGTACAAATGCTTAACATGAGTTTTTTTTATTAATATAAGTTTTTAAACATGTTTTAACAGAGATTGATACTACAAGAAATCTAGAATTTTAAAATATAATGAGAACTTGACAGAATTTTATAAATTAACAGAAATTTTAAGAAATTTAAATTGTGGTCTGGTACTATGGTATAAATTTTTTCTGTTAATTTATAAAATTCTGTCGAGTTTTCATTTGATTTTAAAATTGCATAAGTGGTATTAATTTTTTTCGAAATTTTTATAGCAAAATGTTTTATAGGTTGGTGAATTACTTAAGCACAGTAGCAGAGTATAATAAAGTGAGATTATTTAAGAAACTGGAAATTTAAAGAACGTATTTGTAAAGTCGGTATCATCAGTTGTGCCATTAGCATGAAAATATCTAATATATTTATTCAGTCACTTCAAGTAGTTTTACTGTATGTTTATAGTCTGGTCATTACGTCGAAACAATCTGTTAGATATGAAAATAACTTTTAAACCTTTTATTTAGGCATAAAAATAATGGCTGTAAGTTTTCGACTTTGGCCACATCCTGCAACCCTTTTAGATTTTAAGAATTAGGACCAAAAAATTTTTTTTTCTTCAAAATAACGTTTCCTATGCAGCCAATCTCAATAGTAGTCCTGATATAAATAAAAGTATATAAAATTTCCTACAAAACTAGAAAAAAAAGTAGTGTCCTAGCTTAAACAGTTTCCGAGATATGGCCTCTCAAAGCTGACTCTTTTTTTCGCGATTTTTTCCAAAAAAAAAGACAGATTTTATGAAATTGTTCATTTCCTGATTATCCTACGAAAAAGTGGTCCATACATGAGTGAAAGCAGACTTAATTCTCTGTGAATCTAAGAAAAAAATATTCCTATAACCTTAATAGATTCGAAGTTATGACCTACCAAAGTTGACCATTTTGATGCTTTTTTGGCTCAATTTCACATCGCTCAAGTTTTCGAGATATGGTCTCTTGAAATTTAGGCCCTTTTTTATACAAAAAAATTAAACAGTACATTTTGTGGTCAAAAAAAATACAAAAAAGGGCAAACTTCGAGAGGCCATATCTCAGCAACTGTTTGAGTTGGACATTTTTTTCAATTTTGTAAGAAATTTTATATAATTTCTATCCGGTTCTAAAACAATTTTTACATGGGATGCCCTAAATGGGCTATTTCAAATAATAAATATTCAACTATTAAAAATGAATAGTTTATTAATAAAATAAAACTCTTGGTAATTGTTTCACAAATTGTGAAATTGTGAAACTATTACCAAGGGTTTTATTTTATTAATAAACTATTAATTTTTAATAGTTGAATATTTATTAATTATGTTTCACCATATGCCTACCACACAATCAATTCATTCAAATAAACTTTATGTATGTCAAAAAAGCATCAAACTGTCAACTTTGGGATTTCATTACTTCGCACCTATTTAGGTTAGAGATATGTTTTTTTTTTAATTTACAGAGTATTGAGTCTAGTTTCACTCATCTGTAGACTACTTTTTCGTAGCATAATCAAGAAATGAACAATTTCATAAAATCTGGAAAGTTTTTATTGCTGCCAAAAATCGGGAAAAAAGGGTCACTTCTGACAGGCCATATATCGGAAACTGTTTGAGCTAGGATTTATTTTTTTTTAGTTTGGTAGGGAATTTTTATTTGTCTAAGAACTACTTATTAGATGGGTGCACCGGAAATAAGCTATTTTGAAAAAACTGATTTTATGCACCTATTTCTTAAAACCTTCAACGGTTGCAGGGTTCAGCCGAAGTCGAAAACTAAGAGCCTTAATTTTCTAAGTTCTAAGATGATTTGTCCCTGCTTATTCGGTCATGAGACGCTATGTTTTTAGACATTACGTTCATATGAAAATCATCTTTATTACTATTTTATTTCAAGACATTTTTTTATCTGTTATTTTATCCCAATAACGATTTTGTTGTACAGATTTAAGTATTTAAAGGTGAAACGTTTCAGTTTGGAATGGTGATGCGGATAGTATATCTGTATCAAAATTTCTATTAACTCAAAATGTTTAAGAACAAAATAGTACGAAATTCTTTGGAAAGGAATTATTCGAAAGTGTAATGGTTTAAGGCAAAATGTTTAGATTTTTTTAATTTGTGTTGAGGCGGGTGTTGTGCTTTAGAGACCATTACATGTTAACATCCATATCAATAATGGGATCATCTCTGTTGCTTGTATTGCCATAAGAAATAAAAACTTATATTAAGTGTTTTTGTTGAGAAGTGTTTTTAGTATTGAAACGAATTTCTCGTTTTAATAAGGATTTTATATGTGCAGGACCTGAAAATTAGCCCGACAGAATGTTCCTTTATTATTATGATTTTAAATTGACGGATTGCTATTTTTATTGATTTTTCTTTAATAGTAGTACTAGGCTAATATAAAAGGCTTTGCACATTTTATAATATTTGTTATTTATGTTTCACGTTAAGTTTAAGTGGTAAAATGTCCTAGTGAATGAGACATCATTAAAGCAAGTTTACACATTTGTACGTTTTTAAATGTTTAAAATGAACATCCAGTGAAATAAGTTGTAAAAGCATAGATTATGTTCTTTTTGTTGTTTTGTTAAACTGTGTTAATCATTAGCCTATAAGAGGCATTATGTTTTTCAGTATTTTATGTGTTTATTTTTTTATGTATAAAACATTCGCTTTAAGTGGGCACAATCGAGCATCTCATTTATTAATTATTTAATGATTAATATTGTAACTCCTGTAGATATAGGTTCAATAACTTATCAGAGAAATATTTTTATTTACAAAACGTTTATTGTTTAACATCATAGTTAAAGTGCAATACATTACAGGGTGTTACTATATCCAAACATACTTTAAAGGTTTTTTAAAGGAACGGAGTAAAGGGTAACTGATGGAGAAGGATTGATGAAGATTCATATGCTATGTAGTATTGAAAGGTTAGTAGAAAGTGGAAATGTAACAATTTTTTTTATACATGTCAACAAAATGGGAAGTTTTTCAAATTAAAGTTACTATATACTATTCCTAAACAAAGCACAGTACGATACATATTTGTACCAGTTATGTGTAATTACATACAGTTTGTTGATATTTGTAATAATTTGCACTTGCATATGTCATTTAGTTTCTGTTAACCCAAGACTTACACAAACATTGGATATGTTTAATAGTTATTTAAATATTTTTTTAATTTTTAGTACAGTTCATATATCTTTATAAATGGTTGTTAATTAATTATATTTAAAAACGCTCGTCTTGATGATTACAAAATTTGTGCCATTTTTTCAGTTTAAGTTCAGTTTTAATTGATTATTATCGGAATGATTTTTTATTTTAATTATTTCCTTTTTTTTAGTAAAATATTTACATTTTACAAAATTATTTTGTTGCCTGCTTAAAACGAGCATGATCATGTTGGTTATGCTTTTAAGCTTGTGTAATATATTAACCTACGTGTTTGTATATATTATATAAAATGTTATTTAAAAACTGTGCCTCAAAGAGTCAATATATGTTACAATGTAAATATCACTTCTTAGTATATTAGTTATATTTTGAAGTTATAATTTTACAAAAACTAAAAAAAAAGTAAATATTTTACATTTTATGGTACAAATATTGAAAGTCTTAATCTTATTAAGAGGTAATATTAAAAAAAATGCAAAATTCGTTATTGTCACAGTATAGAGAAATAATCAGTACTGTTTGTGTTCTCAGTAGTGTTACTAAACACATTAAAAACAATTTGATATTCAGCAATAATGGCTACCTGAAAAAATGTTTATTTCTCTGTACTATGGTTGTGTTAACTTTTTATATTCATTATACAAACATGTTAAATTGTTACAAACTGTTTATAAATGTTTAACAGTTTAACACAACTTTAGAAATCAAAATATACCCACTTAATTAATAACAATGTATATTTGTATTTTTTATAATAGTAATAAAAAAATTTTGCATTTCAAAAAAGTATTTTTCTTATATATATAATCTAGTTAAATTTGAACGATAGAAATACTGTTACTTAACATAGAGTTGATTGCAGCTTATTTAATTTGGACATTGGAACATATATTCGATTTTTACTTTCTCATACCATGTAGTTGTATTAAAGTGGTGTAATTTTGTTTAGAGTTTACAACATGCTACATAAACACGAGTGTTGGGGCAGTATACACCGTCAATTTAATATGTCATGTTGTTCTATTGTAAGTGTTTACATACCAAATGGTAGATGGGATGGGTGGGAGATAATAAGAATTTGGACCAGTGCAGAAATGGGCAAGAGGAGACCAATTAATGTAATAGGCAGAAATTTGCCCAGTTCGTGAAATGCGCAATTTCACATTTATATTTGAACATTCAACTGTATAGTGTACATTTAAAAAAATGGTTTACATAATCGACTTTTTTATTATCATTTTATTTAGAATTAAGTGTAGTGCGCTGACGGGCTTGGGACCTTGTGTGTTGCACTACTTCACTATGCGATAGCTATGCCCCTGTATTTCACATATGTCTTTTCACAAGTAAGTTCTTTATAAGTTATTGTTTGGTCAATAAAATATATCTGAAAGACTAAAAATCAAATACACTTCTCTTTAATTTTTCCAGTTGATCCTGTTATGCTTGATAAGTCAAAAGCAACAACACACAATTTAAATATACAAAATAATACTTTAAACACCTTCTCCAAACATGCTAGAACATGTGAACATTTTACTGCTTTAATGCTTTAAAAAAATTGTATTAGTTACTTGGTGGCACGAAATTAAATGCAAGTGTCATTTCTTCAATTTTTCATAAACAAGAACATAAAGACTGATTGCCAGAAAGTATTGCTTACAAACTGGACATTCATAGCTGACAGATTTCCCACCTCGCCAGTAGCTGTAGCAAGTGTAGTATATAAATATGCAAAAACCAAAGGCAAATAAATGCAACCCAACTGCTTTAAAACAGATAAACAAAGAGCTGCTGTGGCTTAGACGATGAGCGCTCCCTTATAATGCAAATGGTGTGGGGGTTCATTTCTCTCCACAGGTATCAAAAAGTGAGCAATAAAAATCTATGCTACAACTCGCTACTCAATTCCCCAATACGGTATAGGCAGCTGTGGGGTCTTAATGTCTAAATCTGGTACTGAGGTGTAAAAGGTAATGAGAGGTACTTAAAAGTTATTTCTCAAATCAGCCGCTAGATGTCAGCAGTGGTAGTCATGTGTTAATTACCTGTTATGTGGCAACAGGTAATATTTATCAAAATCTCTACGTTTTAAATGTTTCTGTTAAAATGTGTCATAATTAATGTAACATGCAATAGTAGTTTTGTTTTCTAACATTTCAAATAATTAAAAACATGATTTGATACCTAAATAATGATTTAATATATGCCAGCACGTAATGCTAGCCAATCATTGACCTTAAATCATGTCTGTCACCAGGGTTGGCCCTGCTGCCCCCTAGTGAGTAATGTTTTGAAACAAACCTTCCATTACGATGCAGGTGTGTGGGGCAGTGCAGAACGTGATTTGTTTATATAGCAAAATTAGTTACAGAAACTATTGTTAAAAATTTTTAAGTCTATTAAATTGTTTCATAGCAAAATAGAAATATTCGAAAACCGTTGAAATACCTGCCTGGTTTTAATTAAAATTTTTAACCGAACGTAGTGGCAAACCGGACTGACTCGTCAAAAATCAGATATGTGGCAACCTAATAAATACAAGTAATAGAATATTTCATTTCCTTTGTATTAACACATAAATCGCCCAAGAAAAGGAGCAGTGATTCTAGGACATCATCTAAAACCCGGCAAAAAAATTTGCTAAGTTGAGTACATTTATCGTGAGGGTGTGTCTCCTTGTACTTATAGAAAATCTATTATGTTAAAAAATGCTATAAGCAAGAAAAAGAAAGTAATAAAAAGTAGCAAACGCAATAGCGGCGCCAAAAAAGCGAATTTTTAGTCTTAAAAGCCAAAGGTGGGTGAATATTTAGAATGAATTTATTCCAAAAACATATTCAAAATATAAAGTAGCATTTTACATTTGAAATACATTAAGTAAAAGTATTTATCATTTCCGTAGGAATAGGGGCGTTCCACCTATCCATCCACCTGCAGACACATTTTTTAAAAAACCACTTATTCCAAAACGTGTATTTTCGTTAAAATTCGAAAATTTGCAGGAAATCATAGCTTTCCATACTTTAGTAGAACAGAAGTAGGGGAAAATAAAAGCAAGAAAAATATTTTTTGAAATCGGTTATAAATTTTAGTATGGCATTACTGCACAGCGGTACTGCTGTCAATAATGTTTACCGTCACATGCGGTTGGGAAAGGAACGCTGTCTATGGTTTCCGAAGTCTACCGACAAGCGTAGCCATTTTGTAGTGACGTCATTTCTCGCGGTGTAGGTAATGGTGGATGTGCAGTTGCAGCTGTAAACGTGGGTACTTTTTTTAGGAAACTACAGCGTTTATAATTTTGTGAATGATTGAACGATGTCATCGGAACCAGAAAGTCGCAAGCTTTCTGATTTAAGGGTTGTTGATTTAAGAAGTGAACTAGAAAAGCGTGGACTAGATAAGAGTGGCAACAAACAAGCGCTATTGGAACGTTTGCAAAAGGTTGGTCATTATTTATTACGCTTTATATCACTGTAATAGATACGAGCGTTCTCATACTTTATACTCTTCCCAATTAATAATGTTTTAAGTATTTACTCGTTTAAAGAAGGTAATAGTATTGAAGTTTTTATGGTGATGGCTATTGTACCTACTGCGGCAACATTAATGGGCAGTAGAGATGTGCGATATTTCACTGCCGGTGATTTTTTCACTGCGATCAAAAAATCACTGACAGTGACCCTGACTGAAGTATCAAAATCACGCTGAATAGTGATTTAGCGATTTCTGTTACAATTTTATTATTTCAGCGATCTGTAAATTTAAATCTTCAATTCTAATTTTAAAATGTTTAGTTGTACGGTACTAGTGGTTATTGTAGTAAGTTTAATATAGTTCTTTTTTAATGTTTTGAAAATAAAAAATAATAAAATTAATTCACCCTGTTTTTCCTTTTTATACTTTGCTTAATTTTAATTAATGATTTTTGATAAGTAAAGGTTGTATGGTAATAAACCCTACCGTACGCATATGTGTATTGCGAAAAAACGTATAATAACGCGCCAGGGTCACCAAGGTGATTTCACTATCCGCGATCGCTTCGCCACAAAGCGGTCTAAACCCAAAGTCACTATTACTCAAAACTGCGATCGCAGTCACTACTTAAAATCACCGATATTAAAAAGTAGCAGTCACTGATCGCGCTGATATTGAAATTTCACTATATTGCTCATCTCTAATGGGCAGTGCTGGAGTCGAGAATGATTTCTGTATTAATTCTGGTATTTTTTGCTGTGTTATTTCTATACAAACCTTCATGTAATCTGAGACATTTGTTAGGCGAGCTGTGGTAATTGTACCCATGGGACACAGCTACTCTCATTCTTTGGCAATAGCTTTTATGATAATGAAAATTGATTTGTAATTTTTTTTTTACAGAAGATTATAACAAAATTATTACAATACAGTTAAAAAGGGGGCAGAAAAAACTAGAAATAATTTTACTTCAAAATGAACTACTAAAAGTTGTTTTTATTCCTCTAGTGTGTTTGTAAATTATTAGAAATGTATAAAAGGCAGCATTAAATGGAATAGAAAAAAATTCCATTATTGAATAGCGAAAAAACTCTTGTCCTATTCAAGCAAACTTTTTATTTAGCGCGTAAAATGTCTATTGTAATTACATAGGGTGCAAAGAAATCGTGATTTTTATTTAAAAAAACGATTCATTTGATGTAAATCAGATTATCCTCCCCCCTTCTCTGACCCGCTGTATAGAAGTTTATATTTAAAATTTTCTTATTAGATTGTTCTTATTTTACAGCTAGAAATGAAATTTAAACCAATTTTTAATGCACAGTTTTACAGTTTACTGAACATTGTATTGTCTAAAAATGTCTACTTTTTTCAGGCTTTACAAGATGAAGGCTTAGATCCTGACACTTATCAATTTGACAGCGATAAGAAGCCTGCAAAACGACTTTCAACTTCATCCAGTACGTAATTTTATTCTACTTAATTTAAATAAAATATGTTTTTATAACGTCTGGTGTTTTTTTTGTGATTGTGCAAGGAAAGTGTGAATTCATATTGTAACCATTTGTCCAAATTTGTTGTTTTAGATCAACAAGAAAATGACTCTATTCAAAAAGACCAATCTTCAGAAACAGCAGAAGAAGAATCTGAAGATATTTTAGACTCTTCTGAAAATATTTTAGTAAGTGTACTTGTTTATGTCAGTCCAACATAGATTTTTCACTAGTATGTACTAACAATTATTGTAGGCGATTGATTCACTTGACGAGACCATTGATACTTCAAAAAATGATAGTGCAGAAACAGGACATGCAAGTGAAGTTAAATCTGAAGAACTTCCATCAGAAAATGCTAAGAAAATAGAGGTCAACGAAGAAAAAGAAAAAGTTACACAGGAGCAATCAAAGAAAGAAGAAATTAAAGTTATGGAATCCAGGGAACCTGAATTAAAGGAAGATGGACCACCTGCTGAGGCAGAAAGCCCTATTCGACTTACTTTGGAAGAAGAAGAAGCATTTCAAGATGAAGAGGTAATCGTCTTGTTCTGTGTTCACAATTACATGGTCAAACTAGGCAGTACTTAATATTGTTCTTTTACCAGTAAATAATATATATATTTTTTTAAGGTTGATCCTGTGCCGGAGACTAATAAGCAGAATGTAGAAACAGAAAAATCCGAGCAAGCAGGTAAGATTTAAATTTATATGTATAATAAATAAGTCATATTTGGGTATGAAATGATGTTCTGACTAAGAAATATCATGGCGTTTGAAATATACCTGCAATATTTGTGTATTGGTATTGAAAACTAACAAACGAAGAATGGAGCTGGATCTTGGATCTACATTCAGTGAGCAGCATTTTGTAGCAGAGAAACGGGACATCTGAGACACGTGGAGCCACCCACGCTTCTTAGATGGTCAAAGGACAAATTCAAGAATGATATCCTGAGACTGCTGTGAACTTCACCTGGGAAAACCAAAGTGTTCATCAGAAACAAGATACTTTGTGCTTCAATATAAACATCAAGCAAGAGTTTACAACATGCGCTTTAAAACACAAGCACTGTGTGGTTTAAAATGTTGCAGGCGTATATCTTGGCTTTTATTTCTTAGTTATATAACCATTTCTTAAAATAGTATGTGTGTCTTGCGACAACAGAATAATTAATATCTTAAGAGGAGGTGCGTCAAGCTTCTTGCGTTAATTCAACAGGATTTGACTAATAAATTTACACGAATTTTTATTTGACATGTATTTTATATTAATGATTGATTACTTCTATACATAAAACAATTTTTCATGAGCAACTGATATTCATTTGCTAGTAATACACTCAAAATCATTATGTATTTATATTATTTTTTCAGAATAGTTAAAATTTTAGTATTTCTGAAAAAAGTATTAAAATTTGCTTAATGGAAAATTTACTGCTGAAGTTTTAAGTTAAATAGAATTCAAAAAATCAATACTCAATTACAAGCTGCAACATAAAAATTATGAGATTGTCAAAACATTTATTTAGGGTTATTAGTCAAAATTTTTCTTTTAACTAAGTCGCTTGTAGGAAAAAAAATTGTCAGACCAAGAACCGATCTTTTGAATGATCTGTTAATTTTACTTTAATTTCTCAAGCCTAGCTGGCATTGAGTAGTTTTTTTTACCCTTCTAAAAAATTTGGAAATTGAGGAAACTTCACTTAATTCATTATTGGTTGCATTTAGCAGACTCAACCGTTCACTAAAATTCTACTGAATGCTGATGATGTCAAACCATTACTCAACTTTTACCTGATTTTTTACCCATTTTTTGGAGCTACTGTGATCAAGTCATTATGACATTATGCATCCAGCAGACAAGCAGTAACGTTGCTACCTGATATCGCTCACACTTACTGAATGCAATACTTTGTGTCCACAAATGTAATACAATCTTAAACTTTTCTCTTTTTTGCCCAGTAGGTAACTCATTCTTTATGTTGAGCACAGCGCTAGAATTCACAGTACGTAGCTCACTGTGTTGCACACAGTAATCGTATAACAAAAGTTTGGTGTTCATACTATATTCCTAAGTAATTTCATAGCACTGTCTGAGGAACCAACCAAATGGTATTCATTTAAACAATCTATGTGCACAATGCACACGTGGCATTGTTGGCAGTGAACGTGTTAAAGACCAGAGACAATACAGTAAATTTATAATAAATAATATAATAATAATAATAATAATAAACGTTATTGAAGTAGAAACAAAATCTAATTTACATTCTGATACACGTAAGTTAACTAAACAGAAAATAAAGATAATTAATAGATTGCAGTATTCCCTACAAATTATTTATTACTTTTCAAGAATAACATCAAACTACCTTAAATGAGTTTATGTTATTACAACCCTTTGAAATTAACATGGTAACCAGTCTGAACGTCGTAGCGTAATTATTAAAATTTCACTTTTGAAAAAAATCATGCCAACAAAATATTTTTCTTTCCGCTTGTGAATTGTGAATGAAAATTTTTGAAGCTGATGAACTTTGGTTGTACCTAGGTAATCCAAAATTCATTAAGATCTGATCGGTTTAATAGTTTCTGCGATTTTGCGTCACATACAAACACATATACATACACACATTTTTTTAACAGTTAGGTGTGTACCGAGTATTTGGTGGGCCGAATATTCGACCTTTTTTTGGATCTTGCCAAATATTCGGATAAGTCGAATAGTTTTTCGAGTTAGCCGAATACTCTGCATTTTGTGTACTAAATCGAAACAATACCAACTTGTGATTTTTTGAAACCTTTTAAGAATAAAATACATCAAAACAAAGTTATAATTTTGATAGCTAAACTGGACGCTATACGCTTATGTAAAGCAATTATTCCACATCTTTATTGCCACTAAGTATTTGGCACATGGACGCATAATTGATTTGTGTTAGCTAGTTACTTACCCGAATATGGGGCCTATATTTGGTACTTCGCCGAATAATTGACCTAATGCCTTGCCATTTTTCGAAACCTTTTAAGAATAAAATACATCAAAACAAAGTTATAATTTTGCTAGCTAAACTGGACGCTATACGCTCATGGAAAGCAATTATTCCACATCTTTATTGCCACTAAGTATTTGGCACATAGACGAATAATTGGTTTGAGTTAGCTAGTTACTTACCCGAATATGGGGTCTAATATTTGGTACTTCGCTGAATAATTGACCTAATACCCGGTATACGGCCGAATAAACATAACTACCTATCACAAATCGTTAACTCGCATAGACCGCCTAGATCAACAACATTCTCTTAAAAGAGCAGTATAAAATGGAAAAAGGAAATTAACGTTAACAGCAAGGTTTTATCCCAAAATCACTAAGTTGTACACACGCATTTCTTAACATCTGCGCTACCGAGAACCTCACGAGGAAATGTTGTAGCGGCAACCAGAATCTTCCTTTGTGCTTTATGGAGACCTTTGATCGGCTGTCACAAGACCTATGCCGTTGTGCTACGTAATGTCAATTCTTGCATGTTAAGTTATGTTCCAAGGCTTCTTTCTGTAATTTTTAAAGTAAATTTCGTTTTACATTAGGAATGTTGGGAGTATTCTGTATGATTTTGCTAGTTTACTTAGATAGCATTTGATAATAATTGAGTGTGTGTACTGTGTGTATTATCTACTTTTTTTGGTTGCTCATGAAAAATGCATTTGATTTGTATTAATTAATAAAAAAAAGAATGATATTTCTGTTCCTTTTAATCTACAGGACAAATTTTGGTATTTACCATTTTTTGATTATTGGATCACCAAGATTGTTGAAGAAACTTGTTGCGCTGTTTAAGATGATTTTGAATTACTTAAATTACCGTTTATTTTACAAAGTTCTTTTTGTAAAATGAAACAGGTTACATTGACATAAAAGGTTCTCAGTATGGGGCCATCAAATTATTAAGCTCATTTCATATACATCGATTTGTTACATAGATAAGAAGAATACGTTGAACAAGAACCAGGAGCATGCTGCTAAGGAGATACCGGTTAACAGTGAGAAGACACAGGATAGCAAAAAGCAAGATGGAAATGCAACATCAGTTGGTGGAGCTAGGTTGGTTTTTTCTACGATACACCATCACTACATACGCGATTATTTCATTTGCACTCGCATATTCCATTTCGTAACTCATCAGAAAATATGCTGCTAGAAGTAAACTGCCTAAAAGGATAAGCATTATTTAAATTTAATGATCTTCATAAAACTGCCAAATAATGATTTGAACATGAAGAAGTAGCAAAGGTTCCAAAAAAGGATAGTGTTGTGCAACATCTAAAGGTGGACTACACAACGTCTCATCTGCTGACTGCTACAGGAATTTCTTCAGGGCCATCCCTCTTCTTTGGAATTACAACAGAGGTGAATCTTTCTCTATCCCCTTCTGGAGTTTTCCATCGGCTACGTGAATAATGTACCACAGGACGACAAGAATTTTGTACCAAGAATAAAAACTGAATATGAAAAGGCAGCATCACATTGTAGAAAATCGATTTAACAAATTTAAGAAAAGCAGCTTTTTTGATGAGTTAGAAATAAATGATAATATAACTATTTTACAAATAAATACCTACTAAGGTATATGGTAAAGAAGGTAATCGATAAGCAAACACAATTTTATATTGTTATTATTACGTCCCCGTTTCCAGAACAACTGCATTTTAGGTAGCAGACCTAAGCCAGCTAATAATTTTATGGGCTCTTTCAGAATACCTTTAACTTCTAATAATTGAAATGTGTATGTTTTATGTAATTATTTTAAATGTCTCATGCTTTTCTGAAAGAGATCCAAATAAATGTCACTAGATTAAAATAGTATATAATTACATTACTACTGCATTTGCTAAATATTAAGGAAAAGTAGAAATTTTCTTTATCATCTTAACCTAATGTGCCTAAATTCTCTCGATTAAATTGTCATAATTGAGGAAAATTGCTATCAAAAAGATTTAGTAAAAGTTTCATTACAAATACGCGTAATTTTCTATTTTTAAATTAATCTTTTTGCAGTTATTGTGCAAAATTTCACATTTTCTTTTAATAATTTAAAATTAATTGTGCAGATAGAAACCACACTTGCATTTTAAAAGAATGCGAAAGTAAAAAATAAAAGAGGATGGAAAAAATATTCAAAAATGTCAAAAATTATAAGTAAACACAAAACTCAAAATTTGAGCAATTTTATATTATGCCTAAAATATCAACGCCTTAAGACATATTTTTAGTCGTAGAAAATAAATCATTTTTTTGTCAGTCTAACATTATTTTTGCTTGATAAAGAGACCGTTTATATTTTTCCTTAACAGATGCCACCATCACATTTATTTTTCAGTGAAGTTCGTTGTTTAACCATTAAACTAAATTTAATTAATGTAGCAATTTGAGGACTCTGTTTTGTTCAAAATTAAATTATGGAAATACAATTATTCTTTAAACGTGTGAATTCTAGTGTTTTTGATTTATTTCTTTTCGTGTTTGGCATTTGAAAAAAAATAAAAATTGATGGTGTCAGTTCATCTAATTTCAATGAAATTTCACAGTATAATGCATTACAAAAAATAGTTGTTTTTGTATTTTTGTTCAATCAGTCCATATATGATTTTAATAATGTTTTATTTTATAGTGCTAGCAAATCTGCTTCAAAATCTAAGAAGGGCAGCAGTCAAAATAGAAATCTGTGGATTACAAATATTTCACAAACTACAAGAGCTACTGAATTGAAGCAAGCATTGTCGTCTTATGGAAAAGTAATTGGTGCCAAAGTTGTTATTAACGCCAAGTACCCTGGAGCTTGCTGTTATGGGTATGTTACCATGGATACTGTCGAAGATGCTGACAATTGCATTGCAAAATTAAATAACACAGAACTGAATGGACAAATCATTCGAATTGAAAAGGTATATTGATGCAATCTTTAAATAGTTTTCAGTGAAGTTTATCTGAACTAAATTTTAATTTTATAACTACAATCTATATTAAGGTAACTGTTTTATACTAATTTGTACTAGGTACGACCAGATCATATGAATTCTGTAAAATTAAATCCAAAACTGAAACCATCCGAAAATAAGGACGACAAAGGAAAATTGAAAATTTCTCCTCATAAACCTATACAAGGCCCCAAGTCTCAAGAACCTCAAGAAGAGAAAAAAGATGTTGTTAAAGATGGAGAAAAAGGAGAAAAGAAAGATGATAAAAAAGAAGACAAAAAGGATGGGAGAAATGATGGGCATAAATCTGACTCATCCACAGGAAGACGCAGGGATCTTAAAAGGGTACAATTTCTTGCTTTTCTATTAGTGCTGGCAAAAATGTAAAAAGTCACTAATTCGTTTACGATTAATCCAGTTTCTAAATAAACCAGTTAACTGATTCAGTTTATAAACCTGTTTATAAACTGACAGCTAGGCTTCCAGGTTGGAGCCGCGTCATCGGTGCTAGAACTGCCGACGTTTCGTCCTCGGTTGCATGGGACATCTTCAGGGCGGTAGTTCTAGCACCGATGACGCGGCTCGAACCCGGAAGCCTTGCTGTCATTAACAACGGCCGTGGAAGCCTGCAACTTAGACTGTTTATAAACTGGTTTTGACGTTAGTTTATATACCAATTAAAAACTGAGTTGTAAAACATTTGAATAAGATATTTAAAACCCGATTCCAAAAGAATTTATAAACTATAATTAAAGGGTTCAAAGATTTATCCACAAACTAAAACATTTTTATTGAATCTATAACGGTTTTTGAAAACCAATTAGTAAAAGATAACCCATTCAGAAGCACTGCCAAAGCCAAATATAAAAATCTATACTAATCACTGTAGACATTTAATTGTTAATTCTTCAGTATTGAAATTCTACGAAAATGCGATAAATTTCTAGAAAATTGTCAAGGCAAAACCATGTATAAAATGGTTTCTCGCTTTCTACTAAGCAAGATTTTGTTAATGGATTTGAGAAACTGCTAAAAGTTTTATATACCGATTTCTAAATGAGTATGTAAACCAGTTTGCAAACCTGTTTATAAACCGGTTTATGAACTGATTTGCAAACTAGTTTGGAAACCTGTTCATAAACGGCTTAACCAGTTTTCGATTTTTATAGAAACAACGGTTAATCAAAAACCGCTTTCTTTTATCGGCACAGTTTTCTATACTTTCAGTATAGGAAAGTGTTCATGGAAGTGTTTGAATTTGAGATTTTGATGAAAATACATGTTTAGACCTCTGGGAAGTGGTTTTTAAAAAATGTGTGTGGGTGGTTCCTCATAACTTTGGAACGGCTACCTCGATTTTGATAAACTTTGAAATGTACATCAAAAATTCACCAACTAAAAGTATCCGATACCGTTAGTGGAACTTTGACAGGTTTTTTGGGTAAAATTTCTTTCAGAAATATAATTGCTAGTGCTGGGTGACTGGCAAGGAAAATTCCCAAATAGCGTTTTTTTTTCCTGGAGGAAACTTATTGAAAATTCTCGAGTATTCTCAAGTTTAAATTTGACGTCAACTAATCCTTACGCTGGTATTCCGTGGCTCTATAACAAACCACTGTTGTCTGTTTCTCACAATTGTGTTTTTAATGATTTTTTAGGTACTTGATATATATTATCAAAAAATTTGATACTTTATGTATAAATATCACGGTTTTTAAGTGGGGTGTTGTTTTCATGTGAAATTTTCTAATTAGTACAATAATGTTCACAATTTGGCAGTAAGCTTAGAATAGAATAGCTTTACATAAAAGTGTGAAACAATTATACGGTTTGTTTGTACCGGTTCCATTGTAAAGTAATTTTTACTTCTACACAAACCCCTACATAAAATAATAAATTAAATCTGCACAATACTTCAAAGGGACAGTGGGGACAGCTCTGTTATAGGTTCATACATATGTACTGTGTGCACTTTGCTGCCTCCGTCACTGCTATCATCCCATAAAACATTCCAAAGAGCATAAATATTTTTTAATGAGTGTTCAATATTTACTCTTTTATTTTGTAGATGGTGAAAAACCACTGTTTGTGCTCACTGGGATGTTTTTATTGATGCTGACTACATATCACAGGTGCAGCAAAGTGCACAAGGGGTTTGGGTAAGGGGTTGTATAGCTGATTTACATTGTCCAGGATATGTAAGGTGGGGAAATATCATAAAATTGCTAAGATGTGACTCTATGATCTTTTTTTAAAAAAAATAACGTTACACATGAGGATCGGCCCTCGTGTCAGCTCCATGCCAGATGATGATGATGATGATGAAATACTACAGATGGTCTTATTAGTTTGTAGCTTTTGTGCAAGTACAGGGTACAGGGGGTATATAATTTTTATGATAAGAGAAATACTGCCCAGAAGCTGGCCACGTTCTTTTTAAATTTTGTAGCCTCTTAGAACTGGAGATGGGCTATGATTTGGTTTTTCTGTGTGATGACGTCTTGCATGAATTTTTGGAATTCGGATATCTATGCTCTTTTCTTTTACAGATGGAGATACATAAATCATTTCTGCGTTTTAAGCTCTACTTGTTATCAGTAATACTTAATTTGTAGATGGCATACTTACTATTTAGGGGGGCTCATCATCCCTCTCTCCGCGTTTTGACTGATACATTTTTTCAAGTTCAAGTCTTATTTAATCAAAAGCAATTTTGTGAAAAAATTAAATTTTTTTTTTAAGAAAATTCTGTACTATATGTTCCATGCTTGTTTTCAGAGATCACGTAGTCATGATAAACTTCGTGATAGAGAACGTCGCAGATCGGAGTCTAAAGGCAGTCGACCGAGGCAAATTGACAAGGATGTCCTAACATTTGATAAAATAAAGGTAAAAGATAACAGTATAATTATGTATGTAATAATGTATTTTATGCTTTATATAATTGTATTTGTATATAAAATAAATAATACATTCTTGCTAATAAGTAGTAAGAGAACTAAGGTTTTAAAATTGTGTTTTAAAGGTTTTTGTTTTTGATCATCTTACCTACTTAGTCTTCACCTCTTGTACGCTTACTGAGTGTTAAGGTAAATTTGATCATCGATAAATAAATTATTGTTCCTACAGGAGGAACGTGAGAGACAAAGACTTCGTGAAAGGGAGCGTATTGTACGTGAAGAGAACCGTCGTCGACGTGAAGAAGCTGCACGCCAGCGTGAAATCGAAAGAATACAGCGTTCTGAGGCAGCACGTTTAGAACGTGAGAGGGAAAAACTTCGTTTGGAACGAGAAAAACTAGAACGAGAAAAGGCAGAAATTATTAGACTTGAAAGAGAGAGGCAAAAATTGGAACGTGAGAAGTTGGAATTAGAAAAAATGGAATTGCAGCGTGCAAAGATGCGATTGCAAGAGGAGGATCGTCGTGCTGTTAAACGTACTGCACCATATAGGAGGGAAGGCTCATATGAAGATAGAAAACGTATGACTGGTGAAAGACGTTATGAAGAATCACCTCCCCCCCCTCGTTTTGATCCTTTAAGGTTAGTGTATTAAAATGGGTTTTAAGTTGAATGTAGCTATTACTCCAGAACGATTAATTTTTGTTAGTTTTATATCTGATGTTCGTTATTACTATATATCTAGTGTCAAGGCACGTGATCCAACTCCACCACCTAAAAAATTCGGATCGGCTGCAAAAGACTACAAGTCAAGAGTGGGCTACGACAAGCGTGAATCGTACCCATCAAAACGGGACCGTGAATATGAAACTGAGCGTTCACATCCTCAATCTTCGGTGTCTCGTGGTCCACCTACTTCAATTACCAAATATGAAGGAAGCTCTGTTTTCAATATTAGTCGTGAAAGGGACATGCGTGACGCCAGACCTCGGGATAATTCTTCATCAGTATCCAATTCCAGGTATTACAATTACATAAAGAAAAATTTGTCGCAGTTTTGAAATTATAGATTTAATAATTTTTTTAGGATTCCTAAAGATTCCCGCTATAACGAACGAGATAGAGAACGCAGTCCTCATTATCGACCAGTGCGGGATGATAGAGATCGCCGTGCTATGCCAGATCATAAAGGAGATGTACGCTCCTCACGTGACCATCGTTATGTTGAGCCATCAAAAGGTAAAATTCTGTTTCTGTGTTGTTATTGCTATTTTTCAGAGATTTAATGGAAGGCTATGCAAATAATAGCTTTTTGTAATTAAATAAACCTTGGTGTTGCTAAGAAAATTTTGATCTGTTTTTGTGATTCATAAATTTTGTATGATTATATAGTTTGAGGTGTTAACAAAGATTTTTACTAATTATACTAAGAACATGCAGTCCTGGCTAGTAGGGAGACATTTTAATTTTTTTTTAAATTTATAGATGCCCAGCGTTTTGATCGAAACAGTGGTGGCAATAGCTGGAATCACCCAAACACCCCAAACAAAGTATTTAATGCTGGTGGATCTGGGGCTCCCCCTAAGTCTTGGTCTAAAGATTGGAGGCCTACCGATTCAGCCAATAATTCAGAGAGGTGATGTAATGTGGAAATAAATTTTGATTTAATAGCATTATTGCATGTTCTTATTCGCCTTTTAATTGCTTTTCTGAGTATGTTTTGTTTTTGATATTCTATCTTGCCAAGTTTTTGAAATTTTTTCATAAAATTTATCATTTGCAGACTAATGAAATTTGCACAAGCTGTATTTCCATAGAATAAACAAACTTTTTGACAAATGTTAACCAAGATCATGTACTAGCCTCCAGATTTTTTTCTTGTACAGTGTAAACATTTCTAGTTTTAATGTGTTAAATAGAACACTATATTTTTTACACAATTGTTTTAAAATTTTTTGCACTTGAAATTTTATTCGGCAATGGTTTACCTACAACTTTTTTTAAGAAAATCAGATTCTAAAGAAAAAACCTGGTAATTCCTAGAAATCCAGATATTATAGGAGGCATTGACACCTGTTTTTCTGTGTTTCTGTAAGACTACAAACATTTAAGAAATTTCCTTAAAATGCCTTTTCGTGTTGCAACCCTAATCTGCGTATTGTTGCTAATAGTACATTTTCCTTCAAATGTAGCAAACTATTTCATATATTACAGATATGTAATTTCTACCAACTCTGCCATCAAAACCATAGGGTCTAGTCACATATCCTTCTACAGCAACAGGCGTCAATCCCTCCTATGATATCTCGATTTCTATAAAATACATTTTTTCTTAAAATCTAATTTTCTCGAAAGCAATAGGTTTTAGTTATAACCATTGGTGAATAAAATTTATACAATGCAAAAAACTCAACAACTAAGTAAAAATATAAAGCATGTTGTACTTAAAAAATCGAATTATGATACGTTCGAGTTAGAAGTTTTTGCAACAGTGCAACAAACACCCTGTATAATGAAGTTCAACTTTAAGGTATCTGGAGGAAAGTAACTAGACTAACATTTAACAGTAAAAGTTTGTTTATTCTGTGGAAATTAGGCTCTTGCTGTTGTACGAGGGATGTCCGGTTACTAAGGTACATTTGTGAATTACAGAAAGACTACATTATTTATAGAAATCAAACATACACTAAGTAAAAGCGCGAACTGTTAGCCATTGTCTTTTTAGCAGACTGCTGAACTTTGAATTTTTTTAATTTATTCTCAGCCGTTTTCGTTGTTGATGGTTTTCGTCGCACATCTTCGGGATCATCGTTCAGTGTTGTGCGGCCACTTTTGAACTGATTACACCAAACACTAACTTGTTTTTGACTCATAACGTCTTCTCCGTAAATCTTCAGTATTTTTTTTATGAATTTTGGTAGCTTTTTTTATTATTTGCATGCAAAAATCGAATGACCACTCGCAATTCAAACTTGGAGTATGTTTCGATCGGAACTGACAGTTTGCGGCTGTCACTGAACACGTTGTACTTAACCTAAGGCAATGACAACAGCCACCTATGTATTACATATGTGCATCTAAAATGCGTGCAAGTTTCAACCTGATCGGATCAATGTATGCGGTGTGCCGAGCAAACGTAACCTTAGTAACCGGACATCCCTCGCATATGGCTACCTCGTCTGAAAAACCTGTTTGATCTGAAAACCAGTCTCACTGCGTTTTGACTAGTTTTAACATAATCACTATTTAATTCGGTAATTTTTCTTCATTCGCCGATATAGTGATAAGAAATAAGTTAAAATAATAAGAAATAAATAAAACAAAATTATAAGTCTAATAAGGATTATACTTATAATTTTTATTTATTATTATAAATGTACAGTGTGAGTTATTAATGCGAAATTGTTTTCTAACGTCTGTGTTAGAAAAAAAAATTGTTAAGGTAGTTCTGTATGTACACGTACGAGGTAAAAGTTTCGACCGCAGCGTACAGTAAAATCCAATGCTTGTACGGTGCTGACGCTTACAAACTTTTGACAGAGCTTGTACACTCTGTATGTCCTACACACTCACACCTCATGCATGGATAGGTCCCCTACACGTATAGAGAGTGGCGCTGTAATCGTGACAACAACGCAATTCTCGCGTTATTAGTAGCGAGAACCTCAAAGTGTCAGTGTTTTATAAGTCAATTTTTGTCAACAAAAAAGCGTATAAATGGCAACTCAATTGAGATTGAATGGTCAGTTTGTTAAAAAAAAGTGTGTGATAGAAAAGTGAAAGCTGTGGCGGCTATGTGGCGAGCAAATGCTGCTAAATGCAATGAAGCGGTACATAACCTCAATGATGAGCAACAACAATTTGCTATCGAAGGACGTCGGATCGTTGATATAAAATATCTTGCCGAGCATTTGAAGTGTATTTGCTGTAAAAAAGACATTTTTTTGAGGAAAGCAGTGAAGGAAACACGGATGGGGTTGAACTCTATTTTGCACATTTCCTGTGACAAGTGCTGTGCTGTAACACAAGTACGCACGGGCAAAACGCGTATAACATTCGAGAACAATACCAATGCTGATGTGAATACCAAAGCTGTATTGGGTAATTTATTTTGAAAATTATTAAAAATGTAGAAATGAATTTAAAAAATTGTCAAGTGTAGGATACGCATAATATAAAAATGGATTTCACAGGGGCGGTTCATTCTGGCATTGGAGAAACAGCTCTCAACAAATTGTTGAACTGTTTGAACATCCCCACCATCGGTCCTCATGTTTTCAAAAAATATGAACGGGAAATTGGCCCAGCGTTAGAAGTTGCTGCAAAAGATTCATGCCAGAGAGCTGCTGGAGAAGAAAGGGAATTAGTTATAGAGAAAATGGAAAAGTTATGTCAGTAATTGTAAGTTTTCTCCCATTTTTTAAAATAAATTTTGCTACTGCGTTGGATGTTATAATAAAATTTTATTGTACGCAGTGCGCTTTATCTTTTTTTTTTCAAATCATGGTTTTTAATGTAATTACATATTTGCTTGGACATTAATTGAAAATCGAACCCATTTTGTAGACCAATAGTTTTGAAAATAAATAATATGGTAATAATTGTATATATTATAAGTATTTATATTTTTATACTTCAGTTACTAAGTGGAAAATGTTACGTAATTTTTCGCTGACGAAACTGTGTATCATAGGAGATATAATAGGTATTCAAAGATTTAGGATGTACTTATGAATTTTTTTTCATTCGAACTGACGATTTTTTAATTAAATATGTATAATTTTTCAATCATGATCAATGAAGGATAATAAATTGGAATGAAATTGAATTTTATTAGTTATTGACACTATGTTTTTCGTTCCTTCCGTTATCAGGCCGCAAGATATAGCCGACGAGATTTATCCTTTTATGCGGGGCCTTCGCCCTTTGACTAATTTTAATCTTCACCTTGATACAGTAGAGGATGATGTGGACAGAAGAGAGACATTTGATGCAGCAATAGGCAACATCGTGAACATCATCGTTTCGTATGATATGGGCTGGAGCAAGCGGGGCAATGGAAGGAGTTACAATAGTTTGAATGGCTATGGTACGATCGTTGGTTTTCTGAGTGGAAAAGTGCTTGACTTTGCGGCCCGAAATCGAAGATGTAAACTTTGCATCAACGGTCATAGCAAATCCGATCACGATTGCAGGCAGAATTTTTCTGGCAGTGCAAAGGCGATGGAGCCTGACGTAGGCGCTGCTTTAGTCAACGAAAGTTCCATTCTTAATGAAGCTGGGCTTAACGTTAGAGTTTTGATAGGCGACGAAGATAGTTCGACGATTGCAGCAGTACGACAGGGAAATCTCCAAACGATCTACAAGTTGGCAGACAGCAATCATTTAAAGAAGAATTTTGCGAGTTCTTTGTATGGTCTGCGAAAAGACTACAAAGAAATGAGAGATAAGGAAGTTATTCCTCACTTGAAAAAATGTTTTTCCTACGCACTAGTGCAAAATAAAGGTGTTGAGCTAGCTAAGAATAGCTAGTACTGTATGCGCTAAAAATGAAGGAGAAATATATTTTGGATGTGAACTCGAAATTGAATGTATCACCGGGGAAACATACTGCATCTTTCGCCAAGCTATTGGATACCAAAAGGAAAAAATGAGCGATCAAGTCAAAATTGCCATCAACTAAATCTCGTAGAAATTTACTATCGCGAAAGAAGGAAGTCGATGGAGCAATCTGAAGGAATTCAGTATGAAACCAACTGTGGCATCAATTCTGGTGTAGAAAACACGGAAGTTGTTGATTTTCGACTTCTTTCAGATATATTGCCAAACATTTCACAATCGGTGGATAACTGCAATATTATCTTTTTCGATTTGGAAACTTCTGGGTTTTCGAAAGACTCAGAGATTTTACAAATAGCAGCGAAATTTGAAAATTCCACATTCAGTGTTTATCTCCATCCTTCTCAGCCGATTGATGCTGATGCTTCCAGGGTTACAGGATTGAAATATGTTGGGGGGGAAAACTGTATCTCCATAGCAAAGAAGTAGTGATGATTGCTCCTCGTGTCGCTCTAATTTCTTTTCAAGAATTTCTTCAATTTTCATCCAAGCCATGCGTTCTTATTGCTCATAATGCATCATTTGATTTCTCTCATTTACTGCGATATATTATAAATAACGGTATGATCGAGAGTTTCCAAAATATCGCCGGATTTTCGGATAGCTTGGCTGTACTGAAAAAAGTTTTGCCTGAACGAAAAGCAGAGAAAAAAAGTTTCAATTTGCAAACTCTAGCCCGCGACTTAATGAATTTTGAATCGTCCGATCAATTTCATGAAGCTCTATTCGATGTCGAAACTCTAGAGAAGCTATGCAATGCTTTTGCCGAGAAAGAACATTTTTTTGCAGTTTGTAAGCCTTACAAACAATTGGTAATGGTAAAGCTTCTGTTACCAAGTTTAAAAGATTTGAAAGGTGTGATATCCGACGACATGGTTAAAAAAATAGCAGGTGCCGGAATCCATTATGAAATTGTGAAAGAGGTTTATTCAAAAGATGGCGAAATTGGAATAAAAACATTGCTATCCGAGAAAACGATGTCAAAAAAACCACGGGTTACACAAGCCAAAAAAATTATCGAGAAGGTGGTTGAACACTTGAGAAAGAAGCTTTAATTTCGTTTTGGATCAAACTTGCAACTTGTTGATTGAAAAAAAGTTTATTGTTATTATTTTTAATATTTGTTCAAAAATTATTTATGCAATCAATGCATATATAGTTTATTCGTGATTTTTATTTTATAAGTATGAGCGTTATGTGTTAATGAATATTATCCAGGATAATATTTATATTATATAAAAGTTAATTTTAAAAAAATAAAAAATAAAAAGAGAACAAAAAAATATGTATATATATATATATATTGCTATGTAATACCCCACACTTGTGGAAATTAATGATTTACATAAACTGTATCACAAATTGATCTATTTTATTACTTCGACTTGAGTACATTCTCAGGGTTCTTTTACTTGTATTAAACAACAAAACGTGGCTTCCCTTTTTAATTGTAAGATTTTGGTTCTTTCTTTTTTAAAATGATATTAAACATTCATGCATAATCTTTTACAAATAATATTAAACAATTTTGACAAAAAAATATTTTATATAGCAAAGTTTTATTTATGTTTTCAGATATTATTCTTTCTGTTATTGTCACTCACTTTTCCTTTTAACACAGTACCTTAGTTTCTGCTGTAGCTCTTTCTCCTTATGTGGGTCGCATTTCTCTTCTTTATAGTTATTATCTTCTGCTTACGTAGTCTTCCTCTTAATCTTTTTTCTCCAGTTGTGAATTTTGTTTGACATTTATTAATGTTTTATCCGTGTCATTTCTTTTAATCGAAAAATCACATTATCCTAGCAACTTGTCGACTCAGCTTTCAATGTCAAAACAATTGTTTTTTTTTATATAAATTTTTCTATTACCTTCTTCGTCTTGAACTAGACTTTATTACACTTCACTTCAAGTAAAACACTGTCTTACAAACAGGCAAAACTTTTAATTAATATTTTGTACTTATTTTATACAAATTTTACATTTTCTTTGGGAGCGTTACAAATTTACGTCCCCCTCACTTCGATGTTATTTTACAGCTCCTTGGTTTCTATAGTAACCTAAATTAAAACTAAATTTTGAGATGTCTCCGTTCCGTGTCGAATAAAATTAATATATTTCATCAGTCGTTATCTCCGAAACTAAACGGTCAAAAATTGCCATTTTTTTCACATTAATCCCACAATAGTACTGCGTACATGAGTGGTTTTATTTAAAAATATTAATATCCGTTTAGCGTCTATAATAAAAAATGTGAACAAAGTGCTATCCGTTTACGTGTTAGGTATAGGCATCACGTACAAAATGACCCATTTTCAATTGCAATTATCTCACAAACTAAACGGTGGATCGATTTAAAAATTTGCCAGTCGGTTTATGAAGGTTATGTTTACACCATACTTTAATTTCAGACAATTCGTGGGATTTGAACAAAACTACAGAACTACCTTCAGAGAAAAACGGTTGGTTGGGTTACTATGCATAACTTAAAATTATTATCAACTATACTGGATGTTCAGTTATTCTTGTACAGCACATTAATTTGTTATTTTAAATTGATCACCCTGTGTATTATTGCATTCTTAGATTCTACATTTAATTTTAGATAGAAAAGTATTAAGCTACTACTCTCTTAACATTTACAGTTTTCGAGTTTTGAAAACTATTATAAAATAGCTTTTTTGTTTTGTTTTCATAGCACACTTAATTTAATTTGCAATTATAAAAAAAAAACAATAAGAACACACTCTTATCTAGAAGATCGCCTTGCCATATGAAGAAAAATTACTAAGTTGAATAGTGATTACGTCAAAACTAGTTTAGTGAATGCATTGAGACCAGTTTTCAGACGGGTTTTAAGACAGGTTTTTCAGGCTGTTTTTTTAGACCAATTTTTTTTCAGGCCGGTTTTTCCAGACTTTATTTAAACCGGTTTTTCAGACCAGTTTTTCAAACCACTTTTTTCAGACTAGTGTTTTTAGACTGGTTTTTCAGGCCGATTTGAAATGGTTAAAAAACGATTTTTTTAAGAACTGGTCAAAAATTGCAAAACTGGTTTTTCGGCGGTACTACTTGGTATCATAAAACTTTTATTAAAAATTTGTTCTGTTTTAAATAATAAAGAAGCTATTAAACACTGCATCTTTATTGACTTGCTCTGTATTAAAGTTAAAACAAATATTCTTCTTAAGTAAAAATTCCTTATAAATAATGTCAAAATTACCTGTTGGTTTATTAATTATTGAAGGTTTTTAAACTATTTGATATACCCAGGTAAAATGTTATTTTCGAAGAAGATACATTAAAGGTGCTGATATTAGACATTAAAATTCTGTTGTGTGATTTAGTTGAATAGTAAATTAAGTCCATTGATCTTGATTCAGTAATCCAACAATAGCACATTGTTATATTTATTACAGATGGAATTCTGGAAACGTATCTCGTGGAACAGCATCACTATCAACTACAGCATTTTCTGGTAACTCAAATTTGAATTTAGGACCATCTTGTCCTCCACCACCAGCAATTAACAACTATGCTGGTGATAGGTTCGAGTATAAATCCATGAGTAATATACGAAAATACTGAATATGCTCGCATGTATTTGCTTATAGTATGTTACTAACCCCCAGATTTTTAATTTGGTTTATAAATATTTGGTTATAAATAGAAACAGAACTATTCAACTGTATTTGTTTTTTTTAATCTGTTAACTTTCTTTTAAGAATTTTAAAGTATGCATTTTGAATATTTTATCTTATAATTTATAATACTGACTTTATTGAATATTTTGAAATTGAAAATTGTATTGTCATGTATGCAGTATACAAAAAAATTGTTTACTGTGAGATCTAAAAATCGGTTATCCTATAATATTCCAATGTGGGTATGTATAGAGAAATTGTTTACTGTAACTGACTTTTATTTTCTTGTTTGTCCCTTAAGACATGCATGCAGTATAAACATTTCAATTAACATAAACTTCCTCAGTGCTGAAACTGTTGTAACTTAAAAATTTAGCTAGTGTAGTAGTCTATAGTTTATCAAATTTTTGATTGGCTCAAAGCTTAACAAATTAATGACTGTCGAGTGTCATAAATTTTTGGCTTAGTTTTGTGGGGTATGCAATCTTAAACTATGTTTAACTCGGCAAATGATTAAATTTTGATCTATTGCATTTATTAACAGCATTAGCAGTTTTCTTACAGCCAACAGTGATTGTTAATTCCTCATAATAAAGCATAAGGACTACTACAGAACCACATTTTTAATGCCTATGTAATTGTGTATAGTGAAAGTTGTGTTGATTATAATTTTCAATTTATTTTTGAGGTTTTGCTTATTTGTAATTTATAACTACTACTGCTACTAGTAAAACAACAGTATAAATAAAGAACCACCTACAGTCATTTTAATTCTAAGTTGTAGTAGTACTAAGATAAACAAGTTTTAATTATGATAAATATAGTGGTTTTCTGAGAAAAAATATATTGAGCATGTATTGTAAAGTGTTTAAGCATCGTAAATTATTTCAAAGAAATGGTTTAATTTCATCAATTTTTTAGATATTTATTCTGAAAAAGATTTAAAAACAACAAAAATGATCTGGTACAGAGTTGCACAAGACGTAAAGGGGAATTACTATGCCAACTCACTGGCAGCTGGGATGGTTTAATATGAAATAAATAAAACTAGCGTGTTTTTTCAATTATTTTAGGTCAAAGTCTCTACTTTAGCTAATACCTATTGTGTAAAAGTATCATTTTATGTAGTGTATAAATTGTTATGCAAGCAGTGGCTGTCAGGTTAATTAACCTGTATAATACGGACACAGCAAAACGTAAAAGGGTATTAACATTGAAAATCCTTGCTGCCAATAAGTCGCAGTGCATACATTTTTTAATGATTAATCTGCCACTCAGTGTGTATTTTTTATGTGGTTATATGCATATATTTATCATACAAGTACATAATGTAGTTAAGAATAGTTATTAAACTTTATATCAAATCATAAAAATTGTTTCTTTTTTCTGTTAACAGTGTGTCTCTCTAGGGCGATCTAATATTCAAACCCAATCTGCCAACCTGTTTTTGAGTAATAAGGCATCAGATTCTGTTTTCAAATTTATAAAATTTGATATAGGAAAAAAATTCTACCAAAAAAAAAAACTAACTTCCACTTCCAGTTTCTGATTTTTTAAAAAGCTTATTTTGTATTTTTGATATACCCCCGATAGTTATGATGCACCACATACCCACAGACAGACTTTTTTTTTGGGTTTTTTGGAAGTTCAAAACTTGTATTTCTGTCAAAATCTCTAATTTGAAAATTTTCAGTCAATACTTCCTATACTGAAAGTATAAGAAAGTAAATGGTGAAGATCTAAAATTTTAAGAAGAAATTATTACGTGACTTCCCTGTATCAGTCACTTTTGGTGCGTTTATTCCAACTGAAATTAGTAGAATCAGAAGGCTGTTACTTCCTAAGCAAGTGTTTACAGGAGCTTTTTGTTTGGTCTGCTATCTGTCATTAAAATATTTGCACCTATTTTACTAGCACCCTGTATAAAAACTTTTATTTTACCCCACAACTTGGTAATATGATGGAAGGAAACAAGTATAGAGAAATGTTTTTGTATACAAAGAAAATTCTGGCCGATTTACTCATCCATAAATTCCATAAACAACTAGGCCACAAAAAAAAAGCTGTAACATGCACAGAGGATAAGGGTAAAGTAAATGAGAATACAATCATAATACAAATAATCGACATCTTTTATTGGTAAATGTAGATTTTACAGTTGTTACATTATGGCCATATTTATTTGCACAGCCAATTTTTATAATTCTGTTTTATTGGACTTAAAAGCTACATCTCCCCTTAGTTTTAAAAGAAGAAATAAGTGGAATGATCATAAAAAATACATATTATTTAGTATAGGACAAAAATTACATTAAAAAGGATTACTGTTACAGCGGTTTAAAAATTACATAAAATAAAAAAGTAATATGATAAACATTTGTTTAAATGTTTCCAGGAGCCTTATAATAAATATTGTTTCCCAGCTTTACAAATTGATGGACAATAACTGTATCGAACACTCAAAGCAGAGGAGTAACTGATGTTTTTGCACCATCTTGATTCAAAGTATAACTAATTCAATAAGAAGGCAATTCCTTAAAAGAAATTCCGAAGATCCCCAAGATTATGTAATTCATGACTTATTTTGAAAAAGTTACTATTCAGTCTATACCTGCTGCAGAGTCCTCTCTACCCTCGTGTTAAAAAACGTAGAGAGATACAATATAGTTCGAAGTCTAACAAAACCATCGTTGTACAGTGAAAATTATCCTAAACAGATTTTGTTTAAGACAACCCTCCGATATTTGTGGAACTACACTGTCGCCTAGAAAGTAGCTGCAGTTGAAATGTGAGATATTGTATTGAAAAGATAAGGGACTGGAAAAGTATTTAGATGTTGTCGCCCAAATTTACATGCTTATTATTTATGATTTTGAAGTGGATTTCGAGTTACCGTGGCAAGTAGATTTTTCTTACATTTTGACGGCAGCTATAACACTAAAAAATTTTATTTATTTGTACTGTAGTTGGAAATCCCAAAGGGTGCTCCTGCAATTGCTTATAGAAAAAAGCTGTCGGGCAATCCCATGCGACCTTCACATTAACTGAAATTTTTTACGTTTTTGACAATTTTATGAAAATTTATAAACCATTTTAAAAGTTTCGTATTTTATACCGGATAATTTTTGAGAATTTTAATATTATTTAATATTCATAGACATGGCCGTTTTTTTGGTGATTACTCAATTAAACTGGTGAGGTAAACGACCAATAGAAAACCTCCTAGTGGTGCTTTCCCAATGGAAAGCTGTTCCTATTGTCATTTAACATGCTCATACCAATTTCGAAGCTCAAACTTGTAAATTTATGAAAAAAAATCTATGGTGGACTCAAGGATGGTAGAAATAGGGTGCTTGCGCAGATTGGCTATTCGACACACGTACTACACCCTTCCCCACTTTGCAGTTTCATCCCAGTGTGATTACCAATCTTTTAAACCTAAATTATGTTTTCTGGGTTAAAGCGTCTGGGCTGTAAAGTGCAGACTATGCCAGACACACACATACCCCATGGCAAAATTTGGTTTTTCGGTATTCTCGGACCCCAAAACGTGCATTTCCGTAAAAATCTCAAGGCCAAAATCTTTTAAATTACTTCTAGAAACACCGTTACGTGGTAGCCGAAAATCTCCATATTTAGCAAACAAAAATTAATTATGGAATACCATAAAACTTAAAACAAAAATTATTCCGAATAAATCGTAGAAAAACATTTATATTTTTCAAAAATCACAAAATTTTTGCCGCAGTACCGTTAATATGCCTCTTAAAGTGTCATGCAAAACACAGTGGTATTACATTCGTAGCCGGGGTAGAAAGGACTCTTAATGAATTAGATTGGACAACTGCATAGTCCAAGACATAATAGTAATACATGTAAATATTAGAAATTCGAAGATAATACTTATTAGTCGAAAAATAAAAATAATTTTATTGGAAAAAAATCAGAAATGCAATATTTCCTAATATCAATCAAGTCGATATTGTTTGCAAGTAACACAGATATTAGGGCTTGTACATATTTGAGCATTCTGACGTAACGTAACGTAACATAAAGTTACATTACATGTTACATTAGGAGGCTCAGGATCCATGTTTATCAACACCGCCAGCATTTATGAAGAAGTACAAATGACATGGGCCACACTTAGGCATTTGTGTTGCATTACGATGTCATCTTACAGCAGAACGCTCAAAGGCGTACAAAAATTCTGAATTGTCTGAAATAATTATAATAAAAATTTTTAAGTAATAAACATGTTAAATCTAACTGTATAGGCTACAAACTATAAAATAAAATGTTACATTTTCAAATTAAAAATAGCAATAGCTATGAATAATAAAAAAGTATGGATATTTCAAGCTAGTTGAAGTCAGTACTAAAGACTTTTAATTATTGAGATTTAAAACGGAGTAGTTTTAAGAAGCATCTTATTATTATACTAATTTTAGTATTTGCAATTAAATGAAAATGTGTTTTCTTTATTGACTCACTACTGGAAATTTTCATATAAGGAAAGTCTGTCAGAAACAAAAACAATATTAAAAGCAGCATAAAAGTTCTCTTTGAGTTTTAAAGAGGAGAAAGCTATGTGTTGCAATAGTCCAAATTTCAAAGTCTTCTCAAGTTTGTACATGACAGGATTCATAATTGATCTAGGAAGGTTCACTTTACTTTTAAAAAAATTGAACGCTGCTAAAATTATCTAGAAAACTAAAAAAACAATTGTAACATTCAAATAAATGGGGAAAGTTTATGATTTAAAAATAAAATATAATCAAACATTACAATTAAAATTTACCGATGTAATTACCAAAAATATGGCAACTATTTTCAAATATCTGTAAGTGAATGCCAGAAATGACTAGAAATATTCACTTTACAAACCGAACAACTGACTGAACCTCCAACAACTTGAAACACCATCTACCTGTTTGTTAAACAGATCTGGTCACATAATAATTTGTGGCTCAGGAACAGATGCAGCTATATTTTTGTGTGGCAGTACTTGACCACCATTGATATACAATTCATCTTTCACTATAACGTCCTCACCAAGCACTGTAGTTCCTTCCATTCGCACCCATCTGCCTACAGAACAACGCCAGCCTATAACACAATTTTCCAACCACGAGTGAGATCGAATTGTGGCATCTCGAAGAATTGTGCAACGTTTTACACATACTCCTGGATATAAAAACATCGGTTAGTGTCAAAAAAAAAATTGAATGTTTGCTTCTGAGTTCTAACTATAACTTTTAATTTTGGAGCAATTTTTATTTTCCTATATTTTCAGTATGGGGAAGTATTGATTTCATGATGATGGAAATCCATGTTTTGGACGTTCATGGATGGTTCAATTTGGAATTTGGTGGTATATCAAAAATTCACTGACAAAATAAGCTTTAATAAAATCCGAACCATCACCAGATGTTAGACATGTTTTTTTGGTAGCATTTCGATTTTCAGAAATTTATTTTGTGAAAATGTAATGGGAATTTGATAGAAGACCTTAAGACAAATTAAAATATTCATTCCGCAATCTTCTAACTTCAAAATGGCGACAGCTACGATTTTTTGGAAATTTTCACTTTATTACTCAAAAATGAGTTGGCAGATCGGGATGGAATTTGGTATAATACATAATAATTATACGAGAACACAATGTTACTACGTAAATGAATTTTTGTACAAATGAAATCTGTAAAGTAAATATTTTTAAAATTTTGGAAATCTTCCAAAAAATAGTGCACAAAAACTAACACCACGATGTTTTTTAATTATGGACGCTGATAGAGCTATGGATGAGGTACGATTTGGTTCATGTCTCATCCTGCTAGTTTCTATGAATTTTTGTTAAAATCAAAAATTTATGCCCCAATAAAAAACCAGGGATAAGAAAACAACTTAATTTTAATTTTCCCTCACAATACTTGTCCTTCCGTTTCCGGTTCGCAAGGAATTTTTAAAAAAAAGAGCACTTTGCCTGGACTTTTTTATACTTTTATGCAAAATAATTACTTTTATATATCTAATCACAACAAGAAATTTCTGGGTGGAAATTTTACACAAAAATAATTTTTATAAGACTCATGCGGAACAAAGCTACAAAATTTTTTGTTGTCTCCCGTTTATTAAAGAGAGAGGCATGAATTTTCGGTTTTCAAAGATTCATAGAAGGTGTCGCAGAGGAACTAGTGAACTGGCACATCAACCAAATTGTAGTTCATATCTAGCTATTAGCCTATAAAATTAAAAAAAAATTGCGGAGCCACTTTTTAAGTAGTATGTTTTTGAAAAGTCAAAATTTTGAAAAATTTTTTAATTTCATAGCATTAAAACAAATCTTCAAAAATTCAAATTGTAGCTCATCCTCAGCTCTATGAGCTTACAAATTAAAAAAAAATATAGTGCTGCCAGTTTTTAAGCAAAATTTTTTGTTGAAGATTTCCGAAATTTTGGAGACCTACCCACAGACAGACATTTAAAAAAAACTTTTTTTGGGTTCTGGAGATCTAAGACATGTATTTCTATCAAAATATTGAATTCAAAAATTTTTATGAAATCAATACTTCCCTATACTGAAAGTATAGGAAAGTAAAAATCGTAGCAAACTTAGAAATTTCAGCTTTTAAACTGGCCGCAGACATAGACTAGCAGGTTACCAGCATTCTCTCTTGCTAGTCGAGCCAGTGGCAGCACTGGTGTGCGATCTTACAAACGTAGTCATATTTATGTAATAAAACAGTTATAACAATTTACAGTAATAATTAAAACCAAAGAAGTTTACCATCTTCCAATATTGCACCAGGTCCGATAGTGACGTTAGGCCCTATCTGACAGTCAGCTCCGATTTTGGCGGTGGGATCAACCAAAACATTTCCAACCACACCTGCCCCGTTATACAGTCGTTCAGGGCTTTTCTGACGAAGCGCTTTTAAATACATGCACATACCTGGAAACAACAAATATTTATAGACATGTTCATGAAATAGAGCACAAATCATTGCTGTGGAACAATTTGCAGCATTTTTCAAAATTTTTATTTTGAAATCTTACCAGTGAGAAAATCTTTAGGCTGTCCGACATCCATCCAAAACCCTTGTAACTCAAATGCATATAACTCTCCATCTTTGGCCATTATTGGGAAGACTTCTTTTTCTACAGAAGTAGGACGCAACTGTATCCTATTGATAACACTAGGATTTAAAATATAAAGCCCAGCATTAATTTTATTGGAAATAAATTCCTGAGGTTTTTCCACAAAGCTTTGAATACAATTATTCTCATTGTAAACAACAACACCGTATTTGGATGGTTCTTCCACTTTTGTAACAACAATTGTTCCTTCTTTACCATGGCTCCGATGAAAATGTGCCAACTCTTTAAAAGGAAATTCACAAATGATATCTGAATTCAGAACGAAAAATGGTTCTGGACTTTTTTGGAGATGATCTCTAGCCAACGCTATTGGTCCTGCAGTACCCAGCGGTTCAGATTCATGGGAGAATATCAAACTAATGCCCAACTTCCTGGCTTCGATAGACAGTTCTTCTTCCATTTGTTCAGCACGGTATGATACAGCAAGGATTACTTCAGTAACACCTGCTTCGACTAATGCTTCAATTTGGTGGAGCAAAATTGGTTTATTTGCAAATTCAACAAGGGGTTTCGGTCGACTAAGCGTTAGCGGTCTTAATCTTGTTCCATAGCCCCCAACAAGAATTAGTGCTCTCATACCTTTTTTCTTGTCAGTATTATTCATTGTTGTTAATCTGAAAATTTAGAAAATTTAAGTTTTTAAAAATAATTTTTCATAATACATACCTAAATATGTGCTGTAACAAATTACCAAGTAAAAAAGGTGTACCGCTGGCAAATACACGTCATACAAATAAGATTTGAATAAGCAAAATTGTTTAGAAGATAACAACTGTCACACAAGCACATAGTTAGGTTAAGTACAGTTCACAATGTATTCGTTCCTATGTAATTAATAATTGACGTTTAGTTTAAGGTAAAGACTATTTTATAGCAGCAGTTTTTACTGTAAAAAGTTTAATGTACTTGAAAAATAATTACTAATATTTGTTTCTAAAAGTTTTCTATTTTGATCTGTCAATTTGACAAGTTGCCGCGTTGTTGTGGTAACAATAACATGTAGTATGAATTAATACTAGATACAGAAAAAATGGACAGAACACGTCCCTTACTTTTTACGTTTTAAGTATTCTCGCTCCAATAAATGATGAACAACATTGTTTTAACAAAAATTAGAGATATGCAAAAAATAAAAAACATAGTTTACAACGAGAGCTAATTGATCGGCGTAGTTAAAATCACGCAACTTTCGAAAAACGCGTTGTTGATATTATAAAATATTAAATTTGTTCTTAATTTTTAAAATAGTTTAACATTCTTCTTTATCTTAATAAAGTACTTCAAATAGTCTATTGTACTGTTTAAAGTTTATAACGATTGACGTTTGCATTTGTCAATCTGCATTTTCACCTCGGCTACGACAAATTTGCAAGCAGTCGCTAAAACACGTAATATAAACTTCTAAACAGTCCGACCGTGCAGATGACGTCTTCGCGTGGGTCTAAAAGTATTTTACGCTCCACGTTAACGTGGAGCTAAACATGGCCTAATTTTTAAAATAATTGCATGCGTTAAGTTATTCCCCAATCTACCTCTAGATTATCCCTAATCTGTGAAGTGACAGCTTCGACAAGAAGTTTGTTCGTTTGCGTGTGTAATCATGCCTTTATAATTTACGTTATTATTACGTTTACGTACGAAATGGTAATCCGAGGCACTTGTGAACAGTAACTAACGTACTTTGTCCTGCCCATCTCCGGCTTCGCTCTTGCTCGAAGTAAGTGCCCTTGTAACTAGTCATTGAAATAAAATATTTGGTGTGTCTGTTTAAATGTGAAGTTTAATAAATTATATTTATACAATCGTAATTAAATATCTTGTTTTCTCCTTCACCAGTGGTCAAGTATGGCTGTCTCAGCTAGGATATTTACTAGGGTATTTGGTAAGTCCAAAATAATTATATAATGCCTGAATTAATTTCATTGTCAAAATAGAAACAGCTGTAGTAATGCTTCGCTTAACAATTTGGCCCAAAAATTTCAGTGCTTGTGTCTATTTTTGATTTTAAACTACTCGTAAAATAAACTAGACAGCATAACCTCCAATTTTGATTATTTTTTGGTGTTTTATTAACTTGAAAAGTTAATGACTTGTCATGATTTCAACAAGTGTTTTGTTTTTGATGATCAAAGTTCAGCGAGTCCATTGGACTTTATTTTTTCTCCCTTTATTTCTTGTAATTAGTGTGCTGTGTGTCTAAGTAACCAACTTCCGGTAATATTTGTATCAGAGATCAAAAAAGTTTTTATAGGTTTGTATAATTCAAATGTTTTTCATTATGACAACACCCTCAACATTGTTAGTATCTGCTTAATAAGAATATTAACTGCAATTTCCATTCAAAAAGCTTAATTCAAAGTACAGCATGATTAGTAACGTATAACATACATATACTGCCCTTGCTATTTCAATGAGGTGATAATTCAGGTTGAAGTACAAATTATAGCACGCCGTGATGTTAACTCACAAAATATGAAACTGCATTAATTTGCCATATACAGGGCGAGTCCTTTAAGTGTCTGCTTACTATTATTTCCTAAACCATTGAGAATATCAAATTTTGTTCTTAACACAAATTGTAGATCATTAATTGATGCATAACCTGAAATTATTATCAATTATACTGGGTGTTTAATTATGGATGTACAGAAATTACTTTGTTATTTTAAAGGAGCACTCTCTATATTATTGCATTTTTAGATTCTAGATTTAATTCTTGATCTAAAAGTGCCAAAATACTACTATCTTAAAATTATTGGTTTACAAGTTATTTCAGGTTTTTCAATATTTTTGACATTTGTGGACTAATATTATTTAATTAATATTTTAGATAGCAAAACCGTTTACCCGTCGCTGTTATGCGCAAATTATTAACATACTAGAAAGTATTCACCGGTATGTTAATGACAGCAGATTATTACATAGGGTGTTCGTAATGTAATGCTCATTTTTCAAACCTCAATGCCAATAACTTTTATTTTTCAAATGAATCACCTAGTATTTTTTACCACCATCAAATGTGGAATTAAATTCTCTTTTAATTTGAAATAAGGTTTTCTATACCAAATGTTTCAATTTACTATGGTTTTTGATTTTTTGTTTTTTTTTTAATTTTTATTTATAAATTTTAAATGAAGCAAGGTGTACTAGAAACTTTCATATTCAGAATTTAATTTTATTTCAGCATACTTCAAATATATACAGGGTGTACCACTTAAATAAATTTTGTGTTTACGAATAACTAGTAAATTTTTTTTACAGCATCGTTATCAGCGCAAAAAAACTGTAATACTTTGCTAATTTAACCGACTTCGTAGCTCCAATAATAACGAAGTTAGCAATGGTGCGCCGATAATTTCGAACAGCCTATAAAAGGTTTAGATAAAAATTTTGGAATCAATCAATTTTCTTTGAAGAATTTTAGTCAATTTGTAATGCATATTTTTTTCTCAGAAGGGTTGAAGGTATGTCAGCCTATCCGGTTCAACAGCTACAATGCAACACGTGCAAATTTGAAAATTAATAGCAACACCAAAGTAATATGCCAAGGTTTTACTGGAAAGCAGGGCACATTTCATAGTAAGCAAGCTATCGAATATGGTACTAAAGTTGTTGGTGGCGTCTCACCTGGAAAAGGAGGGAAAATGCACCTTGGCCAACCAGTATTTAACTCCGTTAAAGAGGTTTGTATTATATTGAAACGGAAATTAACTACGTAAACTAGTATTTGTATATATGTTTTTCTTTTTGAAAAACTAATAACATAATTAATTTTTATTATTATTGCAACATTGAATATAACTTTTGTCACCAAAGGCTAGAGCGGCAACTGGAGCAGATGCCACTGTTATTTACGTACCACCACCTGGAGCTGCCGCTGCCATTATGGAAGGTATAGATGCTGAAATTCCTCTTATAGTTTGTATAACTGAGGGCATTCCGCAACAAGATATGGTTAAAGTTAAACACAGATTGTTGCGCCAAAACAAAACTCGACTTGTAGGCCCCAACTGCCCAGGAATTATTGCTCCAGAACAGGTATTAATTTGTTGATTGTTTTACATTAGTGTCATTGATTTTTAATATTTTATTGTTAACATTTTTTTTATTTTAGTGTAAAATAGGCATTATGCCTGGTCACATTCATCAGAGAGGAAGAATAGGTGTAGTGTCTCGATCGGGTACCTTAACATACGAAGCTGTGCATCAGACTACACAAGTTGGATTGGGCCAGACCTTATGTGTTGGAATTGGAGGAGATCCCTTCAATGGAACTGACTTCATTGACTGTCTTGAGGTGTTTCTTCAAGATCCTGAAACTAAAGGGATTATTCTCATTGGTGAAATTGGAGGTGTTGCCGAGGAAAATGCTGCCGACTATCTACTAAAAAACAATACTGTAAGTTACATCGATATAATTTTTATACACTCGCAAATTAATAGAAGAGAGCAGGAAACCTTTTGGTTTTACTTGAAAATTACTGTGGGTAGGTATGTCATACAACGTTAATTACTCTTTTAATAGGGTCCCAATGCAAAGCCTGTAGTATCATTTATTGCCGGTCTTTCTGCTCCTCCTGGTCGTCGTATGGGTCATGCCGGTGCCATAATTTCTGGTGGAAAGGGTGGCGCACAAGACAAAATCAATGCATTAGAAAAGGTAATTTACAATGTAAACTTTTGTAATTAAAAAATTAATTCTCTATTTGATTTTTCATTTTGATTTAGTGTAACTTTTGGCGTTTTAGTAAAATATGTTTTTGTTATAGGCTGGCGTAATAGTTACCAAGTCACCAGCACAAATGGGCAACGAATTACTGAAGGAAATGCGTCGTTTAGGATTAGCATAATCATCTATTTCAATTAGCACGACTACATTTAATATCATAATGTGTTACTTGTATTATAGATGTAACATAGCATCCTTTCCTTGTTAACTTAAATGTTCACGTCTGCTTCTATACATACTCGAAATTTAATTATTGTTATATATTTGGTTTATATAAAGGTATTCTTGTTGTACAGCCTAATATTTATTTATGATTGTTTTGTTTGCCAACATTAATATATTATATTTAAAAAAATCATCCTATTCCCAACCAGACCTCTTGTTTTATCTTTTATTAAGGTAATTATATAGGAGCAATACAAAATTTTTTAATGAAAAGAATTGAGCGAAGTATTTTTGCGGGACTTTCCTATACTTCAGATATTTTTATTGAGTGTTTGACATTTTGCAGACATCTCATGATTCTGAATCAAGTGGATTATGGTAGGGGGCTGAGAAAATTACCAAAGTTGGTTTTTCCCAGAGGGAAATTATTGAAAGTTCCTGAATATTCGCAAATTTACATATTCATAACAATTTTTGGTGGTTGAGACAAATTAGGGCCAAATAGGCCTTAATTTTCAACTTTTTTAACAACAAGCTGCTTTAATAATAATCAGAGAAAGATTTATTGTCCAAACATATTTTGATAGCTTCGTAAATCTTCTTTTTAATAGTAGCAAAATAAGTAGAATTATTCAACCTCTCAAGTACTACTGTGATCCACAATCAAATTATAACATTTGTGGTTCATTTTCACTAAAGGCTAAAAAACTAATTTTCAGTTATCGTTTTTTGTATATAATTTGGTTGTTATCAAAGATAGTGCAAAGCAGTTTTGACATTATTAACACAAAAAGCAAAAACTAACAATTTTAGTTTTTTTTTGTCTGGAATGAAAATTAAGCAAAAATTCTAGGATTGAAATGTTTATCATAGTAGTACATAAGATTCTGAATAATTCTTCACAATTAACCGAAACTCTATCTCTTACCGCTTACGTCCTTACGAGATTCCCATGCATAGACTCCTTATTTTGTACACTATTTATGGCATACGGTTAACCTAATTATTTTTACATCTTTCTTTTAAGCTTGAACTAACTTAATACTTAAATAAACTGCAAATGGAAGACAACTAATTCATTAATTATTCCATATATACAGGGTGTCCTGTAAGTAGTGGGAGAACGTTTAGCTATAGCTTCCTTGGAGTCAAATTAGACTGATTTAAGATACCTTAGTAAAAAGTGCTTCCTTAAGCAGTTATAGGGCCTTGCAGAGAAAAGCTTTGTTTCTATTTTTGACTAAAACTCAAAAACTACTATAAGCAGATTGAGTTGAAATTTGGTATGGTTATGTTTTATAGATCTACAAATAGGCTGGTGTTGCTTATTTTTTTTCCGTTTATAGAGGGCGCTAGTTACGCCATTTTGGCACATAACATAACTGCTGTTAACTTTTTGGAACTTGGATCAATAGTTCGGATGTAGAATTTGATTTTACGGAAAAAAAGGTATACTTCTTAAAAGTCAATAACATGGAATAATGTCTATATAGTAGAAAAATTAATTTAATATATACAATATTTGTAAATATTTATTATAATTTTCAAGAAAAAATAGGAAAAGGCACGTGAAAAATGGGGTTGTTTGGTATCAAAATTAATGTCTTGGTGAAAAATGTCCGATTATAACCAAAAATAAGAACAAAGGGGTATTGAGAATTTTCCCGAGAGCTTTAAAAAAAAACGGATTTTTTCCATAAAAAAAGAAATTCCAGGCGTTTCCCATTACAGATTGAAACGATTTAAAGTCGCTGGTTAGCTACCTGGTTCTCAATCCTACTTGGGTGTTTTAATACGTTGGTAAACTCGCCCCATTAAAGTTAAAAATGATTTAATTGTTAACAGTTTAAGCGAATAAAGAAAATTCAAAACCCTTTAGTTCTCACAAGAACTTTTGTACTCTAAATGTACATTTCGACTGCTAAGCAGTCATCATGCTTAGCAGTCGAAATGTACATTTAGAGTACAAAAGTTCTTGTGAGAACTAAAGGGTTTTGAATTTTCTTTATTTGAATTTTCTCACAGTTGCTCATTTATATAAACATAGATGTTATAAAAAAAAAAAAAATTTATATTTATTTAGTTTAAGCGAAAGTTATTAACATAAAACTAATCAGATTAGTCCATCTTCAGGATGCTAAATTCACAAGGAAGTGCTTTCTTAAATAGGGACTCGAACTTTTTAAAATGTAGGTAATTTGATAAATTTCAGCAGGATTGATGACCGATTTGTTTTAAAATTTTTTTTTCAAGTGCAGATGAGAATGGCTAAACTTGTATTCATACTTGCAAGGAAGGTATCTTGCATTCATTACTAACATTTTGATCTACATCATTAACTACACCCTCTTATAATCAAAGTCTACATCTACATTTCACACTTTTGGTATATCTGCGTGTGATTGGTGATTGCCTAAAAGAAATTGCCCAATGGTAACTGGTTGCGTTTGTCAGGCGCGAGTAATGAAAGATTCAACGCCTGAGCCACTCACTTCGGCTAAATTCGGGCATTTCGAAAATCCTTCAACTAGATTCTCTACACTTGGAGCGCCTGACGGTGCTACACCTATCGCTAAAAACATTTCAGGGTGGCATAAACAGTAGCAGGCTACCATGTGCATGATAAAACTATTAAGTAATCGACAAAAATAATTTAAAAAAAGTTCTGCGATTTTGGACTCGGCTGCAGCCGAAACGACAGTCTATGCGTGGTTCAGAGCTTTTTATGACAGAAATTTGAAAGTGACGTCTCTGCCGCAACTGTCGTTTTTTGAGGTTAATTATCAAAGAATTATTATTAATTGTAACATATACGATGGACGAAAACGAACGAATACCCATTGAAAATAATATAATTTCAATAAATAATGAGAATTTAGAAGAAACAGAACAATTAGAAGATCGTAAACGACGCGAAGAAGAGGTTAGTTTTCCCTAAAACAACTTAAATATCAAATAAAACTTAATGTAACATCTTTTCAATTCGTTCTTTTTATATTCAGATACATAATCTGTTGTCTCATGCCATGGGCGACTTTAATTTCGATGATCAAAGTACATTAAATTCTTCGATAGCTTCCAAGGAAGGTGATGACAGTATTTTGCCCGGTCAAACACAACCCACCTTCGATGAACAATACCGAGAAGCAAATTCAGAACAACAATTGAAATTATTGTATGAAGTACGAGTTCGTGAGGTCGTAGCTTTAAATAAAGAAGTTGAAAAACTTAAAGCAGAATTTGACGAACAGGAACAAGTTTTAAAGAAGAAAGTGACTTTGTTGGAGATTGAAAATGAAAGAAAAAACATATCCTTGAAAGAGGCCTTAGACCTTTTGGGTAAATAATTCCTGCTTAAAGTAAAACGGGTGGGTCCAGTTCCACCTAAACAATATTGGCCAACTCGGCTAGAAACTAAACAATTAAATTAATTTTCTCATGATCAATTTGCTCCAAAAAATTACATTTTTATTTATTTATGTATCATTTATTGATTACTCACCCGCGAAATGTTTAGACAGCAAATTACTCCTAAAATACAACAAACTAATAAAGAATTACTTATTCTTGGTTACACGGATATACAGTATGTTGTAAATTATTGGGGCACCATTCGTAACTTTGTTTTAGAGCTACGAAGTCGGTTAAATTAGCAAAACATTACAGTGTTTCGTACTGATTACGATGCTGTATCCAAAAAAACAATGAATGTTTCCTTTTTGAGATATTCCAAAAAAGAGTTTTGCTTAAAATTGAACATCCTGTATGTTTTGAAAGAAAATTTAATTCTGAATACAAAAGTTGTAATGCAATAGTTACCTAAAGTAGATAATAAAAAACTTATTGGTAAAACTCTACTAAATTACCAGAGAATTTATTTTTGTAACAAAAATGGTAAATTACCAAAAAAATTAATTAAGGTAATTTAACATTGCTGAGCACAGGCCACCTACCTTTCCTTTGGCCCAGCGGTAGCCCACAGTATGAAAAGGTTCTAGTTACGTGCCTAAAGTAAAATTAAATAAAAGATTATACAATACATGTAGAGTGTGCTTAAAAGGTCTGGTATCAATTTAACTATGTATCATCCGACCAAATTGTGCCAATTTTACTCAACTTTCCTATATCTAAAAAAATGTTTTTAAACATTTGTCGTAGTTGATAAAGGACCTAAAGATAATTAAAAGCTTCCTATTAAGGTGGCTTTATGTTACAAAAATTAACAATTAAACTAAACTTCAACTAAACTAACAATTTACACTAAGAAAATAAATTACCTGATTAACTTAGTTCCATATATATAAATTAAATTTTAACTTACACTGAACTAAACTATGAAATAACTAACTTTTATCTTCTTAGTTTAATTCTTAATTTTCGTCTTCTGCGCATGCTAATACATACTCTATAAAACTCGTGCCATCATTTTCAGTGTGATTTCTGTTCAAATTCTACTGCTAGTGATTTTATTGGCCAGTTTTTAATTTTAGTTTAGTGTAAATTTAGTTTAACTGTTAATTTTTCTAACATAAATTGACCTTAAGCATACGTCTAAAAATGTTAGCAGTGAATTTTTCAGCAAACTGCTTATGTATGTACGTACCAGATATAATAAATTACTATTTTCATACGTTTTTACTTTTTACGTTTTAAATATTCTTGCATCGAGAAGTGATTGAAATTTACATCTAGTCATCTCCAGCCAGTACAAGCCGACTGGATTTACAATTTTTATATTTCCAAAAATATTTTTGCATCGCTTGATGATAGTTATTATGGGCTATTAAATAATATGACAATTTGTATTGATTGGATATTTTGTTTTTGGGCATTAAAGTCAAAGTTTTCAAAAATTTGTAGCGGCCTTATTTTTGAAGATGCAGCATTCGGGTAGAAATCATTTGATTTGCCTACAATCCTACATGTATAAAACTACAAAAAGTGTTTAGAAAACAATTATGCCAAAAAAAACATTTCTGATTTCCTTTTCCGGTTCTAGTTAAAGGCCTTACAAAGAACTACCTGCAATTAAAAGACTCCCACATATCAAATCCTATAAAAATCGTTCAAGGGGTTCCGGAGATATAGGAGAACAAACGCACCCAACCACAGACAGACATTTTTTTATAAACCACTTTTTAGGTTCCTTGGACCCCAAAACATGTTTCTGTTAAAACCTGAAATTCGAAAATATGCATGACATCATAACTATCCATGCTTCAGTAGAAGTATGGGAAAGTAAAAACTGAAAATTGATGTTAGCTACATGAATAATGCATTACAAATGCTTAATTATCTCAAAAATTGTTAATCCTAGCAACTTCAAAGAACAATACCTTTTTTATGTAATTTTGTGTAGGTAACTAGAATTGCTTCTCAAATTAAAAAAATTAAAGCAGTAAGAAATACAGTAAAAATCACTAGCCTCCCCCACCGCTTGGGCCGTCTAGTCTAGGTTGCATCTCCTTAATGATCTTGGATGTAGTTGGGTTACAAAGCTTGGTCTGCAGAATGTTTGAATTTATGACAGACCTTTAAGAGACACGTTGTGTATTTTTTTATTATTGCATTTGACTCCGATCAAATATGATGGGCTAAATATTTTTACTTAGTCAAATATTGTATAGTTGTGAAATTTTTTTAAAATTTTAGTGGATAAAACTGGAGAAACCCAAAGTTTAAGTGGACAGTTGGAGAATATGCAGACCACAGTAAAAAATTTAGAAGCAAATGTTTCCGAGGTAAGAACAGATATGTTACTTATGTTCTTTATTAACGGATTGAAAAAAAAGCTGCTGACTAGTCGCATAGCTAGAATTTTTGAGTCTATAAACTCACTGTATTTTCTAGAATTTTGGAGATATGGCAACGAAATCTATCATAGGTAATAAGTACCTGAAAAGGCACATTTTGACTTATTTGACAATTTGATGACTTTCGGTTTTACCGGAAATGACCCCAACTTTTGAATTTCAAATGGGACACCCTGTATATTTTGACATTTTTAGAATCCTGAGACAATTCTGAGTACACCTGCACTATTTTTGAAAATTTTCATGCCCACTTGATATTTTTATTTTAATTCTAAAGTGCTATGACTGGGCTTAAATAATGCTAAGGGATGAAGTCGATAACAAAAAACTACAAACATGATTTTTTACGAGTATTCTGGTAGGTACAGGCATTCATGTTTGAAGAAATCACTTTTTTGTGAATTAGTCATTTTTTTTAAATGGCACAGTTCTTTAGACACTAGGTATTTAAATGCATATTTTCACCACAAATCCAATGATGGCCTTAAATCTAAATCTGATTAATATTAATCATACCAATTTCTTGTGTATGATGAAGTTTAAGAAAACCGAGGAAATGCTTTATTTCAAGTGTGTTATGGAAAGAAAATGTTTGGTTGGCTTCATTAATTTATACACTTAAGGCAATTTTCTAGTATCTGTCAAACGTTCCTCTTTCCACGACACACTTGGAACAAGTATTTCCTCAATATTTTAAACTTAATACATAAAGTAATTGGTGGGTTTAGATTAATATCAACCAGATTTTGGATTTGAGGACATTATTGGATTTGTGGTGAAAACCTACATTTAAATACCTAGTGTCTAAAGAACTGTGCCATTTAAAAAAATGACTAATTCACAAAAATGTGATTTCTTTAAATATGAATGCTTGTACCTACCAGAATACTTGTAAAAAAGTCACGTTTGTACGCTTAGAATCTTAATTAGCACCTGTATGTATTGCAGACATTTGCGATATGGTAGCTACAGTACGCATGCCCAAACCTGAGAAAAAGTTCTCTCGCAGAAGTTTAGGGGCGGATGGAGGGAATGGTATACTCCTAAAGTTGAACATTTTTAATTAAAGTGTACCCGATTGCAGAACTACGAATTGTAGCTGATTTAAGGAGCGACTTGAGCGGCCGAATGGTGTTGCGTGGCTGTTACATGGTTTAGCCGCGTTTACAATGCAGCACTTGTATTTGGTTTTTATTTTACTTAGTAATGTTCCATCCTTCCATTCAGTTGTCTTAATTTGGTGTATTTTAAAAATAGTGGTTCTACATGATATTTTTTAGACAATCCCAGTAACATGTACATTATTTAAGATAACATTGTTGTGTTATGGAACACTTAATTTACATATTTGTTTTTTACAGTTAAATCAAGAAATTTTGATTCTACGAGAAGCAAACATGAAATTAGAGCATCAACTAACTTTAATGGAAAGAGGTTTCCCACTTTATAATCAAACATCGGATAAGGAACTACAGGAGTCACAAAGAAATAAAATTACTCAACTTGAAAATTCGTTAGAAAGGATAGTAGAGCAAAGCGAACGGAAAGTAAGATTAAAAGAAAATTAAAACTTAAAATATTGATTGTCTTTTATAAATTAGGATTTAGTCAGCAAGTTTGTGTCGCCTAGTTTAAATATAGTTATAGCAGTTTGATTATTATTATTTTGCTTACATGATATTTAATATTACAGGAACGACAACATAAAGAATTAGTTCGAGAATTGCAACAAAATCTGCAAGAAAAAGATGGTTGTTTGGCAGAAAAATGTGCACTTATAAACCAACTAACTGAAAATTTTAACACTGCACAAGAACGGTGTCAGGAACTTTTAAGAACTGTAGAAGAATTAAGACAAGTGCAGAAAGCAACCAGTTGCACAGGTAACGTGGTTTTTTGATTTTGTAAATTATGTATACTCTTTATTACAATAATAAAATCGCAATTCAGGCTGTAGGTATAATTAGTAAAACGCAAACACTAAATTATTTTTCATAGGCTTTCTTTATACTTATTAAGAAAGGATTATTATGGTTGCAGAAAGCCCCTTAGAAGAAGAATTAAGGAAAATACGTGAATATAATGAAAGAACCGATGTTCTCTGCGAAAATGTAAGGAAAGTGGTGTCTGAAGAATTTCAGGTAAGAAAACTGCACATGTACATATACAGGCTGATTCAGAATTACAGTTACAACGTTTATATGACGCATCTTAAGAAAAAAAGTTACCATAAATTGGAGTCCGATAAAGCTTTGTTACAGAGCTACACTATCAAATCACTTTTTTGTCGATAACGTTTGCAATAGTTGAACGAAAGTCTTGAAATTGAATAAATTATTAGCTTATTAATATTTATAACTTATTAATTACTTATTTAGCTTCGAATTTCTATTAATTATTGTTTGAATAGTGCACAAGAGGTCTCATATGGGAGGGTCACCTAATATTTTCTTCTAACTATTTTAGATCTTTACAAGTTTTGAGGTTTTGCCAAAAAATATTTTTCTTCGTGCAAAATTACACAACAAAAGATATTACTACTGTGGGTTAGGTAATGCCGTGGGCTTCTTGATGCAGGCAAAACGTTTCTGACTGCATTCTTGACATTGTGTAAGTCAGAAAGGTGAGGGATCGGCAGGAAAGGGGGTGATAAGATTCATAGTTTTTCTGACTGTTTTTGTGTATAAGTATAATATATTTTGAAGTACCTAGGTCAAAGCAATCAACAATTATTCAACAAAATCTATATCTTAGAAGTTATCTTTATTGAAATCTAATATAAATAATAATCTGTTACACATGCAGCATATTAAACTGTTTCTCTTTAAGACTGCATTTAAAATAACGAAAAACAACTACTTATACATACGTACTCAACTGCTTTGTACAAAACTTTTCGTGACGTACCAGAGGTTCGTCACAAAATAAACTTCTTGTCGAATTTATTAGTTTTTGATCTCGTAAGTTTTGCGTTATTATCATTTGAACCATCATCGCCACTGCTCTGTAACAAAGCGTTTTCAGAATCATGTTTATGGGAACTTATTTATTTATTTTGGTGCTTAGAATGTGTCATATAAATTTTGCACCATAATTATGAATTACCATGAAGGTAAGTAGGCAATCAGCCTTTAACATCCCACTGCTGGGCTCTGCCACTCTTCCCTGAATTACCGTGTATATTTTGTAAAATATTTATTTCAGGGTCAAATTGCTGGTTTAAATTCTGAAAATAGGGTGTTAAAAGATACACTGTATGCGCAAGAAAATGAACTTAAGGAGCTTAAACAACATCTTCAAGTAATGAGGTAATAAGTAGGACAAATTAGATGCAATGCAGAATGAGATAAAGTGTATTTAATTTTTTGTGTTATAGTTCCATCGAAACCGAACGAAATATCCTCCAAACTAGACTAAAGGAATTTGAAAATAAATTCAAGTAAGTGTTTCTAATAACTATTTTATTAGTTAAGAAAAGTGTCATACATTTCCATGATTTCATTTGCATAACTCGATGTGAAATGTTTGTGTCTTCATTTATTATTTTCAGTTTGAACACAATTTTTAGGTGGTTTAAAGTAAAGTAGAGATTTTCTCTGTACTCTTATTAATATTTTTAAATACTTTATTTATTCTGGTGTTAAAATTTTAGTGAAGTTAACCTACACCAAGATTCTGTAACACAAAAATTGACAGAATATCAGAAAGACAGGTTTGTTAATAAGTAATAAAGTACTCTATACATTTTTTTATAAAATTAATTTGTAGGAGTTTTCTAACAGAAAAGTGCAAACAGTTAACAGTGGAGAACGAATCACTTGCGTATGTATTAAATATTGGTTGCATTCACCAGAACTCACTCAGGGAGCGAAGAAAATGTAGCTGAGTTGAAGCGCTCCAGAAGCTTTAAGGATTTACCCATTAAATGCTTTTTTAACAGCTGTTGACAATTTAGATTTAAATTTTTTTTATACACCTCTTAAAATGCAAATTAGCATCACCCTCAACACAGCGTTATTAAAATTATTCCTGGTTTCTATAGGTTCGTTTGACATTTTTGGACATGCATACTTTTTAATTGGTGATATTATTCGATTTTTGCCCATATCTTTGAAACAAAAGCAGCTAGGTCAATTTTCTTTATATATTGCTAATGAGCATCAAATTCTGCAACTTTTCCGCAATTTAACCGAATCTCTATATTTTATAATAAGCGAATCCCAATGGTCAGGGTCGAATTTGAATAGCCCTGTATAGTCAGTGGTGACTCGTGTTTTGTTATAATAGGACACTATATAAAATAAGGCAAACGCAAACATACATACCTTGTTTATGTTTTTTGTTGGGAAAAATATTCCATAAGATGAACTTTGAAATCTGGCAGATTCTGAATCATGTCTTTTTCAACGGAAGAGATAACTAAAGTGGAGAATCCTGCGATATGGTACGGCGCCTTAGAAGGGACACGTAAAAATTATTTGCAAACTGACTACAGTTAGCATGATGATCCTATAATATGACTACTACTTGTTATTAAATATTGTACTAGCTAGCAATATCAATATTGATGTCCCCATTGCCCGCTTTTACCAGCTTATAATTTAAATTTTTTTGTGATGATGATTGATTTTAGAAATGTAAAAACAGAAAATGAAAATCTTCAAACACAAATCTTAGATCTTCAAACATATATAAATGAAGTGCTGAATCCAACAACGACAGAAAAATCCATTCAGGCATCGTTTTCATTATCAAGTAGCCCTGAAATCGAAAACTTAAATAAAGGCAAGGTTTACTCATGAATGTGATAGTGCTCTGTTTTACACACTTTTTTGTGTTACAGAAAAAGAAGACATTTATAATAAACTTGTATCGGCGCACGTTACTATAGACAAACTTGAGAACAAGGTTCAATTACTTTTGCAAGAAAATGCACAACTGAAGGAACGTGAATGTTTAATAAAGAAGCTTCAAGACAAAGCTGCCCAGTTTGAAAAAATAATTTTTGAAAAGCAAAAAAAATTAACCGAGATTAAAACTGTATCAATCGGGACAAATACTGAGGCTTTTCAAGGTATTTTCTTATGCATTAAAATTTTTTTTTCTATGATGCAATACAGTCTTGTATTCATTAATAAAGTACATTTTTTTAGACAATAATTTACTGTTAAAAGTAAAATATGATGCTTTATTGTATCAAACTGAGACTAATCTTAGGAAGAAGCTGAAACAAGAATTTGATGCTAAATTGGAAAAGCTTGCACATGAAGCTCAGCAGAATATAAAATTACACATATGTGCAGATTGCACAGAGTTAAGAACTGAAAATAAAAAGTTACATGAATTAAGAATGCAGGATCGCCAGTCGGTTATGAAACTAGTGGATAATTGGACAGAAAAGTTCACCGAATTGGAAATAGAATCACAGCGCAGTATGGCAGAAATCAAGACAGTTTATGATCGGAAATTGATTTCCCATGCAATAAAATTAGAAGAAGAATATGCTGATAAATTCAAAAGAATAAGCGAACATCTACAGGTATACTTTATTTTTTGTCATTTATTGTGTTTTTATGATAAAAGTAATATATTCTAGCAGAAAACAACAAAGGAAGTGGAACATCAGAAAGACAAATTAGTTCATTCTAGTCTTAAGCGACACAATCTCTTGAACGAGAGATTAAATAGAATTGTAACTAAAATACAACAGGGTAACGAAGAGGTAATTATACTTATATTACTTTTGTTTTGAAGTTTAATTCTGAAGCGTAATTTTTCATATGTTTTTATTGATGCGACTTTATAACCTAACATTTCAAAATATTGTATTTTGTTAAAGATAGCAGCCATAGAAAAACGGAGTTTGAACAACAAGGCTACTTGGGAGAAATAACAACGTAGATTGAAAACTGTAAAACAATAACCAAACTGCGTTTTTTTTAATACTTCATAAATTATTTATTGTGATTAAAAATTAATAAAAGAAAATATTTTGCTATCTCAATCTTTCGTTTTGGTTAGAACTGTGCGAGCAGTTCTAATTTTGATCTGAACCAAACCTGTTAATATTTATTTATAAGTTCGAGTTTTACTTCGTTGAAGTTCATTTTTCTTTCATATCTTCGAAACTGATACTCTGTGTCACAGATAAATTTTCAGACTGGGACATGAACCAAATTGTAGCTCATCCCTAGCTTTATAAGCATACAAAATTTAAAAACATCACGGTTTTAGTAGTTTCAAAAGTTCTCCTAGCTCGTAAAACTGTACTCCTAGGCTATTTAAAATACAAAATTTCATCTTGATCTGCTAACTTGTTGCGAAGTTAATAGGCGTTACAGCCAAAATTTTAAAAAAGTCCATAGAAGTCACAGATAAATTAGTGAGTTGGGGCACGACACAGATTGTAACGTATCTCCAGGTCTGAAGCTACAAAATTTAAAAAAGTTTTTGAGCAATATTTTTCTGAAAAGTTCCAATTTTTATTTCAGCTTTACATGTTTCAACTTTTCGTACATAGTAATATTGTGGCCCCATAGAACTATTACAATACAAAATTTAATCCCAATCGACAATTCGTTTCTGAATAATATAATAAGATGTGTGATGAGTGAAAATTTTCAATTTGGACTACTACTTTAAAAGAAATCCTGTTTTCCAATTTTTGAGCAATATTTAACACCTAAATATTGCTTATAGCAGTGTACTGAAATCGCCTGATTTTGGGCACAATGTAGATGGTCACTCTAATATTCGTTTTAGTAGACGTACTATATTTCAGCTTTTGCACGTACGTGACTGCGAAGAAGTAATTCTTTAATAGTTTGTTGTACTCTAGAAGTAATTTGGCGTCCAATTATTTTGCTGGTGAGTAATCAGTAAGCGATAATAAATTTATTTTTTCTAAGAAAGTGATTTGATTTTTTAGTTGCTAGCCAGGTGGGCCACTGTTTTCTTGGATGTGCCTGGGCATCTATGCAGCAGATATGTAATAAGTTAAACTAAAATGGCTGTAAAAAATGACCATCTACACATTTTCCGCGATACTTCTAAGTGCTACTATTTACAATTTTAGTTTATTTAAACACAAAATGTATTCTAGAAACAGCAAAACTGCAAAAATTGAAATAAATAAGGTTTACCTTTTTATTTGTACTAAAACCATTTGCTAATAAATATATTGAAAACAAAGTAAAATAAATATTATTCTTGGAAATACAAAATAAATGCTTAACATTAATAATTAATATATTGAAAACAAAGTAAAATAAATATTATTCTTGGAAATACAAAATAAATACTTAACATTAATAATTAATAAATTAATATAGTCTAGTTTTGTAATTAACAATAACTATATATAAATGAACAAACTGCACATTTTATTAATAAGTTGTTATAGAATAACTATGTTCTGAAGATACATTTGATTCAAACATAGAATTTTTTTGTGATGTATGAAAGCTGGTCATAAAATCACAAAATGCCGTATGTTTAGCATCACAGTTTCTGTTGATATTTAATGTTTTTGAAGGTACTGTTTCACTAGAAAGATTTACTTTATCAAGGATCTTTACTTTCCCAAACTGTACTGCATTTTTAAATGCTGGAAATGTGTCCATATATAAAGCTGTAACAACTTTATGTTCATTAACAAAATATATCTCCCCATCATTACGATGAAAGTCAAGTTGTTCCATTATTTCAAAATTATTTTCATCTATAAATGTAGCTGGCATGTTATTGTCATTGGAAACAGGTTTTTTTGCAGATAACCGGAACTTGTCATGGTCAAGTGGAACATTTAACTTTGAGACCATGTATTTATTTTTCTCTAAATTTTCAATTCTTTGCGATTCTGCTGGCGTTTGTAGCCCCTTTTCTGTTTTATTAGTTTTTTGTTTTAAATTTTTTTTATCTGTTAATGTTAGTGATATTCTATTTGGTTTCTTCAATTTAGGTTTATCAATTTGTAGCTCTTTTTCTATTTTATTAGTTTTTTGTTTTAATTTTTTTTTACCTAATGTTGGTGATATTCTATTTGGTTTCTTCAATTTAGGTTTATCAATTTGCAGCTCTTTTTCTATTTTATTAGTTTTTTGTTTTAATTTTTTTTTACCTAATGTTGGTGATATTCTATTTGGTTTCTTCAATTTAGGTTTATCAATTTTTTTCTTCGACTTTGGTTCAATTTTTGGTTCAATTTTTGACTCTATTTTATTACATATAGCCAGCTTCATTGTTTCTATCTTTTTTTTATTAATAACCTTATTTAGTCTATTATCTACTGTTACCACCACATTTCTTTGACTTTCATAACGAAATCTTCTGTTTTCATATTCCTGCACAAGAGCATCAACGACTTGTTGTCGTACTTTAATATGTAATTGTAATATATTTAAACATCTTCGAGCTCTTTTCTCTTCCGCTTTGAAAAATCCTTGCCTATCAAAGAAAGTAAATCCTTCGGTATCTCTTTTATAGCTGTTTTTCTTTAGGTCTAAACAACGATAAGATATTTTAGTAGGGGTCTTCTTTGTCTCCTTCACGTCAGTTTTTGCTAGTAGACCTGATACGTTTATCAACTTTCTAACTGTAGGTATTGGTAATAACTTGTTCGTACAATTAGCGTTCTCTGTCCTAGAAACTGATGCTGGATTCTGTTTTCTTATAACAAATAAGTTATTATTTGTTTTTGAAAAGACTATAGTGGATTTTTCAGGTGCAGCATTTTCACGTGCAATTATTTCTTGTAACCCTGAAGAAGGTGATCCTTTGATTATGTCGTTAATGTTCACTATTTGAATAGGAGTTTGGCGTTTCGAGATTCTTGAAGTATACTTCTGGAAAGTATTTGGAGAACTATGATCTTCATTTTCAGATGGTAAACGATGATCCAGATCAATCATTTGGCCACTTGTTAATGACGTTGGATTGAACTGGGAAATTTCATCTGAACCAAGTTCGAATGTTTCAGGTGCATCTTCACTAAAAAAAAATAAACATAATAACGAACTGTTAATATCCAAATTTTTACTTTCGGCTTAGATTGCGTTGTTTTTTGGGGATTACAGGATTTAAAACTGATTTTAACAAAAAAATAGTGACTTGGTCGCTTATTCAATATCATAACATAGGCGTCCCAGCAGTTTTACTTTAAAAAATATATGCAAAATTTTTCGAGCACGACGATGTCAGGTCAATATCGCTTGATATACCAACTTAAGGGAAACAAAAAAATTACAGACGAATTAAATAGCAGGAAATTTAAAAATGCAATGAATCAAAGCATGCAAATTAGCGACTTTACTGACTAAATGCTAAAATTAGCGACTTATATAGAAAAAAAAGCAACTTTTACCTAAAAAAGTGACCATTTGTTAAACGTTGGATTTACGCCCAGCATAATCAGGTATGGACCGACCTGTAACTTGTCTGGTTTTACAACCATTTGCTCTAAATGTTTGAGCCAAAGTGGTTCGTGGGCCCTGTCTGCCTAAACATGTCTGTGTTTAGTACTCTGATCATTCTAGATGCAAAATCTTGCAAAACGTTAGTTGCATGTTTGAGGTAGTCTCAGAGAAACACAGTACGACATTTCACAAAAATTTATTAAATTCTTACATCGTACATAAACAACAACGATGTACACCGTACTGTGCAACAGTCTTAACATACATTGAAATTGTCAAATACAAAACTTTTGACCCTCACATGCACATTCTAGGCCAGGCCACACTACAGCGTAGGTTCACAAACAACTAACTGGCATGTGCCAATTAAGTATTTTTGTTCTGACACAACAGATATACTAAGATCAAATCCTTGTCCGCTTCAAAGTACAAACAATCTAGGCAGAGGTACGCCTAGCATTTGCCCTTGTACAGACACACAAGGTAGAATTAGAAAGACGACCCTGTTTAGGCAGGCAGGACCCACGAACCACTCTGGCTTAAACATTTAGATTTTCGAGCAACTGCATTTCACAAAAGCAAACAAGACAAGCTATAGGTCAGTCTCTACCTAATTATGCTGGGTGTAATCCCCAAATGACGACGAGGTCTACGTCGAAAGTAAATTATAATATTGATAACTTAATTATGCTGTACTTGTAGGTACATTTCTTCAATTATTAAAATCTTTTTTCATAAGATTTGTTTGTAATAAGTAAGGTTAGGAATTTGTAAAAACATGTTTTCTCCAGATTTTTAACAGCCAATTCGTTTTCTTTACTTTTACAAATATTAAACAATGTTATGTTATTTTAAAAACAGATAATATGGTCTCAATAAATAATAAAACATTTTAAATCAACAATTTTGTCTGTAGGTACTTACGTATCTGAATCTGATATAACTATTGGGGACGTATTATTCATTTTGGTAGCGAATAAACTAGAACACAATTTGAGACACGTCAAACAAAAATAAAAATGAGATTATAGGTAAATTTATAACAATATTCTGTTAGGACTATTCAAAACACAAACCTTGTTCTGCGTAGTGATCAGCTGATACAATGGATGCGTTCAATGGGCTACGTTCAAAAATTAAGTGTAAATTTTATTAAAGAGTAAAAGGGTTTGAACTAGTTGCACCAAATGTAACAAGGATTGAACTGTCAATTAACGAACGGTAGCTGTCAGTTACGAAAAAAAAACAGTATTTATAGGTTATGCGGGTGGAACAATAGACAATATAATTTGCCTTCTGCAATTTTGCCAATCAGTAATTTCATTGCTTTTTCTTTTCGTTTAATTGTTTATTAAAACTTTTTTGAAAGTGTATCAATTTCATTAATGATTCGTTTCAAATTTTTATTATGTCAACAATAATTGTACATGTAATAATTATTATTACACTAGCCCATTACACAACAAAATTAAGTTGGAACTTTTATCTAACTAACTAAAATTGTGTTAGGTACGGGTAAGCATTTTGAATCAACTATCAAAATCTTGTGCTGAAATTGTCGTTGACTAAAAATCGTTTAAAAATAAAACACAATAACAGGCAACACAATGGAGTCTATTACGTAACATTTCCATACATTACGCATTCAAACTGATCGTAATGGAGTGGCCTTCAAAGTCTTCTGATCTCACCCTACCAGATTTGTTTTTATGAAATTATTGGCAACCCAAAGTTTATGTTAATACTCCTACGTCACTAGTAGAACCATAAAAAAATGTAAGAAGCAAAATTAAAAACGCTCCTCAAATGTTAGCAAATGCGAATCAAAATGTCGTCAGTCGTGTACATTGTTGTAAAAATCAACAGGGACATCAATAATAAATTCCATGGCTTACAAAGTATCCGTAAATTAATTGTGAATAACTTGAAAACGGTTGTTTGTTTTGCTAAGTTGCTTCTATACTTTTAATATTTTTTTCATTCAAGAAAATATTTTTTTTGTGGCAGCCATCTTGAAAACAAAAATTTAAGTTTTTTTCTGTACTTTTCGTAGAGTTATGAAAATATTTTAAAATTTGCTTAGCAAAGTATATGTCTATTTATTCAAATAAAAAAGTTGGCTTATGGCCACTTTTAAATGACACCCTGTATATGGTGTCTCAACAATGCTAAATTCTTTGATAGTACCTTTGTTAATAATGTTATTAAAAAGATATTGTGAACATGGGCTACTTGATAATTTGCGCACAATCTAAAATTATTTTCGTTTATACAGGGTGTTCCATATTCGACGGAAATTCCACAATTTTTTTTTAATTATACACTTGTATATTTTTACATATTCTTATTGGCCGTTTAATTATCTCTCTGAATATTTTTTGTTTTTGAAATTCCGTTGCGGTGTTGCCAAGTTACTCTACTCTACTTTTTGACTCTATAAATTTTGTTGCTAAGTTTTTCGAGAAAATTATATTCTAAGGAAAAAATCAGGTAATTTGTAGATAGCCCGACATCATTAAATCCATTGACACCTTGTTTTTTTTTTGTTTTTGCAAGAAATAACTACAAGCATTGTTTCCATTCATGCAATAAATTAGTTTTTTTATAAATAAAGTCTTAGATTACCTAATTTTCCATTCCATATTTAATATTTTGAACTAAAATGTGGATTGATTGACATTTGTTTAAAAATTATTTGTAACAAATTCCAAACAAAATTCCAATAAGTATTCACACCGAGATTTTTTAAGCAAAACACGGGTGTTATTGCCTCCTATTCTTATGATATCTGAATTTCTAGAAATTACCTGATCGTAGGAGGCATTAATACCTATTTTTTGCTGGAAAAAACTCATTTTAATTTGAATAAAAACGAATGTCACAGTGAAGTTTGCAAGCTAAAAATGCAAATTTATTTAAAATAATTTTTAAACAAATGTCAATTTAACCCAATCTTCGTTAAGATTTAATGTATGAATTGGGAAATTAAGGAATTAACCATTTTAAAATTTATAAAGAAAGACATTAATTGAAACAATGTCTGTAATTGTTTCCTGCAAAAACAAAAAACAAACAGGTGTCAGTGCCTACTATGATGTCTGCATTTCTAGAAATTATCTGATTTTTTGCATAATTTATTTTTATCAAAAGCCGCTGAATTTAGGTGAAACTATTATTTAATAACATATATAAAAATGTACAAGGTGCTCTATTAAAAAAATCAAGTTGTGACACATTAGATTTGTAAGTCTTTGCATCGTTACAACAAACACCCTGTATAACAAAATTAAACTTTAAAGTATCTGGGGAATAGTAAATGGCATTGACTCAGATTTAGCAAAAACATTTTGTTTATTCTGTAGAAATACAGCTTGTGTAGGTTATATCAGAAACGCCTGCAAATGTCAAATTTTTCGAAAAACTTGGAATAACTTGGCAAACAAAATTTTTAAAGCACAAAATATTCAAAAGGGCAATTAAACGGCCTATAAGAATGTGCAAAAAAACGAAAGTTTGGTATGCCCCTCTAATATGGAATACCATGTATAAACGAAAATAATTTTAGAATGTGCAGAAATAGTCTAGTAACCCTTGTGTACAATAACTTTTTAATAACTTAATTAACAGAGGTGTTATTAAAGAATTTCGCATCGTTGGGACACCCTATACATGTTACCTTTGGCGGAATAAAAGGATCTTCGTTCATGAACTTGCTGTATTGTATCATAATTGGAGAAAACAATTTCTGCAAGTGCTAAAACTTTTTTAACAAAGTGGAATTGTACTAAAAATTGTAATAAGTAATATTCTGATATAATTTGATCTACAGATTTGCTTACACTTCAAGTGCAGCACTGTTTTCGCCAAGTTCGTTTGGATCGTTAATTAAAACCCATGGTAAATTTGATCCATTGCTTCGTTCTGGTTCCAAAGTCATTGTTTCTGTTCTGTGAGAAAAAAAAGTTGAGAAATAAACTGCCGTATGTGTGAAGCAAAATATAAAGATTCACTGTTAGCTTCACGTACTGGAACTAAAGCAGGTGCTTCCCCTACATTTGTAATTGCACCGTTTGGTGGTGTAATCGCTTGGGTACTTTGCACATGTTCAAAAAAAATAGTCTTTATATTTTGACGAGTACTATTATCTGAAGAAAAATCAAAACTTTTAGTATGTACATTATTAACATTTAGTTTTTTAGGTGAAGAACTTACGCTATGGAAGTTCCAGCTGTTTCATCATAGCCTGACACAACTTCTTGTTGAGACACTTCTTCTATGGGCTGAATTACCGACGGAGTTGGTGTATTCTTAAGTCTGTTTATCACGTTTTCGGCTAGTATGAGAAGCCTTAAACAGATTTTTAGTTAAAAACAAAGCAGTTATAAATATTTATGATGTATTAAACTATGTACTTTTTTTTAATAACGCTTATTTTTTTTGAATGTTTATCAGAATATTGTAAATATATTTCCCAATTTCTAAGCGGTTTTTTCGAATTTACAAAATATGACTTATTAGTGTTTGAATTCTCATTTTCGTCAGAGCGGCAGTTAAACCGAGGTGGAGCTACTCTTCTCCAGAAGTTGTTATAGAAACAGGTACATTTTTACTGTTAAATTAATCCAGTTAATCTATTTTTTGTAGTAATGTTTATTTATATTAACTTCATACGTATTTCGGTGTTCCTATAAGAACAATAGAAATTGATGAATTGATCTTGCTTATGTATGTCTGCGGATGACATGATTTTATTCCAAAACTTTCAATAACGGTGAATTTAAAAGATCAACTTGTTCATTCGTTAAAGGTGCACTTTTTAAATGTTTGTAACATGACAGATGCTTCTAGTATATTTAATTTAAGTTTATCATCACAAAAGTGTAAACATTTTATGGTGTTATTAGATGTCATTGAATGTTCTAGTAAGTGTTTAGCGTAATTGGATTTATCAAATCATTCAAATCAAATCAAATCAAATTTTCAAAATGTTCTTTTGTTTAAAAAATATATTTTAAAGCTTTGATGAGCTATAATTGTGACAGTTTTTAAGGTTTCAAACATGCTTTTCTATATCATAACATTTTAGTGTTCCATAGCCATTACGGTATAATTGGTAGATAGAGAGATAGCAGCAAAATATTCAGTTTGGGTTTGCAAGGGTGGTTGTTACGTCACTGTCTGTCATTACAATCACGTCTCATGATAAGTGAAACCAGTGTTGCCAGATCTCCAAAAAGATCAATGCCTGAAATGCACTTGCTTCTCCTGTGTTCATCTTAATCTTTCAAACTTAAAATTAAAAATCAATTAAATTATTTTAAATTGACCGCTATTAATATCAACTAGCAAAACCTGTAGGCTACGCCTCTCACTTTTTTTTATTGTTATGCACGGCCTCGTCGTTAAGAATGTTTCGGTTTCGAGAATTAAAATTGACCCCAAAGAAAATCGTGAAAAAAAGACCAAAAAGACGCCTAAAATGTGACTTTTAGTAGTGAGGGGCCTCCACCACTAAAAGTTGAGACCAGTAAATTTAATAAATAAATTAACAGAAATTAACGGTAATAAGTTAGAATAATAATTTTATCGAATTTAAACCCGAGAATTTTAGGCTTGTGCTTACTCAATTAAGCTACCGAAGACGGCAGAGCGTCGCGCTTTCAACTTTTAAATAATTCGTTATTTTTCCCGTAAATATACGTCAAATAATTTACAAATGTGCTAATTATTCTTCGTATATTTACAAAAATCATTATTATTGTTGTTGATACATTATCCAAAAACTAGCAGCATACTAACCTTTTCTTGATTTGCAAATACGTTTTTACTCATTTTTTAGGTTGTCAATTATTTTCTGATTTTGTTTGATCTGGAACGACTTCTATAAGATTGTAAATAAGCGAGTAGTTTTGAGTGACGTGATTATAATTTTCAGCTGGTATAACATATAACAAATATTCCTCAATAGTTTATTTTCCTAAATATTACAAGAATCACACAAATTTTGGTAAAAACATGAAGTAATACAAAAATTCATTTTAAATACAAACGATTAAATTTTTTTTAAACATTTTAAGAACCAGGGAACGGCTTCAGAGAAATTGTTTTGCGGCAACCCATAGTGCAGATAAAGCAATAACGATTAAAAAAAAACAGCTACATTTTACTATAATTGGGTTAACGGTTTTTCTGGTATCTCGAAGTTTTTCAACCTGAAATAAATTCATATATTGTAAATAAAACAATTATTAACTTTGCCGGGGTCTTTACTTTAGCTTTATACGTATTTCGACATGTTGACATGTCATTTTTAGAGGCAAAATTAAAAGTAAATAGTTGGTGTTGCTATAGGAACAATAAAACTTGATTACTTGATCTTAGTTATCTATGTCTGCAGATGACTTGATTTCTTATTCCAAAACGTTTAAATAATGGTGAATTTATGAGATCAATTTATTCATTCATTAAAGGTATAAATTTTAAATACTTGTGAATTTCAAATGGTTCCGGTATTTTTAATTTGCGTATTTCATCATAAAAATGTAAATTTCTTATAGTATTATTAGATGTCATCAAATGATTGCGTTCTAATAAGTATAAACGCTCGAAGTGTGGAATAGCAACACTTGAAAAATGCAGCACCCTTCCACACAAGTAACTAAATACCAGATACGTATTTCGACAGCAAAGCTATCATCATCAGTGGTAAACTGATACACAGTGTTAGTTTACCACCGATGATGATAACTTTGCTGTCGAAATACGTATCTGGTATTTAGTTACTTATGTGGAAAGGTGCTATATGTTTAAAGTTCTAATAAGTGTTTAGCGTAATTGGATATATGTGGGTGTTTATATTTGTAACAACCGATGTGTTCTTTGTACCTAATATCAAAATTTTTAATTGCCTTGACTATAATGAATTACAATGCGAACAATTTAATTTGTAAATGCCTGGTGTTAGTAAATTGCCTGTTTTTTTTCTATATAAATAAATTCATTGAAATTTTTCTTTACAACAACTTAAAAACGTTGAAAGTTTAGCAATTTTGAAGTGGGGATGTTTGATACTTAATCGCTTACAAAACTGTAAAAAAATCAAAATAAGCTCTTACCATAGGATCGCTTCTTTTTGAAGAACTAGCAATTTGCGGTATTTTGATAATGTGAACTTCATCAGAAAAGGTAACGTGTTTGGATGACATCTTCAAATGAAAAGGGGGTACTGATTATCAATCCACCCTTCGCGAAGTTCTAACTGCTTACGGAATGAACTGCAGGTCGTCAATTGTTTTTTCACGGATTGATGCAAATGTTTTAAAGCTCTAGTAAAAACTATTTGTTGCTACGTACTACGTAGCTTGTAGTTTCTTTCACTCTGTTCATTGTTTTCTTTTATTGCTACCGATTTACATTATGTGTATCAATTACAAATGATAAGTTGAGGTAGGTAGTGGCAAAGCATGTAAACGCAAAAAAGTGACGTTAATGTTTTTCTTCTTATTCTTATTTTTTATTTGTAGACATAATACACATAACACCGTGAAGTAATAAAGTATTCAATATCATTCCAGTTAACACTAATATAAAATAGTAGCAGACTTTTCACGGAACTAATATTTATTGTTTTAAATACTAATCGTATAAAATTTCAAAACTATTTACAAATATAGACTGCTAGACAAACAGTCACTTTTAAGCTTTAATTCTGAGTTTTTTTTAAATAGACTTCTTTATCTTCAAACATTGTCATTTTGTTATGGCTGAATATTTTTCTTTGAAACTCTAGGATCAGACGCAGAACTAAAAGACCTTTCCAATGAGGTATCACTCGACCCCCCTTTCCATTAAAAAAAAAATTCAAAATGGCCCCCAGTCGCCATTTTGGATGATACAAAAAACTTTAATATGGTCTGAAAAATAGTATTTAATTTCCCATTACAGCACACCAAATATTGTAGAAAAATATCAAGTCGTTCAAAAGTTAGTTGGGGCGGGGGGGTTACTTTATGGACACAGTGTATATTAAACATATATAAATAATATTAAAAAAATTGCCATACTGATCAAAAATAAAAAAAAATTATTATTATTTTGATTATGACTTTATCATTTTCACAATGATCAAACAAGAATAGAAAGGCTGCAGTTCGGAAATGGTAGTATTTGGAAAATTGGTTTCTTTGGAAATTTAAACTTTGGTGTTGGTGGTGTTTCTTGTTTAGAATTCAGCATCTGTTTCAGATAACTGCATTGGGTGTTAGAATACACACCATCATATGGTATGTACAGCAAGGTGCAAAAGTAATGTCGCAGATAGTAGTCGTATATAGGCAACACACTTTTCAGACAGATATGAATAACGACAAACGTTGTTACAAAGTAAGAGCAAGAATAAACAGGCAACACATTTGCGACATTACTTCTGCACTTTGCGTACGTACACTACATGTATTTAATTCTACTTCAAATAATTTTCAAGTTGCATTTTATGGTTTATTTTAATACATGGCACATTGTAAAATTAGAGAAATGTGACCGCCAAAAAGTCTGCACCATATGAAAAACTTTTTTATTTATTTGTATTTTTACTTTCCTATACTTTCAGTATATTACTTTCCTATACTTTCAGTATAGGGAAGTATTGATTTCATGCAAATTTTCAAAATCGAGATTTTGACGGAAATACATGTTTTGGGCTTCCAGGATCCTAAAAAAGTGGTTTTTAAAAAATGTCTGTCTGTGGGTGTGTCTGTCTGTGTGTGGGTAACGCTCATATCTCCGGAACGGCTGGACCGATTTCGATGTGCTTTGGAATGAGGAGGTATATCAAAAATTCATCGACAAAATAAGCTTTTAAAAAGAATCCGAAACCGGAAGCGGAAGTTAGACATGTTTTTTTGGTAGCATTTTTTTCAGAAACGGAATTTTGGAAATTTTAATAGTGGAGATTAAAGAAGGCCTTAGGACAAATCAAACGATTTTTTACCGAACTCTCTAGCTTCAATATGGCGGCCGCTACGAATTTTTGAAAATTTCGACTTTAACGCCCATTTACTCAAAAACCAGTTATCTGATTGGAATCAACTACATCTTGTTTGGTAGCCCTTCAAGGGTACTATACCATGAAATATCATTAATTTTGAAAATATAAAAACGATCGCAATGACATCACTCCAAGATTTTGGAATTTTTCAAAAAAAAATTTCTCAAAAACTGCCCACACGTTTTTGTTTAAACTTTTTAAGCTGATAGAGCTGAGAATCTTCTACAATTTATTTTTTTGCGCATTGCTATAATTTCACTGTGACGCCCTCTGTGATTTTTTGAAAATTGAAAATTGGTACCTTTTTATTTATTTAACGGGGGGCAGTAAAATATTTCTGTTAAAGCAATATAGCTCATCATTGATAGCAAAATCCGAATATCATAATATTTTTTCGATAATTTCATATTTAGGGGGGCTACTGTTCTTCCTCCCCCCCAAAATTTTCGCTACAAAATTAAAAAATTGATTTCTTCTTTTGTTTGCTCTAGGAGAATCTTTTTACAAAAAATCAAAAAATCGAATTTTTTGCCCCTTAATAATCTTTTTGTCCTTAGAAGAATTTCACATACTTTCTACAGCAGTTGTATTCTTGTACGGAAGTGACTAGAGTTTTGAACGTTCTATGCATTTCTATTGCGCACGCATTCAATAGGCACTTATTTAACGATAACGAGCAGATTCGGAATAGCATGGATGGATATGCGGGTGTGTTCGAATGCACTGCCGTTTTACTGCATAAGTAGTTGTGGGGCGAGCCTCGGTTGGGGCCAAAATTTTTTTTTTATTTTATAGTTTTTTTTAAAACACTGCTTTTGCGTTTCTAGACAGGTGTATATCAAAAGTGTTGGAAAATATTAAACAATGTTAATTTATAAGTATAGGAAAGTCCAGGCGAAGTGTTTCGCTCATTTTTTAATGAGTTTCGGCGTTAGTTTTGTTATGATTAACAGCCACAAAATAAATATAAATGTCCTGTCACAACTATGACACCGCAAAATGTCATTTGAAATTTTAAAACGGTCTGAAATGCTCTTATTGATCAAAATATGGAAAATTGCTATTATAAAAAGTTGTTTGTAATTACATTAAGATTCTAAATATGAGTTTGGTGAGAAAATTTAAATGTTTAATTTTTTTATTTTTTCCGTATTTATTCACTTTTAAGGCTTTTGAAGTAAATTGTAATAGAAATTTTCAGATTTATTTATGTGATCTAAATTTGATTTAAATTAACAATCGTTTTTTAAATATTGAAGCCCATTATCGTGCACAATTCCACTGTAAGGGTTTAGAATTATTAAAAATAGTTTGTCTTGTTACATTTCGTAAAAATGTTTTTTTGCATGAAATTAATTACATTTAAAAATTAAATGCAACATTTATGTATTTTTGCATTTAAATTAACTCAACTGTAAAGGAAAAATACACAAAAAAATAAATAATAAATCTTTTTGGAAAAAAATGAACAAATTGAAATATTTAAGTTTTTTTTACCAAACTTTATATTTAGAATTTTAATGTAATTACAAACAACTTTTCCCTATGGCAATTTTCCATATTTTGATAAATAATGGCATTTCAGGCCATTTTAAAATTTAAATGACGTTTTGGCGGTGTCATAGTTGTGACATGACAAATAATTTTGGCAATTTTGTAGTTGGTAATCATCCTGAAACTAATGCCGAAACTCATTTAAAAAAAGGACAAATAAATAAAAACGTTTCCCATATGGTGCAGACTTTTTGGCTGTTGTTAAATATGCTTGGTGCGTGTTGTGTTGTTTTGATGTTTCATAGATTGAGCAGTGTGGTTCCAGTAATCAATTAATTAACCAAAATTAATTAAAATTGCTCAATTTAACATCAGAAATCGTTCAATTAACAGAAAGAGAACGAATTCAAATTTTAATTGTGGTTGGTTTTGGTGAGCGTCGCAAGAAGTTTGTACTTTATTTAACAATTTGCAATCTTTCTGTTGATTGAACCATTTCTGATGTTAAATTCAGCAGTTTTAATCAATTTGGTTAATTAATTGATTACTGCAACCACACTGCTCAATCTATCGAACATCAAAACAACACAACACGAACCAAGCATATTTGACAACTTTACAAAACTGTTTAGGCTTCTCACATTCTTTTGTTTTCAAGAGCTGCTAGATAACAATTACGAAACATTATTGTTCAATATCTCTAGAATTATTAAAAATAAAGGCATGAAACCTTATAGCACTGAACTCGCAAAAAAGAGTTCTATCGATATATTACATAATATACAGAGTGTTCTATTTAAAATAAAAAAGTTGACATCACATCCGGCTAAACCGGAAGTTCCGCCGTATATCGGAACCTTCATGTAAAAAATTTTGTCGAAATCGCGGTTGTCGTATTAGAGATATTTGCATTGTTCCGTACTTTTGCCCAACCCTTTATATCAGAGTATAGTAGACCAAAATATCCGGATTCTTCTTAAAACCTTGATATAGGATTGTTTCTGTTTATGGGACGTAAGTGAGGAAATGTTTTACGCGTCCATTTCTTTTTAAATCTTTAGTAAGTGGTTGTTTTTTTCTGTATGGATGTACGAGGAAATATTTTCAGTCTTCGATACTTCTTGAAACTTTTATGTAGGTTTGTTTTTGCTTGATGGACGTACGTAGCAAAATGTTTTAAGCCTCCACTTCTCTTAGATCTTTAGTAAGTGGTTGTTTTGCTTGATAGGCGTACGATAAAATGAATTCAGGCTCCGTTTGTTTCTTCTTAAAACATTGATGTAGGTTTTTTGCTTGATGAACGTAGGTGAGGAATTGTTTTAAGCCTCCAGTTCTTCTTAAGCCTTTTGTGAGTAATTATTCTTGCCTGATGGTTATACGATGAAATACCTTCAGGCTCTGTTTTATTTTAAAACTTTAATGTAAGATTTGTTGCTTGATAAGCGTAGGTGAAAAAAATGCACTATAGTTATTAGTAAATAAGAAGGCTAAAAAAATTACATTTTGGAACCAAAAGTTATATTTCAGCAAAATAAAATTGTTATCAGAAAAATTTAATTAACAACCAAACAAGTATTGTTTTATTTGTAAAACAAACTAATAGCTACTCAAAAAAATAAATGGCTGTAGTGTCAACAGTTCTTTGATAAATTAATAATGTTTGCTGTTGCTATAGCAAACAATGAGTATCTCAATATTGGCTGGGGGTAAGCTGTGACTATTGTCTGTTAATATATTTTTTTATAAAGTGAAAAAGTAACTAGAATGTATTTAACATTTAGTGATCTACTAGCAGTAATGTTGAATAAAATATATTTTATTTTCTAAGCTTCCAACAAAAATGTTGCTCTAATAAAGTAAAGACCAACTTTACCGACTACGAGTACATGGGTTTATAAGCAAAAATAGGCACAATTTAAAAATACTTACAACAGGCAATTTATGCTAAAACATATAAGGTTTAGATTAAAAGTTTTTCAAAGCGGATAATAATAATATTCACTCATAAAGGCCTGTAACGAATAAGTATTTGTCTAACAAAGCCCCAATGCAATTGCACTGATGTAGTTACGCCACTGTGTACGCATTCAGTACATGTTTTACATCTCGACACAGCTTATTTATTAATCTTTTAAAAGAAGTTACAAAAAATGCGTGGAGCGTAACGCACGGGTTCTGCTGGTATTATTCAATTAATACTTGTGAATTTAAGAAAATTTGTGCTAGTTCTTTTTCGGTAGCTTTAAAGGTTTTATTTAAAGTTTAAAAATGTTTAATAAAGTTTTACCTGTTGCTTTGTATTTGAAAAACTGGCAGTGGTATTTTAATACATAACAGACTAACCCATGATATTAATAACTACAAATTATCAAACATTTGGTCAATTTATTTACTCTTACTTTTAAATAAATAAAAAAGTACTAATAAAGTTTTATTTAATCTTAATATAAAAATTCTATAAAGCGTAATAAGAACACAATTTTTAATTTATTTTGTATCTACAAAAACTTACTTTTATATTAAAAAGTTTAGAAATATTCATGTAAAAGAGTTCTTATGCAAAGACAGTCAGATTATTAAACTACAATTATATTGTTACCTTTCTTATAAAAACAGTGCTTACAAGTTCTTATATGTATATTGCAAAACCAGCTAAAATAGAGGGTCTGTTAAATACGAACGCTTAAATTTTATAAAAAAATAACAGTGCGGTTTTTGAGATAACATCAATATTTATACTTTCTTATACTTCTTCCAATACAGTCATGGTTTGTTAGTTTGTTCCCCGTATTTTCAGAACAACTGGTTCTATTTTAATGAAACTTGAATTGCAAGGTACACCTTTTTAAAAATCCGAAACCAGTAAGGAAAGTTAGCAATGTTTTCGTGATATCGCTTTTCCCAACGCGGAGCATTTTACTTTGTTGATTTTCCCAATTAGTTTTAAATGGTTTTCGTTGTTTATTCAAAACCGTGGTGAACGCGTCCGCCTTCCATTCGGGAGGTTTGGGTTCTATTCCCAGTCGCAGCAGGCCGTCATGGCTTCAGGTTTTTCCCTTATCAAAATTCCTTGCTCTAACCCATCCTTACCATTCTTTCTGGGCTGAAGAGGGGTTAGGACTGAAGTGTGGAATCCGAAAGACCCCTATAGCGACACCGACACCAACTTTTTTTAATTCGAAAGCGAGTTGTCAGATTGGTATAAAATATTATATCGTAATATCTCTAGGCTAGGAGAGCATAATTAATGTTATTATTTAAAGGTGTTTTTAGAACCATTAAACCTATCAAAATTAAAAATTTCAAAAGTATTGTAAACTTTAAAAAAATATTTCTTTTAAATTGGCTATACAATCAATACTTTCGTGAAATGTGAAAATTAACGGGTCGTGTATTAAAATCCGCAGGCACGTTTTAAGCTGGTTAATCTCAAGCCGTCTTTAATTGCAAGAGTATTTTGATCTTCGGTGGTATTGCTGGGGCTAGAACGTATGACCCAAAATATTTTTAAAAATAAAAACTTTTTACAGTAGGAGGAAGTAGACAGATGTTTCACCTATTTTTACAATTATATGTAAACAATATAGGTAGGTACTATTATGTAGTCTTCTTTGTTAATTTTCAACAATATGAAAACTATTCAGATGTTAAAATTCTCTACTAGTTAACTTGTTAACTTTGCCATGTTAATTAAAAATATTAGCAGAACTTTTTATATAAATTTTCTAAACATTTATGTTTAATATTGCTAATATCTGGCTTTGTTCAGCTTAATTAAATTTAAAAGCTCATTAACTTTGTAGAATAAGGTTTACAAGTTTTTAATCAACCAACTCGATTAATTTAATGTTCCTTATTAGCATTTAACGATTTTCCTTTAGGTAAAAAAAAGCATTTGTGGTTTTTTTCTGCCCTGTGTGAATCTCTGCTACTCTTTTTGTAGCAAGACCATTTTTATTAAAAAAAGGACGAATTTCAGTAAAGTAATTAAAGACGCTGCTAAATTTAATTAGGCTTCATAAAACCGTTCTAAATTTTCATAGAATTATTCATATTCATCATCACAGCTTTAAATGTATAAGTTACGTATAGATTCAAAAACCGAACCACATCGTCAAAAATTTCGACTACCAAGTTTAGAAAATTACTAAGGATATTTCTCCACTTTTTCTTCGACCTCCTTTTGTGTCTGTCATATCTTTTCAAGTTTTCTACAAATCTGACATTAGCTGATTTTCGAATTTAGCCGTAACATATACACTTTTTTCGTTCAGTTACTGAAAACACCCTTAGACGCGTAAACGCCTTTTCTAGAAATTATGCGTGTGCACATGTGTCTACAATACAAAAGGTATAGGTCTTACTTCCGTAATTGAAGCTGAACGTTGTTTCTTTGTTTTCAAGAATTTCTTTTCTATATCATGTAAACTTTTTCCTTGTGTTTCCGGAACCCATAAAATAACAAAAATTAACGATGCTATACACATAATCGCGAACAACCAAAATGTACCATGTCGCCCCAAGGCAGCAATTATGTCCATGAATGTCTTCGTCACGATGAAAGTGCAAGCCCAGTGAAATGCAGTTGCAACTGAAGCAGCAGAGCCCGTAATTTTTGTTGGAAAAATTTCTCCTAACATTAACCATGGAACAGGACCAAATCCAAGCGAGAAACCCAACACGTATATTACAAAACTGGCCAAGGGTAACCAGCCGTAATTAGAAACTGGAACGTTAATATCTAATAAATAAAAGTAGGTGCCTAGAGTTCCCAATGTTATAATCATAGATATGCTGGATATGTATAACAGTACTTTTCGGCCTAATCTGTCTATTAAAATGGTTGCAATGAAGGTGGATATGAAATTCACAATACCTACAATGATAGTACATAAATGTTCATCAATACTGGATCCTGACATGTTAAAAATCTCAGTAGTGTAATAGATAACGGCAGTAATACCACTCAATTGTTGGAAAAACATAAGCCCTAATGATATTAGTAACGGTTTTAAGTTGGAACGTGATAGTAATTCGGAAATGTGGGATTTAGGATTTAAAGCAGCTTCCTTCTGGGAATTATATAAATTTGCAAATTCTTCTTGAATATTAACTTCTTCACTTCGAAGCCATTGTAAAGAACTGTAAGCGCGTTTTTCGTTACCTTTGGAAATATACCATCTTGGTGTTTCAGGAATTAAAAATGTCAATATAAGGAAAGGTAGGGGCAATACGACTCCCAACCAAGCAAGATTTCTCCACGATAAGTAAGTTCCAGCTAAGAAACACATTAATATTCCTATATTTCCAAAGGCAGTGGGTAATAAACCTAGAGTTCCGCGTACTTCTGGCTGAATTGTTTCTCCTAAATATACTGGTAGTGCTAAAGATGCTATGCCAACTGAAAATCCAGCGATCGCTCTTCCTACGTATAAATACCATTCGTCTGATGCTATAGCGATGCATATCCACGACACCATGAATAATATATCAGTGAAGAGAATGGTACGTTTTCGACCCAGTAGTTCGATTAGTTGCCCACCCGCTAAACCCCCAATAAGAGCACCCAATGGTACTAATCCACCTATCCATGAAACCTGCAACAGAAAAGTTGATATAAATATTTACCAAATAGTTCAAGAAAATTAAAAAAAATAGGGGGAGGGGGATTCGTACAAAGCTGTTTTTGGACAGAGACACTCAGTTAGGCTTTTTGTTTAACATGCTAAAAGTCTTGAATGATCCTATGTAAGCTTTGGTTGCATCACTTTTTTGCGAATATCTGGCAAACGGTGACACCTACATAAAAATAACTAAAAACAAAGTTGTTTAACATTAACTTTACTACAAAAGATGTTCAGTACCATTTTGTCGTTGAAGCAACCCTTTGGTGTTAAAAAATAAAATTAATATTATAAGAAGCTGTAAATCCGTGGCACAATCTTCAATGTCTCCAAACCGCTAACTTATGTTTTATGCGTTGTGATCACGTGGAGAGAGGACCCGCCGAAATTCCCAATTTTGGAAAAGTTGGAGCAAAACTTTACTTTTTATGTTTATATTTACATCATCCAATTATACGTATTTCCATATTTCTTATCTATTGTCGTAGTCGTACAAAAAGGTAGCATTTTATACGTAAAGCTTGTTACCTAAGTAACTAACTACATACTTATTTCCACATCACCCTGGAGGTAAAGTATATAGAGCGGTTTATTTAACGTAGTGTCCCTACAAGATCTAATCCGCATAACACCATTTAGCTCATCCTTTTAAGAGATCTGGAGTAGTTCATTCAGTTGATCGAAAGTATTTAAGTCATTATTGGTAGCATTAAAGAGGTCATTATCGGTGTCATTATCAATGTCATGAGCAGCTCTATTATCGGTACCATGATTGGTATCTTCTTCTATGAAATTTGGAAGACTGGAATTTTCCCAGGCACGTTTGAGCATCTAAATCCAGTTTTCGACACCCGCATGCCTGGCCACATTCTTTGGTACAGCTGCAAAAAATTGTCTGTAAAATATTAACGGGACCAGGTGGTTTAGTTGATGGTATGACGGAGAAATTAGGTTGTTTAGAGATTTTTCGTTTCTTTTGGCACCACATAAAAAAAATTATTTCTAGTACCAGCAATAGTTAGTTGCACAGTTATCGCGTTTACAATACAATTCAATTGTGGTGTGGCAATAAAATGCCTCTTGAAACTTGAGGATGGTAAATAAAACATAATTTCTTGCTTATACTAACTAAACTATCTGCTCCATAGTATTTTCCGGACAGCTTTTTGCAGCAGTACCCAAACATGTAGCCAGGCATGTGGCTGCCGAAGCATTGAATTTAGGTGCTCAAACGTTTGTCTACATTGCAGTGGATGGTCTTGTGAAAATTATAGTCTTCCAAACTTAAAACAGAACAAGATGAAGAATATACCGATTATGATACCGACAAAACAGGTGCTACTGTTACCAACATAATATCACCAATAATATCTCAGATACTAGAACGAACTAAACGATGTTTTGTGGATTAGCTGCCTACTGGGGACACCACATTAAAAAATGCAATATTTTTGTATGGTTACGATAATGGGATAAAGCGTCTGTCGGAGTGTGAAAATAAGTATAATTATATTATATAAATATAAACACAAAAAGTATAGTTTTGCTCCAAGTTTTCCAAAACTGATAATTTCGGACTCCTCTTCCGTGATTAACCAAGTCGCCACAAATGCCCAATGACCCATTCTAATTGTATCAGATACATTTCTAGCAGAAGCTTGCGTCATGTTTTGCACAATTGTTTAAAATATTAATTTCCTTTTTCGCCTTTTTGACGCCAAAGGGTTGCTCCCACTACAAAATGTTATTGACAATGTATTGTAGGAAATTTTACGGTCTATAAGTTGAATAAAAGCAATTTTTAATGTAGGTGTCACTGTTCACGAGATATAGGTGCTAAACTTATTTTAAGCACCATTTTTACAAAATGGCGGCCGTATATTAAAATTGCGTATTTAGTCATACCTGCTCATCGCTTATATTAAGTTGTTTCTTTAAGCTGTCTGCTGCAGGCGATGTGTATGCGGATACGAATCCTACCACTGTTGATACTAATGCTACAGAAACCGAAGTTAGAACCTGAAAAAAGAAGAATATGTATAAGTTTATGGCAGGTATGTTTACCAATACTTATATGTGTAAAGTTTAATTGTTTCCACGTGAAAAGACAAATTTAGACCAAGAGAACACTTCAATAGCCTACCTGATTAAATAGTCGTGGTTTCTTTATTGCTGTGCCTCCGTAAATATTAATACTATCCGAACTTCTATTAATTACGTCAGAATTAAGTGAAATGTTGCACTTTTCCTTATTTTGCAAAGATGCAATTTCAGGTTGTGCAATTTTCAGGTTTTCTTCTGCGGCTTCTGTTCCGTTGTTACCTTCAAAACTATTTGCTGCTGTTGGTATATCTAAAGCGGAAATATCTGTAGCCGTTGTACATTGCGAAATCGATGGACTGTCTGGCGGGGGTGTTTGTGCTAAAATAAGAAAGAACATTTAAAAATATATACAAGAAAAGAAAATAATAAATACATAACGAAAATAGAAATAAATCGTCGTTGACCTGGTAAGCCGTAGATTCTCGGTTCAAATCTGAAAAAGATTTGCCTTATTAGGCTAGTGTTGTTGACCTAGTAGACCGCGAGTTTCCGGTTCAATACTGGCAGTTGTCAGATATTACTACAAAATTGAAAGATTCGAACTTTTGGTGCCCAGAAAATAAATTGCTCGGCTTGTTGAAAAGACGCTCTATAACAATAACTGTTAACCAGCCTATAAGATTTAGCAATTAAAAGAAAGCAAGCTATATGTTAAGAAATGCTGATTACGCAGTAAAGATGACTCATAGGTATAATACCAGTAACAAGTACAGCAAACCCTAGAATAACTGAAAACCTTCAAAATGCATTTGAAGAGGCAGTTTAGTAGAGCGACAAGAAAATCAATGGTAAACAAAGAAAAAATAAAACAAAAACTAACCAAGAACTCGGAAAAACGGGAGGTTTAAGAAAAAAACCGAAAACAAATGTAGGCGAGAATACAGGCAAAACTGAAGAAAACAAAGCTGTACAAAAATAATGATATAAGAACACGAAGAAAAAGAAAAAGAAAATAAATCTTAAGTTAATTGAGAAGACCGAATTTAATCATAGTTATATTTGAATAAAATGCAGCGGAAATTGTTTACGGTATCGAATATTTTAAACAGAAGTATAATATAAGCTGCCTTGACCAGGTAGCACAGAACATGACCCGATAATACAATTGTAATGGTGATTGGTTGATTGGTTCGTTTTGTACTGTTTCGAATCCGATGAGATTATGCCATTTCAAGGTCAAATTTTAAACATTTATATCTCCATTATACATTTAGAAAGAGAAACAGTACAATAATTTTAACGTGGTATTGATGCAATCTATATATTAAATCCGGATCTCTTCTACCTGTCTCAACTTTTAGTGGTAAGGGGCTTTCGCTACTACAACTCACATATTAACCCCTTCAGTATATAAGGCGCGTATTCGCTTGTACAGTGGACCGCTACAGTTTTCAATGCAGATAAGGAAATTTGGGTTTATACTGTTTGTTTGTATTTTTGGAACACACTCTGCTAATAGCTGCCTTGTAATTATTTAACCAAATTTGGGGCCGCGAGGCTGCAGATATCGGCGAGCATGTCCTCACTGCTTCACATATGTTTCTGCTATTCAATACTTTGTCTATTTTCATAGCGTTTGTTTTTATTTTAAAAGAAGTATTTAAGATTTTGTAATTAGGAATTGATTGTTTAGTGGCTACTTTGCTCAATTTGGATGATGTCATATAAACACGCACGGAAACATCACAATAAATTTTTGGTATGTTTAACTGAACCAAAAATCAAAATTTTTACGACGATAAAAAATTTAAAATTGTGACATTTACAGCATGTGAGTTTTAACCAATTCAGGTTGATGTTAAGTTTTCTTGGGTTTTCGTTTGTTTTATCTTAATGTGACTGTTAGAGTTCATGACTCTGTAAACCTTACTAAACTCACTAAACCTGCTCTCCGATGATGAACAGTTTAAGTAATTTTTAAACCATTGTAATGTAAAGAAAGATCTTTCAATTCTCTGCAGTAGATACAGGTAGTATTACTAATATATGCAATATTGTGATGTTTGGTACAAAAAATAACTCCGCCTGTGGTGTGGCCACTGGGTGGATTGAGTAGCCCAGTGCCCACTGCTGCCGGTCCCAAGCCCGGGTAAAGGAGGAAGGTTGGGCGTAGGGCTAACAACCCCACCCCGGAAAAACTTTTTGTTACGAAACCTCTAAAAAAGCCTTGGACAGGACGGACTTTGAGAAGACGACCCAAGCGAGACATGGATATGAGCATCGGATCATGGAAGTGCGAACCCTATACAAAACAGGAACGCTAAAACAACTACTCCCTATACTAGAGCAATATAAAGTACAGGTAACCGCCATACAAGAGACCAGATGGCTGGGGAAAGGAGTAATGGATACAAAGACACACTCGATCTTATACAGTGGAAAAGAAGAAGGCGCCCACGAACTCGGAGTAGCATTTATAGTATATCGAAAAACCGAAACCAGGATCATAGTCTTCAGACCTATCAACGAGAGACTGTGAGTTATACGACTAAAACTAAAGTTCTTCAATACGTTAATAATAAATATCCACGCGGAATCGGAAGAGAAGGAAGAACTGGTTAAAGACGAACTCTACCAAACATTAGAAAGGGCCTATGACACAATACCAACAAACGATATCAAAATCGTCCTCTGAGACCTAAACCCCAAAATAGGGAAAGAAGTGGAATATGAACCAACCATAGGAAAACACAGCCTCCACCACGAATCCAATGACAACGGAAAAAGGATAATAGATTTTGCAACAAGTAAAAACATGGTAATTAGCTCGACGCACTTCTCACACCGTAACATACATAAACAAACATGGGTATCCCCGGACGGCAAAACGGCCAACCAAATCGACCACCTGATCATCGGCCAAAAAACGCTTCCAGCATACATGATATCAGAACCTACAGAGGAGCAAATATTGACTCCGATATCCACTTAGTTAAAGCCACGTACAGAGAACAAATAGCCAACCGCGCAAAAATATCCCAGGAATCCCAAACAAAATATCACCTAGAAAAACTAAAGAAAAAAACAACACTAACAGCCTTCCAAAACAAAATAGCAGAAGTACTAGAGAAACAGCAAGAGAAAATAACAGAAAACCAGGAAGAAAGCGAAATCGTTGAGGAGAAATGGAAAGAAATCAAGGAAGCGGTCACAGAAGCCGCCAAGAACACAATAGGCCCCAAACCAAAGGAAAACAAAAGAGACTGGTTTGACGAAGATTGCAAGAAGGCCATAAATGACAAAAACGAAGCATATGCTGTATATACAGAGAGACCCACCCGACTACAGAGGGCCAAATACGAGGAAGCTAGAAAAACAACTCATAAACTGCTACGAAGAAAGAAAAAAGCGGCCATTAATAAGACACTGCTACAAATCGAGGAAGACTTTAAGAACAACGACACTAGGAAAGTATACAGGCAAATAAATATATTTAAGAAAGCGTTCCAGCCAAGCACTAGCCTATGCCGAGATAAGACAGAACAAATCATTGGAAACGAAATAGAAATACAAGGGAGGTGGAAACAATACTTCGAGGAAATCCTAAACTCAAACAGCAACCAGAATCCAACCAATAAAGACCAGAGACTACTTTAAACCACAGCCGACGAACGAAAGGAGTACAACGACCCTCCAACTGAAGAAGAGGTAGGAAAAGCAATCAAATCGCTAAACAACAACAAATCACCAGGTATGGACAATATCCCGTCAGAATTAATAAAATATGGAGGACCACGACTAGCGAAAGCGGCAACGAAGCTAATTAAAGAAATATGAAGAACCGAAAAAGTGCTCAACGAATGGAGAACCAGCATCATCTGTCCAATCCACAAAAAAGGTGACAAACTAGAATGCAAAAATTTTAGGGGAATATCCCTACTAAGCACAACATATAAAGTCTTCACAACCATCCTCCGAAACAAACTAGAACCACTAGCCAAAAACATCATTGGCGAATACCAAGCGGGTTTTAGACCAGGAAGATCGATCACCGACCAATTATGCGCAGTGAACATACCACTGAAACTAGTAAGGTTAACAAGACTAACAATGGAAGGCTCTAAAAGCCGGGTGAAGATACAAGGAAACCTAACGGATCCGTTTAAAATAAACCAAGGCCTCAAGCAAGGGGATGGACTCGCCCCAATGCTTTTTAATCTAGCTTTAGAATACGCAGTAAGGAAAACCACGGTAGATACCAACGCGTCGCTGCTACACAAATCCACCCAGCTAGCAGGATAGGCGGATGATATAAACATACTTGGAAAAAACCTAACATCAATGAAGGAAACCTACATACAACTAGAAAGCGCTGCGGAAGAAGTGGGCTTAAAAGTGAACGAAGATAAGACCAAAGTATTAATACAGACCCGAAGCAATAGGAGAAGCGGCCAGAACATGACAATAGGCGACCAAAATTTTGAAGTGGTGAACGACTTTACCTAGGCTGTAACATATCCAGCAAACAGTACGAGATGAAGGAAATCCAACGAAGAATCAGTAATGCCAATAAAGTATACTACCACATTTCGGCCATAATCAGATCCGGGAATGTCCACAGGAAAACAAAACTGAAACTATATAAAACAATAATACGTCCAGTGCTATGCTATGGAAGCGAGACTTGGACGCTCTCACAAAGAGCGGAAACAATGGTGAACGCATTCGAAAGAAAGATTTTACGCAGAATATATGGAGCGGTCCAAGAGAACGAACAGTGGAGAATAAGATACAACCACGAGATCTACCAGCTCTTCGCAGAAGCAGATCTATCAACAACAATAAGATTACAAAGACTTAAATGGGCCGAGCATTTACAAAGGATGAAAGAGTCAAAAGAAGTTAAGAGGATCTTCGACCAAAAACTGGAAGGCAAAAGACCGGTTAGAAGACCAGGGGCGAGATGGGCAGACAAAATCCACGAGGACGCACGATCCATGCTCGGAACTCCAAACTGGAGAAAGGCGGCGGAGGACAGGGATAGCTAGAGGAAGAAAATAGAGGAGGCCAAGGCTTGATTTGGGCTGTAGCGCCATTGAATGGATGGATGAATGGTAGAAATAATGTATAATGATTAATTGCGACAGAGGGGGGGGGAGGTGCAAACCTCAGAACCATGAATGCGCCACTGAAACAACCAACCCTGTTCATTCGGTATAGTGAACTCTTGCATAAACAGTCGTAACACATTTTACAATTAAATACATTATACTCTAATTTTTTTACAGTTACATATGTACATTATGCTCCTATCTTTTTTTACAGAATTTAATACATACAAATAATAGAAGAAAAACGGCCCAATATATGCGCGTTTAATATCTTAAGCAACAAACGAATTTACTGAAAGCATGTTCAAAATCGCGACCCCTTGCACGAGGTTATAAAATACCGTTCAAGTGCTGAACGCATTAAGAACATATCTTACATCTCGAAACAGCCTATTTATAATTTTTTAAAAGAAGTATACTAAAATTCGTGGGGCGAAGTCCACGGGATTTCCTATTAGTTAATTAAATAATAGCGCATTAATTTCGCATTGTCAAAAATTCGTTCCAGGACAATTACAGCAACGAAAAAAATTAAAGTATAGCCCGTCCTTAACACTAAACGCTAATCAAATCATGTAGACATTTTCCAAAACATGTTTCTTAATTGTGAATAATTTTTAAGTAAACGGAAATTAATTTAACATTTATAGCGGCTCTCATTTTCAAGGCGCAAAGTTCGGAAAAAAAGCAATTTAATATGACTTAACGCGCTTTATTATAACATGTTTTCATATTTGTAAAAAACTGTGGTTGATTCGATTGAGTGGGAAATTATGTAGAAACATATAAAACTAGTAGAAGAAGATAAATATATTTTCTTACTATCACACTTTCAAAAGCTTCTGTTACCAAAAAAGTGTATCCTAATAAGTGAATCACAATATTTTTCTTTTAAATGCTTTTGGGGCTTTTTTAGTAAACCAATAGCATATTTATTTTAAAAATTTTATTGAATTGTTTTGTCGAAAAAAAAACTGGAAACAGAACAATTTTGGACAGCGTTTTTACTTCCCATACATACGGAAATAGGCGTTTTGTTGATGATTTTAAAAATGTCTGTCTGTAGGTGGGTGGGTGGGTGCTGGAATGCGTTTGTCCCCATATGTCTCTGGAACCCCTTGACCGATTTTTATCAAATTTGGTATGTCGGAAACGGAAATTAGATACGTTTTTTTGGTATAAATTTATTCTTAACACTATTTTGAAAGTTTGAATAGATACCATTGTAGTGCGTTTAAAGGCAAATTAAATGATTTTTTCCAATGCCGCATCTTTAAAATAAAGGCTGTTACAAATATTTGAAAATTTTGACTGTAATGCCTGGTTAGTCAAAATTTTCCAATTAGTACAAATTGTCATATTATTTAATAGTTCCTAATAAGTATAATCCAGTAATGTAAAAATGTTTTTGTAATTATGAAAGTTGTAACTATACTAGCGGCTCAAAATTTTGAATATTTTCAAAAAATTATTTTTCAAAAACTGCCCACACCATTTTTTTAACTTTTAGACCGATAGGGCTTGCAATGAACTACAAATTTGTTTTAAATAATCTTCTCAATTTTATACTGACGCCCTCCAGGAATTTTTGAAGCATTTGAAATTGATTAATTATTTATTCAAAAACTCCAATCGTTAGGAACTTAAAACGGTTTGAAGTAGGTTGTTAGGCAAGAATTTTAAACCACATTTAAAATTAGGGAAAAAACGATACTTTTTAATTTCAACAATACATTTTCGGGAAGTTACGTGATTTTCACTACGCCTATCAATTAGTTCTAGTTAAAAAATATATTTTTCATTTTTTGCATGTTTGTACAACTCTTCATATAAAGCTTTTATAGCGATTATGGTCCGAAGTTCAAAGCGTATCTAATCAGCTGTAAAGCGCGGTCGGTTACCGTGCTCCTATCCTATGCGGCTAGTTAAAGTTATTGTATGTAGCACTATTCTTATACGGTATGCGATACCGTATTGCGTAGGCTGTTGCAAGCTCAAATCACCGCTGGGGCGTTACCCTTTTTTGATTATTTTTTTCTTTTCGTTAATTTTTGTTTAAAGCAATATTTTTTAGTCATTTATTAGCGCGCGCATATTTAAAACGTAATGTATGAGAAAGTACCAGCGACCAGTTTCGACCATTTTTAAAATGTATTTCAAACAAAGCGGATATGAAATCTTTAAAGAAGTATATCATCCTTGCTAATCCAGTAAAAAATTTAGTCTAATTTTATTTGCATTATACCAAACAAGGGTTCGCAGCTTTTGTGATCAAATATAGTTTCTTAGGGGTCACAAAAAACTAAAATGAGTCAGATTTAGAAAGAACCCTTTCCAATTACGTTTCTATAATAGCATTGAATTTTGCACTAAATTTAACGCTTTGGTGCATAAACATTATAGAGGATTTGAATAATGCCACTGACTTATCTTTTTTTGCATTATATATAATAAGATTAATTTTACACATAATTTGACTCACCAAACAAAAAACAAAGTTGTTATGAAAAGTATTTATAATAAAACTTTACGTATAAAGAGCTTCTTTGAGAGTTTTAGAGAAAAAAATATAAATTAGGCAATTATTGCAATATTATAACTGATATTTACTGTAAGTTATTTAGTGATGGTTATTAGCACGAAGGACGTGATTCGTATCTTTTGCAAACTTCCGCAATTGTTTTTACTTCCTTGAATTAACTACGCGGTGCACTTTATTTCGATGGTTGTTAAACTTGATTTTTGCCTTGCACTTTTTTATACAATATCATTCACTTCTCGTTATTAAAAACCAGAAAAAGGAATAAGAAAACAAAATTACCCATTCTATTCCAAAACGGGCTGTAATTGTTCCTGTATTGACCATTGATTTGCTTTGGTAAATAAGCATGCGAAAATTCACGTTTACTATTATACATTTTATTGATGCAATTGAATTATAAACACTAAAATTTTGTCGACTGTTACTAGTAATAAAACACTAATCGAACAACTTGTTCCACGAGCTTAAAACTGATTACTAGTTAACATTTCATGTACATATATATCTAGAGGAATATTAAAAGATTGAGTGGGGAACTCACTGTACCTTACAATTAATATTGCTTGGTCAAGAAAGGACAACTACATGCTATTTCGCTTACAACATACTTAATCAACTCATCTCGAAAACCACCAGTTTTTTGTTATTTCCCGGAACGCACGTGCTTTCTTCAAATTAAAATTTGGTTAAAAGTAACTTGCAAAATTTTAAAACAATAAATATCTATTACGTACCCATAATTTAATTCCTCGTTTTAAGTTTTTTCAAAATATTTTTATAAATTAGACATTTTTTATTACGGGTGATTAATTATAGCAAAAACATTTTGAAGAAATTGCCGGAGTTTTCAAACTTCTTAATATTTGCAGATAAAGAAAATGATGAGAACCCCACAGACCTACTTTTAGATAATTACACTACCCAGTTTAAGACTAAACGTAAGCAAATTACTTCGCCTGAATTTTTCTATACTAAACTTTTACATTTTATATTTTTAAAAGTATAAATGCGCAACGGTGCAGCGCCAACTACGATTGAATTTTTTTAGTTTTTTGCAAAAAAGCGGAGACGATAAAGCAAGTTCATTAGCCAAAAATTGAAAGAAAAAGAGAAAATTACCCCCCCCCCCCCTAAAGAATACTGCATATAAAAATTAACTTGTGACTCTTATTATACTATTACTCACAAGTAATTTAGCTTAAACGGAAATATTTTATCATTCTTTATGTATCTATTAAATAAAAAGGTATGAATTTTCAGTTTTCAAAAATTCATCAAGGGCGTCACAGAGAAATTAGCGAACCGGGACAACACCCAAATTGTAGATAATTTTTATTTGTATAAACATACACAGTTTGAAAAAAAATCACGTTGCCAGTTTTTAAACAACATTTTTTGAAAATTTTAAACATTACGCACTGAAAACTTCTTATATGTACATAGTAACATTATATAGCTGTAGAGATATTATAATTCCTGAAGATTATGCCGTTCTGGCACTTGATTTTCGGGTAATAAGCCGTTAAAGTCAAAATATTCAAAATCGTAGCTCGGAATTTTAAAACAAGTGAATTCGAAAATGTTTCGATTTGCCTTAAGGTTTTTTTCGAAATTCAGATTCTGAAAAAATCAGCGAAACTAAAAAACCGTGTCTAACTTCCTCTTCCACATTCTTATTAAAAACTTTTCAAAATTCGACTATCCGCTGCGGAGGTCTGAAAGAATAATTGAACTAACGAACAACGCAGTTCAAACTTAATTGTTGGCGCCTGGCTGCAAAAATGTAAACCGAGAGGGTGGCTCTTAACGTGGCAATTTGGTCCAGTAAGAAATAATAAACATAGGATTCAAAGAAAAATGTAAATGAGACTGGTACCGCGCTAAAAGTTTTTTCTGAGGAAGAAAATCGATTATTTTTAATTTTTTTGGCAAAAAAACTCTTTGAGATTGACAAAAACCAAAAGCGGCGAGACAAATTTCTCCGCCAAAAATTTGATAGAAGGGGACTATTAACCCTCGTAAATATTGCCGCAATTAAAAATTATATATTGAATCTTCTAAACTATCACGCATGAGTAAGTTAGCTTAACAAAAAAAGACATAAATTTGCGATTTTACAAAATACATAGAAGGCGTCACAGAGAAATTGCCGAACTGGGATACAAACCAAATTGTAGCTCATCTCTAGCTCTACGAGACTACAAAATTAAAAAGAAACGAGCAGGCAGCTTAAGTAATAATTTTGTTTCAAAATTTTGAAAATATTTTTCACTTCAGTTTTTAAGAATCTTTGCACACAGTAACATTGTATCTATATAGGAATATTACGATAAATAATTTGATCCCGATCTGTTAACTAGTTTTTGAGTAACAAGGCGTTAAAGCAAACATTTTCAAAAAAATTGAAGCAGCCGCCATTTTAAAGCTAGGTCCAAAACATATATTTCTGTCCATCCACACGAGTAACCTAATACCAGATAAGTATTTCTATAGCTAAGCTATTATCATCGGTAGTAAACTGTCACTGTCGACGAGTTTTATCAAATATTACGTTTTCAGGTTTATTTTATTAACACCCCAAAGTAACGATGTCTGAATAAAACAGCTTTACATAATAACATAATAATATAATTTGATTAAATAGAATACATGGTTATATAAAACAAAATACACTTTTCATAACAAACCCCATTTTTAAATATAAACTAAGGCTTGACAGGGTTGAGAAAAACGTAGCAATGTAGTGATTTGTAGAATTATTCGTTAACCCAGTAGCACTGAATTAACTTAGACATGGTAGTACAACTGAGGACTGTAGGCTCTAAACTAGCAGAAGACTGACTTGAAACCTTTCATGAAACGCTTTATATATCAACCCTCAAGGGTGTCGACTGAAGTATATTTTTAAATGCAACTGCATAATTTGGCCTTTATCAGAGTTTGATTTAGTCTAATTATAACTTTTTGAAATAAACAACAAGTTATGTCGCGTAATTCACTTACTTTGTATTAAACCTGAAAATTGACTAATAAAAAATTTAGTTCTTTAGAATAACTAACCCCACATAGTGACACAAGTGTGGAAGGGTGCTGTATTTTTCAAGTGTTGTTATCTCACAGTTCGAGTGTTTTTAGTTTATGCATTTTCTTCAAAATCTCGATTTCAAACATTTTCATGTAATCAATACTGCCCGGTACTGAAACTATGAAAAAGTAAAAAAGGCGCAAATTGGCTTTAGTACTAGTTCAATAAAAAATATCAAAGAAACAATTTTATTTCAAACAATGCAGTCTCATCAACATAAGAAATCCGTATATTTGCTTATATTTTGAGTATGAGAATGCCTTAAGATGGTTAAAAAATTAAATTATAGATACTGATGAAACTATACGTTTTGGATCTATAGGAACCCCAAATATGTCTTTTTTGTAATGGAGAATTTTCAAAATGCAAATGCAGTTATTGATATTTAAGAGAAATCGAATGCTGCTTTTTTTAACTCTTTAGTTTCAAAATAACTACCGCTACGATTGTTTGATAGTTTTAATTTCACGAGTTTGGCACATTGGTAGAGTGTTAGAGAATTAGGTACCACAATAATGCTAGCACGGTAAAACGTTACTTAACCACGGTATTTTCAAAATCTTAGAAACTGAAATTCTTCAGAAAATAATTTTCAAATTCTGCCAACACAACATTTTAAATTCTTTTAGCTGTTAGAGCTAGAGCTATAATTCGATTTTGTCTTAAAGCTCTTTTCTTTGTGGTGCTGAATTAATACTTTTTATTCAATAAACGAGGCTGATACAATTTCTGCGATGAATTTTATGCCGAAGGCAATAGAAAAAAATACCACACCATAAAGTCAAGGACGAATAAAACATGAATAGAAATATCGCGGTGCATTGTAAAAATTAAGAAATATGGTTGTTACCCATACCGCAGAATATGAACGATGACGCAGCTACAAACATCGATGTTTCGGAGTTATTGTGCCTCTTCAGTGTAGCGTAGCTGGGAGGACAGATCTATAATATTAAACACAAAGTGGGACGGTACTATGGCAAACGTCCCAAATTTGTGTATATATATGCACGGATAAAAAATTTTAATAATTAAAAAATATTTAAAATACACCTAGGAAGTTGTACAAAGATTAAACAATGTAAAATATCAAATTCAATTTCAGCTGTATTGCGTTAAAAAAATTTATAATCTTAAAATAAGATCAATTTAATCAATAATTATTCATAATTAGTTTTTTTTGTTCGTGTCTTAGAACAAAACAATAATTATTGAAATTACGACACGTGAAACCTTCTTCACAATGACGTAATTTAAAGGATACAGAATTGTTAACCAAATGGGTTTCCAGCAGAATGTTATTATCATGAATTTTAAACTACTTTCCATAAAATACCAGATAACAACACAGACCATTAATACTTTTTTGTTTTAAGCAGTTATAATTAAACCTGACTATGCAGCAAAACTAGCAAGTCATGTATAATTTGGAATTTCCTTCTGTTATACGAAATATTGTAATTTTTTAAATACATTTTGTATACAAATAGTGCTATATGAAATACCTACTGAATGAAGTGTAATTAAACTTTGAACCGTATAAGTTTAACATCATTAAATTGAGAAAAAACTCAAACGTTGATTAATAAATTTAATTAAATATTAAAAGTTGAGTTGAAAACAAAAAACAATTAATGTATATATTAAATTGCATTACACCTTAAAAAACGTAAAATTATATATTCTACTTTATTAATTATAATTAAAATTAATTCTAAGACCAAAACGGCGACAGGCTATTTTTGATTCCTTTCACAAACGAAAATTGATTCTAAGTAGCAAGTCTTTTATATCGAATCGCATATCCGGTAAGAAAATCCGGATCAAATCTAATATTCGAAGTCCGGTATCAATGACAGAGATTCGAAATTAGCATTTTATAAAATGCTCATCTCATCTTTATTTATCGCTGGATTAACCCAACGTTGGCATAGCACATTGACTAGACTTTCCCATTCTTCAAAAACATTTATTTTCTGTTATAAAATTTTTTTTTATACCGTAATGTTTTAGCTCCAGCAGTTATTTATTGGAATGTTTAACTGCGTAGGTAGACCGAGGATCTTCGCAGAGTACTCTTAGACTTGGAATGTGTGCAAGAATACAAGTCTCTCACACAATAACCGTTGAAAATAGTTTTTTCTTACTTTCATAGAACAAAATAGTTTGAGATTTAAGAAAAACATATGCCCGATAAACAATTTTAGAAGAAAAACTAAATCAGCTACTTATTATTACTGCAGCTGAATATAATATATTATTTTCCTGACCCTTGTGAGCAATTCAGCTCACTTTTAAATTTTGTGTATAATAAAAAGGGTTTATTTTCTAATAAAAAAAAAATATATTTTTTCTGTGACGGGAAAAAAGTTTAACATTTTGTCTCTCTTGACAGGTACTAAAGTATCACTTTTTATGAAATTACTTTTTTCCTTTTACCCGGGGAAAAAAGTAATTACTTTTTCCCCGGGGAAAAAAGTAATTACTTTTTTCCCGCTACAACAGCTTACTAGTTTAAAAATTCAAATTCCACGTTGACCAATTTTCCGACTTTATTATATATGTTTTTCAATATATTACATTTTTTCCCGTCACAGAAAAAAATGGTGTATTATACACAGGAAAAAAGTAAGATTTTAGCTCTCGGTGTGAGTGTCTCCCTCCGCTTCGCGTCGGGAGACAAACAGACACCTCGAGCTAAAATCTATTACTTTTTTCCCTTGTATAATAAATATCTATTTTTTACCAGCGAAAGTATGCAGTTTCAAAAATACCTGTTTATGTAAAATTTTTAGCATTTTTCCAACTCATTTTTGAGTAAACTGCTGTTTTAAGCAGGATCATGAACTGACATAAAACAGCATTTCGGGTTTTAGTCACGGTTCAAATTGCATTAAATTTACAGTTACAGTTTAATGCTAAATTTTGGTTTCGATTACGGTTATTTTACCGGTATTTCTTTAATGTTTTATATATATAAGAATATACATTGAATTCAAAACAAACATTAAAAGAAGCTTGAAGATCACATAAATAGTGGGTAAATAAAATTTTAAAGTTTCCCATAAATAAAGCCTGCCGCTACGCTCTAGGCACGGGCCATTCCGTTGAAAACATCCTAGATAGTTTAAGCGGTAGCATACCATCATCTACACAAGAAAAATGTATACAAACACGTGTGCAATCACTAATAGATAATTCAGATTTATTACATTTTAGTCGTTGGCTGACGTCACAGCACCACAGTAAGTAACTTTTTAGAATAGTTATCACTTTTTGTCACTTGTCACAAAAAATTCCTGTTTTTTGGTACTTTTTTTAAAAATAAACTGGTGTTATTTTATCCTTTTAATAATCTTAGTAGGTATGTTAATATGAAACATTCGCGTAACCAAACTTTTTAAGAAGCTAAATTTTTTGTTTCAAATCTTAATTCGTACCGGCGGAGGCACCGTTTCAATTAATCCTGTATCACCAATGCGGGGGTCTCGGGATAATTGTCATATAAAATTATTTTTCTTTTAAATTATTTTTATTTTTATTTATAATCTCACGTCATTTTTATGAAATACGAAAGTGATCGCAGTGTTTTTTTAATTACTTATAAAAGATTTAAAAAAGTTTAACATCTTTGTTACGTAGTGCCGGTTTTATTTTGAATATGTAATGATAAATAAGGTATAAATATAAACAAAAGATACAAAATATTAAAATAAACGAATTTTATGAGAATTGAACTTGGAATCTTCGCACTGGTGAACGAGTGCTCTATCTGAAGACAGAAGACCACTTCCACCAATCGCGTGATTTGCTTTTATTTAATGGTTATCAAGACACGAACACACCAACCAAAATTTTGATATTAGTGTTATCGCCATGAATACCAACTCAAATGCTGAGGTCAATATTTGTATATTTTTTCGGGATTTTCAAGTGCACATAACGTTTTCAAGAATAGTTTCGGCAAAACTTTTTTCTTAACTTATGGGCTCTTCGGTATTTTGCTATTAAATTTTTAAGGGGTTTCCTAGGCTAGAACTTATTTTCCTTTTGACACTACAAAGTTGGCTAATTTATAAAAAAAAGGAAACGGGCACCTTTAAGTTACTTTCTAGATTATTCTCATAGGCAAATAATTTATGTATGAGGTTTCGCTTATTCAGATTAGCAGAAATTACTGTCGCTGATTCTGGCACACTCGCCGAAGCCAAATTTACGGTACAGAACACATATTCCTGTTGCTGGGCAACATAAATCATTGTTTTTACTGCAAACTGGTCGGCCAACCAAAAAACCTAATTACGTGAAATACAGAGGTTATTAAGTAGCAATTGCTTTTTGCTGTAAATGATGGAAGTTCGATATTTACAGGAACAAAATACACCTGTATATACCGAAAATAATTAGGCTTGCGGTTTTCAGTTATAGTTACAAACATTGTTAATTTAGGCTTTCATTTCAAATAGATGCAGCAAATTATGCGTTTTTTTCGGTTTTTAGTTACTTTCCAGAGCACGTTCCTGGTTTCAAGACGATTCGGTATAAGAGGGTTAGATTATTCTTGAAGCTATTTGTTATTTTATTTCATATTTGGAAAATTCTGCACGTGGAAAATACATAGTATAACCTAAAGTTTTGTTATAGGTCACGGATCGTTTTTAAAAATGTATCTAAGTAAACTTCGAAATCATATGACATATAGCAGTTGTGAACATTAGTATATACAGGGTGTCCCAACTTACAAGGTTATGTGTTATTTCTAATAATACATTTCGTTGTGGGTTTTCGGTGCAATGCTTCTGAAATTTGTAGTTGTGGGGCTCAGAAAACAATACGCGCGGACTCTTGAATAGACGCGATATAACCTTAGATGTTGAGTCGCTGAAAACCTTAACAATTATTTTTTTTTATTTCGATAATTATTCAAAATACGAATACCTGTGTTTTCGAACAACGACTTTGTTTAGTAAGTAAAAAATAAACAGCCTGACAAAGCTCTGGCAGTTATTTAAAATAATAACAGCTACAAAATTAAATTTACTATGAAAACATTGAAAACGCTACTATTTTCTGATTACTCAAGCGTTCTAACGTTCTAAGAAAAGCGTAAATTTAAACTTGATATAATAATTTATCAAATTACGCTGAGATTACTTTTTATATTTTGTTGTTAGGAATAACAATTTGTATTGATTACTTTGCAAAATTTATGCATTGCCACCTTAACCTGCTATTAGAGTAACTAACCACAATCAAAGTACAAGGCGAATTGCGAACTAAAAACCACCTACTGCAAATTATCCTTTCATTTCAATCGATTGTAAACTACAAATTAAGTTTAAAATTTTAATAGTTTTCAACTGCAAAAAATAAAAAAAACGACGAAACCTTGAGAATCATTGTTTGCCAAAGTAAATTAATTTGATTCAATCAAATAACGCATTTCTTTGGTATGGAACTCAGAAATCTGTGATTTTGACACGTTTCTGATTTTTTTAGTCAATTAACGCCCACCCGGCTTAATATAAAGAAACATGTTCACAAAAAAGTTAATGTGTATGAACTTTAGTTAGTTCCGGCGATGATGCAATGTTATGCAGGCTAAGTTAAGAAAGTTTGTTGAATAATGTTGTGGTCTAGGTTAACTACTATTCGAACAGCCAATCAAAAGCTCGCTTTCGAGGGGCTCGCTTGTGACGTCAAAAAGCCTTGATCGTCGCAAAAACTCACTCTCATGAATACGATTAAAGTAATTTATATGATAAAAATACATTGGCGTTCATAAATTAGTTTTACCTCAGATTCTTATATGTTTACAGTAGAAGTATTGCTTAATGTAAATTATCACCGATAATTAGGAAAATATTTTTTTTAAATTGTTTTAGTGCAATTTTTTTAAATGGTTCGTCAGGTGGAAATTGGCAATTATGTTCAACTTTGCATTTTTTTTTCATTGCTTTTCTGCCTTAATGTTTTATTAGAGGCAAACAAATGCATTTCTGTGTACAAATAAATCCAAATTACCTGGATTTTGAAAACGGCCTTTCCCCATTTACAAAAGCAGATGTAGCCGACCTGGAAAATACGTTTGTGTGGAATCTTCTCTTAAAAGCGTAGCGAACTTGAACTTTAATCCATTGGAAATAAAACAATTTTAAACTCAATTTTACAACACTCTTAATCTGGACGTTCCTATACTTCAAAAATTATTACGCCTTATATTTTCAAAAATCTAATCACGTAAGCTAGCTAGCTCAGCAAACAGCTTTGGTGGAGTCATTCTTACACATTGCGTTAGTTTACACTTTTATTATATAGACACTACAGACACGAATTTTTTATTGTTAGGACGTACGCTTTCATACATCCCTCAGCAATTACTAGCAACTAAGTCTCAATTACTAGTGATGATGTTATTGTTCAGAAATACCTGCTGGTTGATTGGTGCATAATTCAGAAAGAGCTTTCCCTTAAAAAGATACGTGTTTTTTCCTTGCTGATCGATTTCTATAAATATGGGCGAATGAATTTTAGAATTAGATGCAAAAATCTATTAAAATTGTTTTCTGCGTACTTATTGGTTACAGAAACATTTAGAAAACTGCTGTTAAAGCAATCTCCTGTAACAGGGGATAAGCGACTTTAACTGACTTTTTTCCCGCTATCCTTTTAAAGAATTTTTCTGGGTCTATGATAAGATTTTTTTCGAGGGATGTTTTATTGATGGTTTTACTGAGGTGTGTCTGTCTTCACATTTTTTACGAAGCTGTATTTCCGGATTTTTCTTCTGGTTTCTTTTCCGGGTCTGTTTTAAGGTTTTGTTTTCGATTTTTTTCGCGAGATTTGCTTTCCGGGTGCGGCTCTATTCTGAGACCGACTCAGCAGAGGAAACAAGCGGATATACCAAAAAAACGGAGGGGCGTAGCTCACAGGTTTTTCCATTTTTATATAATTTCTTTTAATAAGTCACAATTAATATAATAATACCTTTCTGCACAGAGCACAGTGTTACAGTTGTTATTACTGAGGCTGCTATATTTTGACACTTTTAATATTAAAAGCTGCCGGGAACAACCACAACAAAAGTCGCAGACAAATATACGTTACGCATTTCACGCTCCATTGAGGTACATATTAGGAGTAGTCATAATATAAACTTCGCCTAAAAAAACTACTGCGTGTACATTACTAGCTCGCATCTCACAACGAACTAGCTGAATTCATACGCTTTTCTACTTTCCCATACTACCAGTATGGAAATATATTGTGATTGCAAAAATTTTTGAAAGTGACAATATGACGGAAGTCCTTGTTTTCTTAGACCGATTGGACCAATTTTAATAAAATTTGGTACAACGAAAAGTGGTCGAGCTATTAAGTTTTATTTTTCGAATCGGAACAGGAAAGGGAAGTTACACATGTTTTTTAGTAGCATTTTTTTCACAAACCGAATTTTAGAGTATGATGGAAAGCGTTAACACAAAGTAAAATTTTTTTTCGGGCACAAAAATGTTTTATTATTCTTCATATATTAATTAGTAATAGGGTACCGGGTGGTCCTCCTATACGAACCCAGTAGAAAATAGGCCACTACAAGATCTAGCAAATCCTGCCCTTACGCAAGCTACTAATCTACTTCCAATTCCTGTTCCGGGAGAAATTAGGCCCCTAACCCCCTATCCACCCCCCCCCATTACCTATCTTTACCCATCCCAAACCCATGTACCAAGACACCCACCCGGCCAGCGCGGTACATTATGGCTATACACTCCCTCATATATTAATTAGTAGGGCATGAATTTTCTATTTACAAAAATCCGTAGAAAGCGTCATAGAGATATTAGCGGATTGGGACAAAAACCAAATTGTAGCTCATTCCTAGCTCTACGAACATATAAAACAAAAAAATCAAGTGACCTGTTTTTGAGCAATATTTTTTCGAAAACATCCAGAATTTTAAAAAACGTATTACTTTACTTATTATCTTAAATCATATATGGCTCATAATTTAGAAAACCTTCCTTTTAGAGAAAAATCTAATAAAATTAACAAATAAAAAATAATTTCATAGTACTGTAAACAGTGGCCTATGTTCCCCGCTTTTTTTGGTTATTTTATCAAAATAATAAATAACCTAATTTAGTAGGTATCGTAGCGGACGACTGACCGAAGAATTATTTAGCAAGTGCTGTCATTTGTTTGCAATGAAAGCTGGTGCTGTAAACGCAGCATGTTTTTAGCAGCACGTATGCTATTGCAACTGGAGCTGGGTTAATCACGTTTGTTTTCTAATTATGAACTTTTAGCTTATTTATTTTTAAACATTAAGGTAACAGCGTCAACACACGATGAAATAAATAAAAGCGATTTGATTCACTCATAGCTACATGTAAACCTGAGATGGCCGTATCTATTTTACAAATGTATGAGTAAATAATGCTTGTAATGTAATTGTTTAATCTCTATTTCTTTTGTTACTGCTTTTACTTTAAATTTCGTAAAAACTTTTCCGCTGCACACACGACAAACGCAACGTCGTCTGTGACGTTAATAAGATCGCGAATAAAAGGTCAGCTCGTTGCAACTCAACTATCCAGGAAAACGATGTATATCTAAATTGGGTTATGCGTTGAAGACTGTAGCGGGTCATTGCACAAAGAAATGTGTGCCTTATGTAATGTGTGCGAAAACATGTGGGTTCCAGTAGTAGGGGTTCCTTATTACTAACAGTTGAGACAGGTGGAAATGATCCAAATTTAATATATAGAATAGTAGCTCTGACTTAATTCTCATTAGTAATAAACTATAAAGTCTTTCTTTGCCCATTCTGTTTCTTAAATGACTGATATCAACTGTAAAGGTAATCTCAAATACGAATCAATTATGTTGTCAAATGAACCACTACAAAACCATTAAAATATTATTGAAATGTAAAGGCTTATGTAACTTTCAAAGCATAATTTGTAAATACTTTCCGATAAGTCACGGATTAGAGGTGGACATTTTGACCCAAAGCCCTAGCCTAACCGGGCCAGGCCTAACATTACAAAAAATTTATTATCGGTTCAAGCCGGGCTAATTAAAATCCCTAACCGGGCCTAGCTGAGCCTAACAGAGCTTTGCCGGGCCAGTAGGGCTTAAACGGCCTGGCAGAGCTAAAGACAGCCGGCGTAACTAAAATGAGAAATAATTTTACAAAAACAGACTTACGAAAGTATTCGAATGATTTTCTATTCTTAAATTTTTGGTTCTGTCTGCTTCGGAAGCGAGTAGTTGTGCGATAGCCAGCTGCAAATGCACAATGCAGACATAATTCACGAACTCCTTTTGCCGAGCCAACCCGAGGGACAAAAAGACAAGAATTATGGCTATTTTTATAATTTATTTATTGTGAATTCACCTCCACCCAGAAGACAACTTGAATAAAAAAAAATATTATAATATTCACTTAGGTTTGCACAGCTTCAGAAAGTTAGAGCAAATACTATGGAGATCAGGGACGTCCTATTTTCACGGGGATTTCATTCGGTGATTTGCTGGTGTAGACATTGTTACGGTTCGGTTTATTTTTATTTGCTTTTTTTTAGATTTAGCGTCCCCTTTGCGATGGCGCTCTGGCAAACTCTAAAACTATCTAGTTGGTAGTTGGTCCTAACATAACTGGCTGCATATACATAACAGGGTCTCTCTGCTATAACTGCCGAGGAACTGTGGCATTACTGGAAACGAACAAGCTGACCAACTCGCTAGAGAAAGTGCTATTACTAACTAAGTCGGTCCAAAGCCCAATTGTGGTATAATCTAAACACTGTCGCAAGGCAAGCAAGCAAGAATTGGACACAAACAAATTTGGGGAATACTCGAGGACATCTCATCAACTGCAAGCACGTAATCCTGCCCGTATGAACACATTCACATTCATCAGTCAAGAAAATAACTGTAACTGCTACTTTTTATGAGTATCGTCGTCAGCAGTACCCAAACAGTGAGCAACCAAAATTGTAATACTTTGTTCACTTATAGATATAGGTATCGGCTTTTATATTTCCTCTGGGGTGCTCAAATATTTTCTTAGATGCATAATTTTGTTTCTTTAAAACTGCTATTTCAAAAACTAATTAATTATTTATTGGCAATACTACAATTTATTTTCGGCTTAGACCGCGTTGTCATTTGGAAATTACACCCAGCATAATCAGGTAAGGACTGATCTGTAGCTTGTCTGATTTTACAAGCATTTGCTCTTCGTGGGACCTGCCTGCCTAAACAGGACCGTGGTTCATAGACTATTTTTATTAATAAAAAAGTTCGGTACCGCTGAAAAAGGTCATAAATGACCATTTAGTAGAGCAAATAACGAACTCAACAAGAATGTCAGTCTAGTTGTACGAAGAACAATATTTTTGTATGTAGGTTGCAACTTTTAACGTTTATCCAATTTAGATGGAAAGTTATTCAATGTTTAATTTATTTTCATATACAATGTTACTTATGTTTCAAATGTCAATATTTAAATTGAAACTGGTTATCTTGTTTTTGTAGAAAGAAAATACAATTCAAAATTAACTCAATTTTTAATCAAATATATTATACATCATATCTCTCACTAGATGTGCTGTTTTTAGACTGGCTATATAAGCAAAGCAACACATTGTACTCATTTAAAGTGGTTTGCCTGTGATGGCAAATAAACATTGATCGCTTCAATTTACTGCTAGGCGACCTCAGTTTTGTCACGTTACTTCCGTCTAATTACTTCCGTTCTATTATTTTCGTCTCATTACTTCTGTTCCATTACTTCCGTTTCGCATTCGCGTGGTTACTGCTGCCGGCAAAGAAGTTTCACTTGAAAAATACTTACGGAATATTTCTTTGAAATAAAAAACTTATTTTTATTGGATAGGCTTTTGGGCCCTTTTTGATACTGCAGTACCTTAGGATGTACCCCACTCAGCCTAGTGAATAATACGGCACTGTACATTGGATATCCGCGAGGGACAACATTGTTACAAATCAAAATTAGACACTTATTTAATAATTTTGAATGTCTAATTTTGATTCGTAACAATACCTCCACTGTAAGTAAAATATTTTTATAATGTTTTGCTAATGTTGCCTGTTGTCTTTGCTTTTCATATTAATACTACGGTGATATTTTGAATGATTAATATTTGATGCACCCGAGAGTTTCATAATTACAAGAAGTACGTAGTTAGACTGGCCTGCACGGTGTTTTTCGAGAATGCGACCTGTCTGCATTATCCGATGTGTTGAAGACCTCGATGAGTGAATATTAATTTATGTATTGCACCGCTCTGTGTACGTAAATCGATTTTTATTCATCATACAAAAGCTTAGAAAATTATTTGATAGTTCTATTTTATTTCTCAGGGAAAAAATATTTCAACTTACAACTATAACTTCCAAGCAAAAAATTAATTCTCAAACAAATCAAGGACGTTTTATTTCAGAAAAATTTTCCTGTTTAGTTTAATAGCCTTTTGGCCTTCACATTATGAATATTCTTCACATATATTACTAATCTTTGACTTTTATTATGGTTTATATTTATTTGCACCTTGACAGACCGATTTTAACATTTCGATACCTTCCTACATTACTACATTACATATGCACACAAGATGCATTTGTTCGAAATTCTGCAAGTATTTTCTAGCAAAGAAATTCCTTAAGCATTGACCTTAAGAATTTGATTAGTAACACACCTTCATATTTAAAATTAACTTCAAAATTGAGCAGTTTAAACTTTTGGCGGACAGGTCTGACAAATATGTAGCAAACGTTTTTAATATCGTAGAACCCACGGAAAATAACACCACAAACCGATTTAATTTAACGATGAAACACCAAAAAGAATTTCGTCAGAAAATCGAAATAGTGGGCGAGTTAGTATTGCAGGTAAGAATGCTTTCACAAAAAACAGAATGTCTGATTAGCATAGTTTTCGATATCAATAAAGCAAATTCATACTTGTATATTTTTTGGTAAACGTAAACACACGTGTGCTGTATTATTGTAAACAAACAAATGCATTTAAATATCTGTCTAGAACTACTTTGAATATTTATTTAAGTGTAAGCTATAAATAGGAGTTAACTTGGTTTCTTACTCATTTTGGTGTTTGGAAAATGTAAGTAGTGTGATAGCCAGTTTTGAATATGTATGCTTTAGAAAGAAATTCAAACCAATACGAATACTCTCAAAACTATTTTATAACTTTTGACAAGTTTGAAAAGCATTCAAGTACATTTTTGTTTTTTTTTTTTACTTTGCTTTTTTATTTAATGGCGAACAAATTGAAAAAACATGTAATGTCGTAAAAGTTTATAGAACAACTGCGCTAGTGTAACGGAAAAATACAACAAATATTTTATTTAAGAGAATATTAACATAAACAATTTTGTTAAATTACTATTCAAATTACAATGTTTGTACTAACAACAAATTAATCCGTAAGACTATATTATTTAATATATAATATTAAATAGTAAAAGTTGTTTCTTGACCCGTTGAGATATATAATAGTATGTAAACGTAATAAAGAAAAACTACCTTCAATATTTTTATATTTTTTTACGTGGCCCTAAACTCCAAAAAATAGTTTACATACTTATTATATAATATTAAATATTTAATTCAACAAAGCAAATGAACAATTAATGAAAAAAGAACAACAAATGAACAACGAAACAAACAGCAAAACAGTTACGGAAAACTAGGTTAATTTTTAGACATGGAATGCTGCCTAAAAACTCTTTCGTTCATTAAGGCAATTCTATACGTTTTCCAATATTAATGTTCTAATGAAAATGCATACATATAAAATAAAAATAAGGCTGTTATAAATCCACCATTAGATTTTAAAAAATGAGCAAAGCACGTTGCCTGTACTTTCCTATACTTTTAAACAAAATAATTTCTTTTATACATTTAATCTCAACAATTACCGCACATTTAATTAAGAACTGTGGGGTATTTAAATATAAAACCCTGCTAATTCCTTATTCCAAGAAGGACAGACAACTAACTAACAACGACCATAAACCACGTGCTGGGTAGAAATTTTAGAGTCGTGCGGTACAAAGCTACACTGGCTATTATCACGGGATTGAACTATGTTCATTTCTTATGCACTACATGTTTTGCAATCTACCTCGCATATTCTGAAGTTATCATCGATGCTCCTATGCAAAAATTTTTTTAGAAAATTCTTTTTTATGGTTTGTAAAAACAACCCTCAGGATTAAAAAATTAACCCACCTAATTATTGCGGTAGCTAAACATTAAATTTTGAACTCAATTCTACCATTACTCATGAACAATTTAGCTTAAACAGAATTTTTTATCGCGCTGTTTTTTAAAGACAGAGGCATGCATTTTCGGTTTTAAAAATTCATAGTAAACGTCACAGAGAAATTAGTGAACTAGCACATAAATCAAATTATAGCTCATTTCTAGCTCTATTAGCCTATAAAATTAAAAAAATTGTGTGGCCAGTTTTTGAGTAGTATGTTTTTGAAGAACTCAAAATTTTGATATTTTATTCATTTGACAGTTTTAGTAGTTTCAAAACTTCTAGTAGTTTCTAATATTGTCTACCCTTAGGGCATATCCAATATAAAATTTCATCCCGATCTGATAACTCCTTTTTGAGTAAATAAGCGTTAAAACTCAAATTTTCACAAATTCAGAAAAAGCGTCACAGAAAAATTTACGAGCTGGAACAAAGCAAATTGTAGCTCGTTTTTAACTCTTTGAGCTTACAAAATTTAAAAAGAATCGTGTAGCCAGTTTTTGAGCAATGTTTTTTTGAAAATTTCCGAAATGTTGGAAATTTTTTTTCACTTCATAGCTTTTAACTTTTTGGAAATTTATGCACAGTAACACTGTGTTTCTTTACGGCTACTAAGGTAAAATATTTGAACTCGATCTGTCAACCTGTTTTTGAGTAATAAAGCGCTAAAATCAAAATTTCCAAAAAATCGTAGCGGCCGCAATCTTGAAGATAGAAAGTTTTGCAAGAACGTTGAATTTGCCCTAACGTCATTCTATCAGATTCCGTTTTTAAATTTATACAATTTGACTTTGGACAAAGTGCTACCAATTAAACCTGTCTAACTTCCGCTTCCGGTTTCAGATTTTTTATAAGCTTAATTTGTGATACACTCCCACATTCCAAACCTGTTGAAATTGGATCATTTGTTTGGGAGTTACGATGCGCCACACACATACATACATACAGATACATAAACCCACCCACCCACAGCCAGACATTTTTAAAAACCATTTTTTTGGGTTCTTAGAGGTCCAAAACATGTATTTCAGTCAAAATCTTAATTTTGAACATTTTCATGATATATTGACAGTATAGGAAAGTAATAGTGATAGACTAATAAACAATATTCAAGCAATTAGAAAACAAAGTTCTAAATAATCTTTGATTTAATATTCACCAATAAATAAATTTAGAAAATAAGTTTGACAGGGATGAATAATTCTATGAATAAGGTGCTGCCTAGGGTTGAACACTGCACTCGTTTGTCTTATTATTAAACCTCAACAGCAGCAGCGTCCAGCTACGAATGTTTGCCTATGTTACAGGCGTTATTAAGCAGCAAAATGCCAAGGAAAGTATTTTCGATATACATTTAACCAATAGTTGATTTCTAAACAAGACAATAAAAAAATTAAATACTGAATCACCAGGCTGCATTCCTATTTTATCTTACTTGCTACGGATCATATAGCTATATAAGAAGGTTAGGTATTTTCTTAAAACGGTCTAAGTCAGATTTTAGATAATGATTCGGCTAAACCACACTATCACATTACCCCTAAATTAAAGAAACTTTGTTATAACTTTATATGAGTACTAATAAAAATAAAACGTTCTATACTTCTTATTCTTATCAGAATTACGCGAAGCGTTTCTTATTGTTACCAGCGCACGCATTTTCCTGTTCCCCTTCGTCCCAAGCGCGACAACCAATAACAATAATATTTATTTCTGAATAAACACAGACAACAAAGAAAATAGAGGAAAAAAAACAACAGGTATTCTAATAAACTTATGAATCACAAGTGCATATCGAAGCTCAACCAGTGGGCATGGGGAAGATAATTATTTATTTTATTTTATTTACATTAAAAAAAAGATAGTTATTAGATTATTACTATCTATATTTCGCTATTGGATAAATTAAAAAAACTCTTGTACGTTATAAAATGCATTTCCTACTAATCAGTTTTCTAGTTTTTGTTTAAATAAATGTAGATTCGAGGCATCTTTAATATTGTCAGGTAATTTGTCAAATAATTTAATACCGCTGCACAGCGGGCCTTTTTGGCTATAAATGCTTTTTAATTTAGGCAAAACTTGGTCCTTTTTTACGTGTGTCAAAATTAAATATTTTCAGGTTTGATTAAAAAAGTTTTATTTCTGTAGATGTGATGTGTGAATTTTAAGATGTTTAAATTTGTCATTGCATAATTCGGTTTGAAATAAATGTTTGGGGTGCAAGGGGTGCACCGCACCCGGGCGCTTGGAGCCCAGGGGCGGCAAAAATCCGGAATGCAAAATATAAAATTATAGAAACAAAATGGGTACTATATTTTGTGCACTAAATATAAAAAAAAATTGTATAGATTTACTGCGGGTGCAACGTATGCGAAAGCCGAAAGCTCGTTGACAGATTTATATTGAAGTTGATAATATTAATTTAATTTAATTTCCCGAAATTTTTATTACTATTTATTTATAGGTATTTCAGGGTAAATAAATGCGCAGATGTCTAAAATACTAATAAATAAATAGCGACGAAATTGTCCAAACATTATTAAAAATAATACGCCGTATGATGATTCGAAGAGACACTGAATTATTCGTATCAAACGGCTCTTTTTTATCTTGTAAATCAATTAGCAATAAAAATCTCTGATTACGTACAGTTTACTTTTAACTAATTGTACTGGTTGCTATTTGTGTTATAGTTGTCAGTTTTTATTTTTACTTTCTTATACTTTCAGTAGACCTACGAAAATATTAATTTCACGAAATCGAAATTTTGACGGAAACACATGTTTTGGACCTCCAGGAACCTAAGTTGTTTTTAAAAAACGACTTCTGTGTGTGGGTGGGTGCGTTTGTGTGCGCTCAATAACTCCCAAACCGATGGTGCGATTTTAAAAAGCTTTAGAATATGGCAGTTAATAAAAATTCATCGGAGAAACAAACTTTTAAAAAATCCGAAACCGGAAGCAGAAGTTGGACATGTTTATTTGGCAGAATTTGTTTCGAAAATAGAATTTTCTAAATCTGAACGGAATCGGATAGAAGACCTTGGCAAATTCAACGCTTTCTTTCTGAACGCTCTAGCATCAAACTTGCGGCCGCTACGTTTTTTTTTAATATTGACTTTAACGCCTTATTACTCACAAACGAGTTGACCGATCGGGATCAAATCTTTTGTCGCAACAGCTCTATACAGACAAAATGCTACTGTGCACACAATTGCTTAAAATGGTAATAACTATAAATCGTAAAATTTTAAAAATTATCAAAAAAATATTGCTCAAAAATTGGTCACGCGGTTTTTTAAATTTAATTTTGTAGACTTATAAAGCTATAATTCAGTTACAATTTTGTTCATGTCCCAGTCCGCTAACTTTTTTGTGACACCTTTTATGAATTTTCGAAAATCGAAAATTCCTATCTTTTCAGTTAATGAACGGGAGATGATAAAAAATTTCTGTTTAGGCTAACGTGATCATGAGTAATAGCAGAAAAAAGTTTACAACTTAATGTTTAGGTACTACTGTATTGGGGGGTTAATTTTTTCCTCACACTCATTTTGTGACTAACAAATTTTTTCTTTCGTCTCTGTTTTTCTTTAATAGCGAGTAATCTTTTTTCAAAAAATAATCTAAATCTATTTATTTTCTCATAAAAAAATAGAATATTGTTTAATTAATAGTAATAATAAAATAAAATTATGTGCGGTTGTTCTCGCTGGACTGAGGTCATTGTCGGTGGTTAAAACTTTAATGCTTTTGTAAATTTGAGTTACAATTCCTTTTTTTTTTTTTTAATTTTATTAACTACAATCTGTCTCACAGAGACATTCAGTAGGCGATTTGACAATATAGTATGATACATACATAGAACAGACATGTAGGAAACAAACCAACGTGAGATTCCTTTTAGTAAACACGATAGATTTGTATTGTTAAGTTCACTGAACACTTTTACGAGCACAACGCGCACTATACACTATCACACATAGCGGTGTGGAAGGTCAGAAAGTTTTATTCTTTTGAGTCTAGGCTGGATGTCGTCTTCCTCTAGAAGGGGTTCAATTAGCACGTTTGGGTGAATACTAAGATGATTAGCATAACGGATACTGTGTTTTTTGATTTCGTCTGTGATTGAAGGGATGTCCAAGTCACGTTAAATAACTTCATTTGGGACATACCAGGGAGCGTTTACCATAGATCGTAGGACTTTGGATTGAAAGCGCCTTAATATGTCAATGTTGGAGTTGCTAGCAGTTCCCCAGAGTTGTACGCCGTAACTCCATATTGGCTTTATTATGGCTTTATAGAGCAGAATTTTATTATCAATGGACAGTTGAGATTTTAGGCCTAAGAGCCAGTACATTTTTTGAACCTGCTTCCTTTTCATGAAAATATGGCTCCTCCAGGTCAGGCGTCGGTCTAAATGAAGTCCCAAATACTTTGCGTGTTCGTCTTGCGGTATTGGTGCGCCGTTGAGCAGAACAGGAGGGCAGGTACCTCTTCTCAGAGTAAAGGTCACATGAACTGATTTTCCTTCGTTTACCTTTATACGCCATTTGTTGAACCAGAGTTCTAGTTCATGCAGGTGTTGCTGAAGATGGTGACTTGCTATGTGGGGTACAGAGTGAGAAGAAAGTACTGCAGTGTCATCTGCGAATGTGGCTACCATAGTGGAATTAGTGGTGGGAAGATCAGCTGTAAAAAGCAGGTACAATATAGGGCCCAGCACACTGCCCTGGGGCACTCCCGCGTGTATAGGGAATAGGGGCGTACGACTATCTCCATATTTGACTAGAAAGTGTCTGTCGGTTAAGTAAGACTTGAGAAGTTCATAATAGTCTGAAGGTAGTGTTCTTTTGATTTTGAATAAGAGCCCTTGATGCCACACATTGTCAAAGGCTTGGGCTACGTCTATGAAAATGGCCGAGCAGTAACGTTTGTCATTAAAGTCCTTTGTAATTTTGTCTACAACGCGGTGAACTTGCTCAATGGTCGCATGATTCCTCCGAAACCCAAACTGGTGATCAGGTATGAGATTATTATCTAAGATGATAGGTAGTAGTTTCCTTAAGAGCAGTTTTTCAAAAACTTTGGACAGGAGCGGCAAAAGACTAATTGGTCTGTAAGGAGACAGGTCAGTAGGTGGTTTGCCAGGTTTGGGTATTAAGATAATTTCAGCAACTTTCCATTGTTCAGGAAAGTTTCTTAGTCTCAGTACTGCATTGAAGAGGTAGGTGATAAACATAAACCCTTTTTCCGGTAGTTCCCTCAACACTGTTGCCGTAATTAGGTCGTAGCCTGGCGATTTTCTTGGGTTTGGTTCTGTCATGAGCGTGGTCCGGACTTGAGTAGGTTTGAACTTCGGAATTGGTGGGCTCAGTTGAAACGGTGCTTCTAGATAGTGTTGGATTTCTTGTTCTTCTTCTAGCGTGATTTTAGATTCAAACGGAGTGAAAACAGTACCCAAGTGGTTGGCAAATGCAAGTGCCTTTTCTTGATTTTTTCTCGCCCAAGTGTCGTTTGCAAGGCGCAATGGCGTTTCGTGCTTCTGCGGTTGCTTTAATCTTCTTGTCGCTCTCCAGAGTGAGTATTCTGTGGCTTCTGTTGGAGACAAGTGCTGCAGGTAATTTTGAACAGATTCATTTTTGATATCCGATAGAAGTTGTTTTAGTTCCTGTGTTTTGCGGTTGAGTCTTCTCTTATCATCAGGGTGCCTGGTAGTTTGCCATTTTCTACGCAGTCTACGTTTTTCGGCGATCATTTTCTTAACTACGATAGGACAATCAATGCAAGCAATATTCTGTTTGCTTGGTGGTGTCGCCGTCCATGCAGCGTGCTGGATGGTTTGATTAAATAATTCTACTGCAGTAAATAAGTCTTCTTTTGTTTTTAAGGATACATTAAGCAGTAGGGTTTCATCAATTATCTCTCTGTAAAGCTTCCAGTCCGTGTATTTGTTGCAGAGAGTAGGATGCTTCGAATTGAGGATCACTTCCCATGGTTAGTATGATTGGCTAGTGCTCACCTGTGAGGTCAAGACAAGATACAGCCTTGAAGTAGCCTGGATTTACGCCTTTTATGATGCAGAAGTCAAGTACATCGGGCATTTTTGCTGGATCTGATGGCCAGTGTGTAGGTTCGCCTGTGGAGATATAGTGCATTCCGTTATTGTTGAGTGCTTTTAGCAATTCTCTTCCTTTAGTTGTGATTATCCGCGATCCCCATTGCGTATGTTTCGCGTTGTAGTCACCAGCAGAAATGAACCTGCTACCTAGGGTTTGGAAATAGTGTTCGTATTGCTCTAGCTTGTTATTGTGTCGTGGAGGACAATATACTGCTGAGAGTATCAGAGGTCCTTTCCAATCTTCTATTGCCACTGTGGTAGCCTGTAGATGCTCTGGGTTGTACTTGGGTAGTTCATAATGTTTAATAGTATTTCTGATAATAATTGCTGTTCCAGCGTGGGCCCCTCCATCTGGATGTTGTGTGGCGTGAATTGTGTAGTTTGGAATTTTTACGTATGTGCGATCCGTATAGTGAGATTCAGCGATTAGCATAACATCTATGCAGTGGTTTGATATAACAACTCCTAAAGTATAGGAAAGTCCAGGCAAACTGCTTCGTTCATTTTTTTTCTGCCGTCATAATTTGATAGAAATAAAATTATTATTTAGGAATGCATTAACTATGTGTATACTCTTTTTTTAAATTTTACGCGTTGATTAGGTATAAATTCAGGGACATTTGATTTACTTATTTGTTATTGGCCATAGAAGAAAATGTATAAGTAAAAGTTATAAGTTTATGGTGACGAGTATTTTAAGCGTACAAATCAAAATGGTCACCTTCCGGTTTAAGCGAAATCGACTATATCAATATTTTTTTTAATGAAACACTGTATTTTTAACCTTATTCGATTGTAGGATAAATTCTGTTTAAGAAACTATAATGTAACTGTAGGCCTAAAGCGAGATATTTTGATTTTGATTTGATGCAACGTTTGTAAACAATGGTTAATAATTCTAAATCAAGTGATATTAGAAGGCTGTTGGTAAGAATAGTACATTAAAACACAAGTTTTATAAGACTGATTTTAGAGCACGCGTCCAAGTTTAGAAAACGAGCCGCTTGCGGCGATTTTTCTAAAGGACAAGTGCGCTAAAATGTCTTATAAAACGTGTATTTTATACTATTTTTTCTATTTTGCGCTTTTTGTGTCTTTTTAAATAAAAACTTCCAGTTCCAAAATGGGAATTTTGCGGTAGTTGGCAAGTGGTTGGCAACACTGATTTGGCGTTTGCAAATTAAATTTGAAGTTGCTGTCAACTATCTTTGAATAATTCTATTGAATTTATTTAAAAATGAATATAGAAGAAGATTTTACTTGTACTTCACCTGAAATACGAAAAATTGCTGAAAGTACTGTTGGCAATTTCTTTCCCAATAAATCCCGTACGCAGTATGAAAAACAGTTCAATAAGTTTGAACAATGGTGCACCGAAAATAAAATTGTAGGTATATCGGAAAACGTTTTACTTGCGTATTTTGAATTAGAACGTAAGAAGTATAAACCTTCTACTTTGTGGACAACGTATTGTATGCTGAGGTCCTGTTTAAATATATACAAGAATGTGGACATATCGAAATATAATAAACTGCAGGCGTTGTTAAAACGATCATCTGAAGGATATGCCCCAAAAAAATCAAAAATTTTAGAGGAAGAAGATATTAATTAATAGATTTCTACGAGAAGCAGATGATAAAATGTACCTGGCAATGAAAGTAGGCGTACCTAATTATTATGTATATAACATTTATTTTGTGTTAAAGCTAAAAGCTTCATACATACGTCGAGTAACATTATTAAAATACATATATACAGTGAAACCCCATTACAACTTCCTGTCGGCTATAGCGTACTAACTTGCAAGTCCCGTTCCGAAACATATTATAAACTTGTACAAGTTAATTCCTTTATAAAGTACTAATCGCAAGACTGTACTTTTATATTTCTTGAGATTATGTATAACACAGGGAAAAGAAAAGAAGATTTTAAATGTTCTAGTAGGTGGATCAACAGATTTAAGGAGCGGTATTAAATTAAAGCAAGCAAAATTTGTGGTGAAGCTTCAGGAGTAGACAGAAAAGTTACAAATATTTGGCCGGTTATTATATTCATTATTATCTTACAAATTTCAATTATGCATGTATTTTGCTTAAGTTTGTCAAGAATAAGCTTTTTAGGACTATTTTTTTATTGCGTACTTCGGATGTAACATACCAAATTTGACGGCCCCTGATGATAATGTAATGTTTGGTTAGGAGTTGTAAATGAAACACTATTTTGGAGGAACTTTTTATGTGTTAGCTTTTACAGAATAATCTTTTTTATGAATGTTTTATATTAATATAAATAGCAACCAAGTCGCTAAGTTACTAAATACAATTAATACGAGGTTGCTACAGTACGTTATAACGGGGATTCCACTGTATTTAAATACTTGGTGTACTAATAATACTAAAAAATGTAATGCAATTATATTTAACAAAATTTATAAGTGTATTTCCAACTTAGAATATAATGGCAATAATTCATTTTAGGTTATCTTGATAATGGGGTATAACGGTGCTTGTAGGCGAGAAGAATTAACGAATATGTCCATAGATGATATTCAATATAAATCCGATTCCATACTTGTGTCTGTTCCTAAAACAAAAAACAATGTACCAAGGATATTTGCAGTAACAGATAAGCAAATGATTGACTTAATTAAGAAATACGTTAACTTACGACCTAACAAAGTTATTCATAAGCGATTCTTTTTAACTTATCGTAATGGATATTGCATTAACAGCCCCATCGGCATTAATATGATGGGGAAAGTGTCGAAAGATATTGCGGTTTTTCTTAAATTGCCAGATCCACAACTTTTCACTGGGCATTGCTTTAGAGTTTTAGACGATTCAGTGCATGTGGCAAACCGTGGTGGTGATTTGTTGACCATAAAACGCCACGGGGTATGGCGGTCATCTGCTGTTGCCGAGGGATACGTTAAAGCTTCCTTGCAGAAGAGAATTGAAGTTGCGCAAATGTTTGGGTCTCAGGAAACTGATGTAAACTTGCCTGGATGCTCTACTGCCCCACAGCTAGATTGCGACACAAATAAAACCACTACTGTTAGCGAGAGCAGTAGGTTTCATCAAAATATTGTATCCACTAATAACTTACCTGGTGTTAGTATTAATGTACAAGATACTGCTCATGTAACTGTTAATATCTATAATAATTGTACATTTCCAGAGCGCAATTTAAATTGATTAAACGTTATTGTTACTCGTTTGTTGTGTTTGTTTACCCAGGTTTAGCGTTTGATTTTTGACATCATAGGTTTGACAATATTGACATCTCAACAGAGGTACCAACTTTAAAAATGTAAATTGCACTGGGCTATTAAAGCACGCAACCGAGCTATAAACGCACGCGTTTGCGTGCTTTAATGGCTTTCTTAAAGACGCAAAATAGAAAAAATAATAATGGTTACATACGTTGCTTTAAATCTAAATATCTCGTTTGTTATTAGCTTTAATCCTACAGTTGCATTATAGTTTCTTAAACAGAATTTATCATAAAATCAAATTAGCCTAAAAAATGCAAAACGTTCCGTTTAAAAAATAAAGATATAGTCATTTCCGCTTCAACCGGAAGTTCACCGTTTTGTTTTGTATGCCCAAAATACTCGTCACTATAAGCTGTACAATTTTTACTTATACATTTCTTTCTACCCCTAATAATAAATGAACAAATCAACTGGCTTTGAATTTATAAACAACTTGTATAATATAAGGGCGGCAAAATAAGGCTAGCACCCGGGCGGCAACAATTCTTCGCGCGTCTGGCCTGCATGCTGTTTATATCAAACATAATTGGCTGCTGCTATTTTGTGTGTATTGTTTTGAATAATTTTGTTCTTTATTTGAGCTATAGCATACACGGCAGGGCATAATGATTTGTTTAAGGTGGTCATGTGGTGTCTCCATGATAATCTATTGTCGATATTGATATCCAGGAATTTTGTAGTTTGTCTGGAGCTAAGTTCTCCCAGATTTGTTGTTACACACGGGGTGTAATCAGGAGCTCTGGATGTGCGGAATATGATACTGCAAGTTTTGTCGTGATTGAATTTTAATTTGTTAGCACAAAACTACTCTGTGGATTTAGATTTGATTTCAAGGTCTTCACTGCCGTTGCCTTTAATTATCATGATGTTAGAATCGGCAAGTAGTGTAAAGCCACAATTATTAATAGTCAAAGGTTAATCATTAATTTATGTTGTGAACAGAATGGGACCCAGGATACTTCCTTGTGGTACACCACAAGTGACCAGCTTTGATTTTGATATGTGCGCGGTGATGTCAATGTTGTTCTTTTTTGTCTTGAGAGCGCACAGCTACTTTCTGGTAGCGATTGCTTAGGTAAGACTGAAACCATTGTAGTGGGATTCCGTAGAATAGCAGTTTGCTGGTTAATATTTCGTGACTTAGACAATCAAAGGCTTTGAACAAGTGGCAAAATATGTTAAGCACCTGCTCATTATTTTGAAGAGGATTTATTATATTGTCTAGGAAGCTAAATGTGGCGATCTGTGGCTTTTGTTCTGAGTGAATCCAAATTGACATTTATTTAGAATTTGTTTTTTTGACAAAAATTATTTAACCGGTTGGCTAGTTTTTCAAGGATCTTAGAATAGGAGGATAACAAGGAAATTGATCTGTCGTTTGTGATTATTTTTTTGTTTCTTTTTTTATATACAGGTATGATAAAAGCAGTGTAAAATATTACCGAAAAAACCCATATTGGAAAGAAGCGTTAAAAATGTCGGTTAAAATAAATTTTAGACTTTCATTGTTCTGTTTTATTATAGTAATTGGAAGTTCATCTAGCCCACACGATTTTTTATCGTTGAAAGATTGAACTTCTTTATTGACTGCCATTTTGGTACAGGGCTGTACAGACATAGACGAGCTGTGGTTTGGTTTTAGTGTTACAACACTAGAACCAAAAAAGGATTTTAAAAAATGTCTGTCTGTGGGTGGGTGGGTGTGTGGGAGTGTGCGTTCCATAACTCCCAAACGGATGGTCCGATTTCAATGAGCCTTGAAATGTGGGAGTGTATCAAAAATTCACCGGGGAAAACAGCTATGCAGATAAAAATATTTCCAAACTTTTGAAAAATTCCAAATAAGATATTGCTCAAAAAATTGCCACACAATTTCTTTTAAATAATGTAGGCTGGGCATGAGCAATTATTTTCTGCGCGTCCCAGACCCCAAAGTTTTTTGTGGCTCTTTTTATACACATGTTTATTCAAAAACCACTTATTTATTCAGGATAAAATTTGATATTGTAAATGCCTTAAGGGTGTACAATGTTACAAAGCTACGAGATTATTTGGATCTACGAAAATTGTAAGGTAGTGAAAATCCAAAACTTTATGAACTTCAACGAAGTAAAGATAAAACTAATTAACAAAATTTTTACATTTGTAAAAAAACATTGCTAAAAAACTGTCTACGCGATTATTAAAAATTCTGTAGGCTCATAGAGCTAGAGATGAGCTACAATTTGGTTCGTGTTCCAGTCCACTAATTTCTCTGCGACGCTTCCTATGAATTTTTGAAAATTGAAAACTCATGTGCTTTTATTTAATAAACAGGAAACAATAAAATATTTCTGTTTAAACTGAATTGGTAGAGTGGTAATAGAACAAAAGTCATTACTTCATTTACTTCGAAGAGTTAATTTTCTCTCTTCAACCCAATTTTTTAATAATGAAATTGCTGTGTCGTTACAGGTTTATTTTAACAACGAGGAATTTGTTCCAAAAAATCAAAAATTCAGTTTTTTTCTCATAAAAATTTTGGCTTTCTAAATCAAAGCGGGCAATGCCGAAGCGACTATAATAGCTTGTCCGAATCATTCATCCGGTACAGGGGTAACATTGTCACCGCATAAAAGCTGTTGGGTGGTTGGGCGTGTGTCTTTAGGTGCTATGGAATTTTGCAGCTCTTACTGTTGAACAATTTTGTGTGTGATTCCACATTATTGCTTCATTATTGGCATGGTATTTGTTGTAACTAATATGGTATAGTATATTATTGTCTTAATATTTTTTTAATAGATATTCGCATCAAAATAGGTACACCTTATTTTTTTCAATTTTTTTTAAAAACGTTAAATACTCCTAAGAGATAGTGGGATAAAGTTATGCAAATATTAAAAAAGGGAACGAGATTATTTTTTTTAGTATAAATGTGTCTGCTAAAAATAGGCAACCAAAATTATATCAAGCAAAATTTAATAAGAATGAAAAATCTCAGCTTCTTTTCCTCTCATTTGTTACGGATTGTAAACGTACATGTTACACTCTTTATAAATTTTGTATGATATAATTCTGGTTGCTTACTTTTAGTAGACACATTTATACTAAAATCTCGTACTCGTCTTTAATATTTCCATAATTTCTTCCCTCTTTATTTAAGGGTACTAAACGTTTTTTAAAAAATCCGCAAAAATAGGCTGGGTTTAGTCTGATGCGAATATTAAAAGTTATTTATTATCCTATTTAAAGTTTTTAAATTACTCTTCCCCCATATTCCTTAAAACAAGGGTGATTTTTAAAACTTAGTATTACCCTAATATACGGCGGCCCCTTCTGTCTCATGAAATCATACAAAAATTAATTTGATGCTTAATCTCACAACTAACACTTTAGTTGGCGCACCCTGTATACTCATACATTATGTATTGTCATGTAATGTTGGCTACATATAGAAAATGTTCTTTTGTGGTTGCTGCTAAGCAGCAATAAAGTAGTTTTTAAATAAGTGATGCTGGTCGCACGTTTTTGTTATTCAATCAATCAGTGACTTCTGAATTCTGATCTACGAGCCCAAAACTGTGAATTAGGTCCTAAATTTATTTTTCGCCTTTTTTCACTATAAACCCGCCTTATAGAGTTTTTATTTTGATTTATATTATATTAATTTTTTCTGTAAAAAAGTACGTTGTTTACTATTTAAATAAAAAACATTATTGGTAACAAACACAAAAAGGTAACTTCTTTAGAGAGGTTCGTTTTTCAAAAGTGTTAAAATAATTGATTAGGCCCTCATATATGGTTTTGGGCTTGTACAATCTAAAACAAAATCTAAAGTTCAGCTACAATAATTGTAAATATAATGTTTTTAATATAAAACAAAATTTTCGAACTTTGTTGCAGTTTACCTTTCTTTGACCTACAACTCACACAGTCAGTTACTTCTTTTCTTGTTATTACAAAATGTCACATTAAGCTATATTGTTTATTAAATTATTTTGTTGCAATAGTATACATATTGTAGTAATATTATTTATATTAATCGCTACTAACATGTTACTTACGCGATTAATACTAGATTAGGTTATTTAAGTACTTAGTAGTAGTTACAGCATTTGTAGGGGTGGTACCAGTAGAAGTATGAGTATTAGAGAACCCAAGGGTGGGTGTAGAGTTGGAGCTGGTAGTAGTGTGCGTTGTATTTGTAGAAGTATTTATAGTCGAGTGTTCGGTAATTGCTGTAGAATATGTAGAGGTGCTACCAGTACCAACAACTGTTGTAGAAATTGTAGGTGTAGAACTAATCGGGGAAATTGTAGTAGAGGATTCGGTACCAGTAGTGAGACTTGTAGGTGTTACAGAACTTACACCCCTAACAGTTGTCGATGTAATACTGGTTGTAGCTTCTGTAGTAGTATATGGTTCAACAACAGTAGTAGGACGGGTAGTACTGGTAACGGCATTTGCACTCAAAGTTGTAGTAGTAAAAATATTGGGACACTCCTCTAGCAAAACACACTTCTCGGTCACTTCATTCCATATAAGTCCTTCTCTGCATATACACCCAGATTTGAGGGAAATAAATGATGGACGAAAATACTTGTGGCACTGAGGTTTTAATATGTTTTGGCATGTTGCAACATCGTTTGAAACTGACTCACACCATTCTTCATTCTCCCGGCAAACTAATCAAATATTTACACTTAATTACCAACCATATAAAATAGTTATTTAGTTATGAAAATTGTTTTTTTTTAAGAAAAGAAAATGTATGGAATACATACCAAAGAAGATTATTGATAAGTTTGTATATTACCTTTTGAGCAGTGTTCTCTGGGAACGCATTTTTTATAGTGTTCATCCCATAAATAACTATCTTTGCAAGAACAGCTACCCATGCACATTTTGGTATTGACCTTGTTTGTGCGTCTTTGACAAGTGTCTTTCCTGCCAAAATTGTTACAGTTTGTCCATTCTTGGTTTTCGCCACAAACTATAATTAAAGTAAAATTTGAAAAATTTGTAATTGGCTCTTTTCGTTCTATGCATAGTTTCGGTTTAGATAGTAAAAGATCTTGTATTTATTTATCAAAAACAGGTATTTACAAAAGTGGTTTTTAAAGAATGTTTGTCTGTAGGTGGTTTTTTTATGTATTTTTTACATACATTATGTAATATTTAGAAAATTTACAAAAAAATGCTTTTCAAGAACTAGTCAAATAATATTTTTTATTTTATAGGCTTGTAGAGCTTTAGATGATCAACAAATTGGTTGATGTTCCAGTCGGCTTATTTTTTTGTGGCGCTTTTTATGAATTTTTGAAAATCGATAATTTATTTAATAAACAGAAAAAAAAGAAACATTTCTGTTTATGTTTCCAAGATTCTCAACTTGTTTCTTTAAGTGCAGCAATATTATTATTTAGGGGTTAATTTTCTGCTTCTCATCTAATAACTGACTGGCAAATTTTTTTTCCGGTGTCTAGTTTTTTTTTAATTCCTGATAATGTTTTTCGAAAAAAAACAAAAAATTGTTCTTTTCCTTGCAAAAACTTTTCAGTTTATAACTACAGAGTCGAAATTTTCGGTAACCTGTTAACGCACAACCAGTTTATTTTACATTTTTCTCTGAATCTCGTGAAAGATATTTCGTAGACCGAAGTACACAGTTCAACGGCGCTTGACTGAATTACACAATCAAGTTACTGTTAAAACAAAATGATGTGCAGTTTCTCTGATTGTAGCCAACAATTGAAATAAATGAAAGATTTTTAAAGCAGTTTATACTTCTTTTCTTATGCAACTTTTTATGTTATTTATACTGTTTTAGTATTCAGTAGTATGTTCTTATAATATGACTACTATGCAGCTACACTCCAGGTACAGTGGTAGGAGTGCTGCGATCTGGTAGTCACTGGGGAATAATTTTTCTCCCCAGCCATAATCTTTGGTTGATGAATTTGCTTTTTGATGTCTGGGATATTTTAATCTCTCGATGATTTTTTTCTCCAAAATCAAAAATGCTTAAATTTTATTTTCAAAAAAAACTTTCGGTTTCTATCTACGGCAAGACATACCGATGAGCTAAAAAATTATTGCCCTACGCTCCCACTATAGTGGTAGGAGTTGTGCGGTCTTATAATCACTGTTAGTGCGTAAAACGTTGGTACTAAAAATGCGTTTGAACAATTTTTAAAGTATATGTATAGGAGAGTCCAAGTACTACTTTGCTCATTTTTTAATATAAAATAAAAATGCATCGTTAAAATCGGAATTGCCTTAAAAATGCTTTTTTGCATTTCCAAATCTTTAAGATATGAAAATTTTCTATTAGAAAAAAACCGAAATGGTTAGTTTAATTTTCTTTGTTTACCTACTACCAAAATTATAGGTACTACTAGCGCCATCTAACCGACATGTTCCGTGCTTTAAATATAAAGAAAATTATAAACTTTGAGGTATGTTCACTGAGTGTAAATTGAATCCACTCACTGTTAGCACAGAAGCTTCTTCACGCCTGATTGTTAAGCATAAAATTTCACAATATTACCTTAATTTACGCAATTTTATATCTCTTCAAATAAGTGACGCTTATAAATGCTTGAGCTCGAATATAAAACAGACTGTATAGGTGTACATACAGGGTGTCTCCTAAACCTACTGCCATAGATTCACCAGCCAATTCCTGACGCAAAAATAAGTCGAAAATGTTTATACAACTTTTTCTTGTAACCCCCTTTTTTAACCGTTTGTTTTTTTTACATTTTTGTTCGCAAATTTGTAAAGAGGGTCCCAACTCGCTTAGACTAACCGTTTTTTTTTTATCAAAATCGTGTTTTCTGTTTGTCTTTGTATAAAAAGCAGTGCTTGTAATTTTAAATTCAAATCAATAAAAATCACATGACAAAAACATCTACAAGAAAGTATTGCCTTTTCTAGGTTGCCTGTAAAATTTTGTTTTTTTTTATCTCAAACCGTTTTTAAAATGCAATTGTTTTCCGTTTTTTCAATGCCATTTATAAAGACGTGGATTTTTCTCATAGAGTGGTTTAAGACAAAAATTCAATAGACATTTTCGATTTATTTTTGCATCCGGAATCGGTTGGTAAATTTATGGCAGGAGGTTTAGAGACACCCTGTATATTTCAAAAATTTGAAAAACAAATCACATCGTTTATAAATTCTTACCTTTTGGACATTGGTACTCTGGGATGCATCTCTTAGAATATTCATCCCAAATGAAGCCTTTTTTACAGTCACAACCTGGTATGCAAGTTGATGGGTACGACAGCTGCTTTTTAAAACGATTCTGGCAACTTCTTCTAAACAGTGGATTTGTACATAAATTCCACTCCTCGTTTACTTCACATTGAACTATCAAGTAGATATAATTTAGTATAATAGAAATGGAAAACTGTTAAATTATACCTTTTGGACAAAGTTGCTGAGGAACACACTCTCCCGAGTTAAGGTCTCGCAGCAGTCCTGGTTTACAAACACATCTTTTGTTTTGAAATACGCAGTGAAATCCCAGATGTTGATTTTGGCAAATTTGTTCACATCCATTTCTTCCATTATTTTGTACCTCATTCCATGAACAAGCTGCAATATAATTAGTTTTGGTATTCTTAGTTTTATTTTGTAGTAACTTCGGTACAGGAAAGTATTGATTTCATGAAAACGTTCGAAATCTAGATTTTAACGGAAACACACGTTTTGGGGCACAAGGAACCCAAAAAAGTGGTTCCTCTGTGGGTGGTTGAGTGGATATGTTGGTATGTGAAGCTTCTAACGGCGAAAGTACTGTACTGATTTTGATGAAATTTGAATCAAGGAGTATATCGAAAGTCGTAGTTCTAACTAAGCTTTTTAAACAAAATCCAAAACTGGAAACGAAAGTTAGACTTTTTTTTGTAGCGTTTTTTTTCCAACACAAAATTTTAAAAATTTGAGCACGGGGTCTAAGAAAACTTAAGACAAATGAAAAACATTTTTACCCAACTCTCTATACGATGAAGTAAAATAATTTCAAAAATCCGAAAACGATCGCAATTCAAAATTTTAAAAATTTTCAAAACAATACTTATATACAATTTTTTTAAACCTTCTGAGCCGATAGAGCTTGCAATAAACTACAAATTTATTTTTTTCTAATTTCTCAAATTTTATTCTGACGTCTTCCGGGAATTTTTGAAAAATTTGAAATTGATTAAGTAGTTAGTTAGGATTAGCAAGAATTTTCAACTGTTTTTAAAATTAAGAAAAAAAACGATGCTTTTTAATATCAACAACGCGTTTTCCGGCAGTTACGTGATTTTAACTACGCCTAACAATTAGCTCTAGTTAAAAAATATATTTTTTATTCTTTGCATATTTTTGATAACTCTTTAAATAAACTATTTATAACGATTTTTAGTCCATACGGTATGCGACATCGTAGGGTTGCCTATGTAAATTGTGCATCATCTTAGCTGACGTCACGATAAACGACTAACTGAGCTGTAATAAATAGTGAAGTAGGAATTGGGATTTTCTTGTTTTCCTAGAAATCCAATAGTTGCTGAACTGTACAACGTTGTACTTATAAAAAGCAGCACACTTTTGCAAATACGGCAAATATTAATATCTAGTATGGGAAAATCCAGTCGAAGTTAAGCATTTTTTTTATGGAAACAAATATTTATTTACCTATTGGGCAATATTGAAGACTTATGCATCTTCCAGTTGCTTCGTCCCGTATAGTGCCAGGTCTACAAACACATCCTGGTTGACAGTGTGATGAATCGCAGGATAATGTACGAGGTGTTTGACAAGTTGGTTGACAAGATTTTTTGCAGTTTTCTGGTACCTCATTGTCAGAACAATGAAAGTAACCTGCAAGGTACTTATTGGTTAAAAATGTTCTAATTATGTTTTAAATCAGAACTATCAAGAGCATGTTATTACTGTAACATATTGTCAATTTAAGATGATAATCAATTTTGACATTTTGCTTCAGTGTGTTTTGTAAACTGTAACGAAAAATTTGTAAAAATGCATAATTTTTGTACAAACTTTTTTTTTGTACAGAGTAAGTCAACAACGTCGCGGTGCTCGATATCCCCTTTACTATTTAAAATACAAAAAATGTGTCTAATAAATGTTTAAGCGGACTAAGAGGACTGACTGTATTTTAAAATTATTTTCAATTGCACTGGGGTTCCATATAAGAGTGGCATACCAAACTTAAGTTTTTTCTAATAGAACGGTCTGTATATTTTTGCACAGTTGCTTAGAGATTTCTGTGCTCTATAAATTTTATTAAAAAATTATTATACAAAAATTCCACGTTTTTCGAGGAAACGCGATTCTAAGCAAAAAATCGAGTAATTTCTAGAAATCCAAACATCATAGGAGGCATTGACACCTGTTTTTTGTTTTTGCAAGAAACAACTGCGAAGATTGTTTTAATTCATGTTAGAAATTTGTTTTTTATAAATTTTGAAATGCTAGCACGCTTACTTTCCCATTCCATCCATTAAATCTTGAACCAAAATTTGTTAAAGAACAACCAAATTCTGAACTATTTTAGTTTGTAAACTTGTAATATTCGTTGCTATTCAAAGTAAATTGAGTTCTTTTAAGCAATAAAAAACAGGTATCAATGCCTCCTACGACCAGGTAATTTCTATAAATTCATAAGAATAAGAGCATTAAAACGTGTGTTTTCCTTTGAAAAAATAAACTGTGTAAATATTTATTAAAAGTGTTTGGAATTTGTTTCAAATAATTTTTAAACAAAGCTTTATCTTAACCGCATCATAGTTCAAAATTTAAAATATGAAATGGGGAAATTAGGCACTAAATTGTATTTAGCATTTCAAAATTTATAAAAACAAATTTCTTACATGAATTAAAACAATATTCGCAGTTGCTTCTTGCCACAACAAAAAACAAACAGGTGTCGATGTCTTCTATGATGTCTGGATTTCTAGAAATTACCCGGTGTTTTGCTTAGAATCTTATTTTTTTGAAAACCGTTAGATTTATGTATTATTTAATTGCTCTATCGAACTATGCACAAATATACATAGTGTTCTACAGAGCGATCAAATGAAAACTTAATCGTAGTCGCCTTTGAAACAAACACATCATGTCGATTATTAGTTGCACGGTTCATTATTCTATCGCAATTGTTCATATTTAATATTTTAAAACTATTAGCAAATAAGCATGGTAATTTTTTTAGGGGGTTTGTAATCTTGTGACGCCAGTTTAAATTCTTGAAAGATCTAGTTTTTCTTAATTTTTTGAATTTATTTTTTGACATTTCTTATTTCTTTTTCGTTTTAACAAAGCAACATAAAACAATTTTGAATTTAAATAAAAATTGCTTTTAAAATAAGTACAAGATAAAAATCAAAATAAATTATTGACATGGCCAAGATTAGATAGTAGTAAGAAATGGCAAAAAATAAAATAAAAAGTTTGTCACGGGATTTAAACTGGGTTCATCATATTACAAGCCCTCGTTTTTACCGCTAAACTAAACAACCGTTTAATATTTTTACCATTATGTATGTTAAACGGGTCACGGTTGCCAACTGACATTTATCATCCACGTTTGTAAAATAAAAATAATAAATATTAAAAATTATTTACCACGCTTACTTGCTAATTGTTAAAAATTGTAAGTATGAGCAATTGCGGTAAAATAATAAACCGCGCTACTATGATAATAGCTCTACGATTTGCAAAACTAATCATATGACACGACGCGCTTGTTTCATAGGCGACTGCAATTAAGTTTTTATTTGATCGTTTTGTATTTCGAAAAATTAAGTTATGAGACATTACAGTTAACAATTTCTGCACTGCTGCAAAATACACCTTGTATAACCAAATTCAACATGAAACTATCTGGAGGATAGTCTTGGTTTAACACAAAAACGTTGCTTAATGTCGGGAAATAGTAAAGGAGAAATCGACCATTGTTGACTAACGCTATACCATATATACCAATTTTTAAATTATTAATTTAAGCTTTTGTTTGTGTAATATACACATAAAAATGCACTTTACGACGTAAAACGGTGTTAATTTGGACTTGCGGTTTAACCGGAAGTGATAGCATTTGTTTAATTTTTAGTAGAACATTCTGTATATTTTTGCATATGTGAATAGACCTTTGAATTTCTTTTACAGCTATGTATAATACTTACCCATTAAATTTTTGGCCGCCAGAGAGCGTTTTTCAAAAAAAATTAAATTCCATGATGATATTCATAACTAGTTTTTTAAAGTTGGCTTTGAAAAAAAAAGAATAATGAACTTTAAGAGTTTCCTTTTTATTAATTTGTTTAAATATTTTATTGTGGCAAGAAGATATTAAAAAAATTCTCAATTTTTAAACGGTAATAACATATTTGTTTAAATTTCTCTACTTGCGTTCTATTGCACTTTTAAAATTGCTATTTTATATGCTTTAATTTTATACTAATAACATACTTTACTATTTTTAAAATAGCAAGAAAAAATAAAATTATTGTGTTAATAACAAATATTAAAAACAGCTCTCTGGCTGCCAAAATTAAAAGTTAATGGGTAATTATTATACGTGGCCGAAAGGAAAATTTAAAGGTCTTTCCAAATCTAAAAATATACAAAATGTTTCATTAAAAACAGAAAATTGTTATACCTTTCGGTTAAAACGGAAGTCCAAATTAATACTGTTTTACGTCGTAATATGCATTTATATGTGTAACTTATCCAAAAAAAATTTGAAATTAATAATTTAAATATTGAGTCTGTTTCAAATTGATTATTAATTCAATAATAAAATAAAAACTTTCTGAAACCATACCTCCATCTGCAAACGCGACTAAATAAATTTCACAAAGAAAAACACCAAAGAACTTCATCTTTTACTTTCAATTCAAACACTCTGAATTACGCTGTAGCCAACTAGAACTACAGATTAACTTTGTATTTTGAAAATTAACTATTTATACCTGAACACAGATTTGTCTGGTCATTTAATGTTTGTTTAAATTGCAAAAATAAGCATGCATCGATGTAGCTGTTTTTAAATAATAATATGAAATTTATATTATTATTATTTCAGTTTACGTGTTCTTGGAATAAAGCAACTGGTCATTACCACCGCTAAAAGTAATTGACTTTACAACAATTTTCAATTCTTTATTGTTGTTTTTTTTAAATTTATCACTACAGATTTGTCTACTTTTTTCTTGGATGCTGTTTTCAAATTTCCTCTGAAAATTAAACAAACCTTTTAAAATAACTTAAGTATATGGGGTTGACAAATTGTTATATGAACTCATTAAGAGAAAAATTGATATTGTTGTTAATTATATTCTTTGAGGCTTTCGCTGTTACTCTACACAGCCGATTTTAATTCAATTGTCATATTTTCAAATTAATGTATTACTAAATTATAGCTGGTAAAGAAACTGTGCTTTACTTCTGTTACCTTGGTAAGCTTGGCCTTGAAAACATATTATGCAATATAATAACAAAAGTGTCATGTGTATATACTTACGTTCAGGACTGATTAAATTAAAATGAAGTAGAGTACTAACTAGGGATGCAGCGAGCAGTACTTTTTCAAAATGCCGGATAACGGATATTCGGTATTCGGTTGCTCAGCCGGATAGCCGGATAACAGATTATCCGGCATAGTTTTTACTTTCGAAGTTGTTTCAGCTTAAATGCAGTAAAATTTAAGTTTTAAGACGACGATATCCAATATTATTTTAGAAAATTCAAGGGTCAAGGGGCCAAGGCTCTAATTTTACTGTGACGAATTTTTGAAACTTGGAAATTAATGGTAACAGGGGATTAAGTGACTAAAATTCATGTTTGAGTACAATTGCTCATCTGTAATAGTAGAATCAAATATTGTAAACAGGTTTTTGTCTGTAATAATTTTTAGGGGGGAGTGGGGAAGAGGATAGTACTTATAGTCCTTACATGTTTCGGCTAACAGATTTTATTTTCTAGTTCATGGCTTTATTTTTTCTGAAAAACGTCGAAAAATCATTATTGGTTTTATTTTATGGCACATTACATATCATACTTGTATTCTTAAAGCTGGCGTGGGTTTAAGAAGTGGCTGAGATGGCTGTAGCCTTCCATCATCAATTAAAAATTCTAAAACGTGTAAACAATGTCGGAAATATAACGCAAAAAAGACTATAAGAAGAACAATCCGAAGAAAGAAACGAAAACATAAAAAATAGTGAAGCACAGAAACAAGAAGTATTAGAAATTAAAAACCGATTAAATGAATTACATAAAAGCAAAAAAGGTAGACCATACTGTAACAAGAAGTTGACTAGTTTATGCTAAAAAAATTATTATCATTAAAAACCAACCATGCCGATGTGGTTGTTGCAAAGGCATTGCTAGAGTCTAAGAGTTTAAAAACACAAAAAAAAGAAGCTGAAGAATGATAAAAGTAGGTAGTTGAGGAACTACAAAAAACAAGCTTCTGAAAAAAAAAGAAAAGCAGTTTAGATGATTTTATAATTATGACTCCCAAATTAAAACTGCCCGAAAATTAGTTACTTAATAAATTTAATACTTTGGTTTTTAGTAAAGTTATATGTTTTATTATAATTGCGTATAATTACGTCCGTGATTCCTTACTGAAAATTTGTTTTTAGTTGAATTATTGTTCAGTTTTTTTTAATAAAAGATATATTTTAATCTGGTAAATTTTATAATATCCAGTATTACTTGTGTTCTTTCGTGTGGATATTGCATTTTTATATTTTTATACGGATGTTGTTCATTTCTTGTTCGCATTTTTACATTTTTTTTATAATACATTTTATATAAAATTTTCTTTGCAAATAAAATAAAATCTTTGTAAATAAACGTTTTTCATGCAATTTATTTTCTTAAAAAGATGTACCGATTTATACTTTTTTGTTTATTACTTCGATTATAATGCTGAACATTATGCAGTACAATTAATTTGTAGGCCTAAGCAAGGTCACTAAAAGGTCACTTTTTTGCCAAGCTAAATAGCGTCCAACTCACTATTTTTTTTTTGTTAAAATTAGTTATAAGTTTCTGTAACTAAAAGGGTAATTCTAAACCATGAACTCCACCAAAATATAATTGTATGCACCACAGGCAAAAAGGTGCAAAAACTCGAGTGGTTAGCTAATAACACGATCGTAAAGTTAAACGTTTCTTTGTACCTGCATTTGGCGATAAGCAGGCCCCTTTGCGGTTGCAGTTTTTATACACTTAACTTGAAATTTTACAATCATTAGTGTCAAAATAACACTTAACACCTAATAAATTTCGCTGGCTTTCCGGTAGAAACTCTGCACGTGTTCTAGAGGGTTTTATATAAAGCAGACGTTAAGGTTAAGATCAATAAGGGACAAATTTGTAAACTGTGGTGTTAGGGGTTATATTTCTAAATAGTTTTTCAGCTTCTGAATTTTTAAATATTAGACGGTTAGTGTCAAAACAACACTTATCACCTTATTAAGTGTTCGGCTTGAGTGAAGGGAAAATAACATTATATAGCACAAGTTTTAAAAATAAATTAGTAAATTTAGTTTTTAAAAATAAACCGTCGAAAGAAGGGGAAAAATGCTACATTTATTAAAAAAATTTTAAATTAGTTATCCAAAAATTAATGCCGTCTCATATATAAAAATTTATTTATTCTAAATTTTTTATAAATATATTAGGTAAAAGACGTGAAATTCGACTTATACAATGACAAGACAAAAATGTGTTTTGTTTTGTTAGGTAGATTCTCGAAAACAGTTTTTATAGACACAGTTTTAGCTTTAAGGGTTATCCTACTCAGCTAACTGCTAACACACCTTGTAATTCTGCTTGAATTAGAAATATAGTTTTTTCATGTCACATTTCATACGATTCTAACTCAACAACGAAAACATCTTAAATCGGCTTAAAGTCGGCTTCTTTTTTCCCAATTTTCAATACGTCGTGCTCATAACAGATAAGACCGATGCAGTTGAGGATAGCAGTTTTATTAATTTTTGTCAGTTTCATGTGAAAAGCCGATTGTGCTTGGTTCTTGATTTTACTGGTCGGTGCGGTTGAGTGCGGATTATTATTTACAACACAAATTGTAATATTTTAATTTTTTTTTGTTTGACCCTAACATTGTCAGATGTTCTTAAAACGCGTTTAAATTGATCGCGCCCAGTTTGAGAAAACTTTCGTTGCGGCGCTATTTCGTATAGCTTCTCTTCTTTAAAAGTATCATAAATCTAAGCGATGATGAGTCACTACCTGCATACCATAACTTAAAGAGTATGCACGAACCCTATGGCCTTATTCTGTAGTGTTTTAGAGAGAGAGAGAGCACCGAGACAAGGAAACTACTAAATGTACTATTTCAAGGATGTGCTAATTAGCTCTAATATTGTTTTTTGTTCACAATTAATATTGGAAATCTGTCAAGGAATTTGATTGTTACAAGAATTTATAATTTTTAACAATTATTAAAACTAAAACATGCTCTGTACTGATAAATCCAACACCATCAATAAATCACCTGACATAACCTAATATTATATGGTTTTTATCGATATTTAAATAAAATACTGACGATTTACGATCAAGTGCATTTTATAGGTTCCTTGTCTTGGATCTCTGTCACATGTCATATGTACTGCAAAATTGAGACCTGCATATCATAGCAACAAGCGGTTCATGCATCCTTTTTATGTTATACTGTATAACAAATATGAAAAAAATATACAGGGTGTTCCATTAAAAATGAAAAAACTGCTATCACTTCCGGTTAAACCGGAAATCCAAATTAACACCGTTTTATGTCGCAATATGCATTTTTATGTGTGTGTTACCTAGAAAAAATTTGAAATTAATAATTTAAAAATTGAAAATGCCCGATTGTTACCTGTTCTCGCGGCCACACGGTATAGTACTTCGTGGTTTTAATAAATAATACTTATTTATGTTGTTTGAAATCATTTTAAATTTTTAACTCGCATAAATGCTGATCTCAATAATATAAATTTAGTAATTGTACCCGATACTGTACTGTACTCTTACTTTTAATTGTTTTAGTCTATACTTTCAAATCAAATTGCATGCATAATCTCGTTTACTTGAAGAAAAATCTCCGGCCGGATATTTCATATTATCCGGCCAAACCGAATATTCGGTGAAATGGCCGGATAACGGATAAAAACCGAATATCCGTTGCATCCCTAGTACTAACTATCGAACGTAAAATTGTCTGCTTCAAAATTATAAAAAAAAATATTTTTGGTATTTGGATTTTGATTACATATTCGCGGAAAAAGATGAACGTGAGCAATTTTACTTAAACGTTAGTTTCTATCAATTCACATTAATAATTGTAACGGGCATTATTTTTGAAACTTCGGTAATTTGCAGAGAGCATTACTGTAATGGTATTTGATCAATAATCAATCATTGGTTAATAAATGATAAATGAACCAAATAATATTTTTATTACATTGCACCCTGGAGAAAGCAAATCATAGCTCATTCCTAAGTTTATTACTTAATAAAATTTTGAAAACGATAATCGTTTTGACAGTTTTTGAAAACGAATTTTTCGGCATTTGTTAAAACGAAACAATTTGTTTTTTTTTATTTTTATTATTTCGCAAATATTTGTATATCATTACATTTTGTCTTGCTAGGATATTATTTTATATCGACCTCGTAACTAATTTTTGAATAAATAGCAGCTACAATGTTACTATGGTTAAAAAAAATTGCTAAATTTGATCTTAATACCATCCTGTATTCGAATAAATTGGAAATGAATGATAGTAATAATATTAACAAATCTTAGTACTATTTTAATCGATTTAATGATAAGTTGTCTACGCTTTGTAATGAAATCTTCACCAGGGGCGGACTGTGAAGGGAAAGGCCCGGTGGGACTTGGCCTCCAGGGGCCCCGGCATCTCACCATATATTGATGACGAAATGTAAAAACATACAAGAAATTTTTGTTTTTTAATTCAAAGAAACAAATTTGTGTTTGTATTTGTCTATAACGACGAACCACGCATTTGTTACATTGTTTTTTACAGACTTTCTCGACTTCTTCTGTCGGTTCTTCGCTAACTTCTTCAGGACATTGTTTTTCCGTTGCTTCTGAATCTTCTACTAACTCATCTTTATTCTCAAGGTCAATACGCTGGTTTAGAAAATGAGATCTCGCCTTCAACATAAATAAATAGAAAGGATGTTGCCACATTCACTTTTGTCTTTTTGTGTAATTTTAGAATATTTAAAAAAATTTAAAGTTAATTGTTTAGGAAACTAAAATATTTTAACAACAATAACACTTTTTTATTAAACTTATGCGACCTCATATGGTATGCAAACCTCGTTCCGTACTTTAAAATAAACGATACGTAAAATGCTTGCTTGAACCGCCATATTTTCTAAACCGAGCCCCAAATCTTAGTGTTACTTTTCTTATATATTTTGACCTGCTCTGTAACACCCCGCAGAGTTTATGCGTGGTTTTCGATACACCTTTTATAATTTTTTTCCATTCTGGAGGCTGGGTGGAACTTTGCCCACATCTGCCAATGGCCAGTCCGCTCCTGATCTTCACCTTGTTATTCGAATGGGAATGGTGCCGTAGTAGAGTTTCAGACAATCCACAAGTCTAAATAAAATTCTACCAATCACTGAGCAGCAACCATCTCTACCGACCTACCCTTATAATACAGTAATATCGCTGTACTTATTCGCTCGCCCTTCCCTATGGACCTCATGAAAAGAAAGGCTGTTTTATTGTAAATGTCGGGGTAGGTTAACAACATTACAATCCATTCAGGGTGTCCAAGATAATGGGTTCATGCATGGGAATCTCGTAAACGGTAACAGATAGAAATTCGGTTAAATGAGAAAGATATTGACAATAACTTCGCTTTTTTAAATATGCATCAAAAGCGACCATGTCATCATTGAATAGAGCTATTTTTAACCGACTTCAAAAAAAGGAGGAGGTTCTCAATTCGTCTGTATTGCTATGATATTTAGAGGTGTTTGATTTGACTGGGGTATTGTGGTTGCTGGAAGGCAATTTTTGGAATGCTTGCTGCAGTTCAATTTACATTTGGAGATTTATGAAGACTTGTAATATTTTAATATTCTAACTTATAAACTCAGGGTTGCGTATTTTTGCTAGAATTCCTGTTATAAATTCTAATAATTGTTATTTTTCATATGGTTTGCTTTTATTGAAAGAAAAGACAAACACAACAGATTGATACGAAGACTATTTATGTTAATTGTAATTATAATTTAATTCAGAATTGTTAAAAAGGTTTAGTTTATAAAAAGTTTTAGAGTTACTTGATTTGTGCGTCGACTAATGTCAGTTAGGATGTCAGTGTCATTGTGACAAATATATAAAAGGATACTCTTGGACATGAGGTTTATGTGTTTGTTTTATAAAAATAAAAATCAAAGAGGAAGACAAAAGATAAAAAGAGAGAATTTGTTTTAATTAGTTACGGCTCGTCGTTGAGAAAAAAGACAGAGAATTTGATATCCTCTGGATGAAAACAGAAAGAACGAGTTTAAAACGTAATGTAAACTGATGTTTAATAGATCAGAAGAAAATATAGGTGATTATCTACGAATTGTAAAAAATACGGAAGTATTATAAGTTAAAGGCGATCGAGGAAGTTTCTTCGTTTTGTGATAGTGGTAAAAATAAATTGGAAAGAATATAAAACAGAGATACAAGAAGATTCGGATTAAGGGCGAGTATTATTTGTTGCTCGAGAGGCCAACAGAAACGAAATAGAGGTTGGACACTCAGCGTTTTGCTAGAGCGAGGAATGTCATAATAAGAAGACGCTAAGTTAAGTGTTATAATTTAATAAAAAAAGACGATAGTAATTAATAAAAATTCATTTAATTTTCGGAAAACACATTTTGAAATTCTTTTAATAAATAAAAACTTATTTTGTAAAGTTGATATCGTTGTGTGTGTTTATTTCTATTTAAAATTAATTAAAATAACTTATTTACAAGCTAATAACGACCCTGAGAAAATTAGAAGAGTCTCATAGAAAGTTTTAAATTTAATTGCGTGAATTGCAGACAGTTTTAGGGATTGTATTCTAGTAGTCACAAGACCAAGCATATCATTGCAGTATATATGTTTTTTTAAATTTTTTTTTATGTATGTCGGGCATAACTTTTTTGTTTATGAACCGATTTTAGTGATTCTTTTGCCGTTGGGTTCAGTATAGTTCCAAGGTGGTCCCATTATAATTTCATTGGTATTGGAGCTTGAACTTCGAAGATACTCCTCAAAATCTATTTTTTTAACCGACTTTTTAGTGTTTCCGTATTTCATCTTCCGTTTCAACTAGCCGTCGCGTCGTTTCCTCATTCGAGAAGCATCCTTACTAGGTTTACCCATCACTTAAAATTGTAAAATGAATAACTTTTTTTAAAAAAAAAAGAAAACCGACTTCAAATAAAAACACAAAAGTGACATAAGTTAACTAAAAAGCAAAAAATAAATGTTTTATATACAACAGTTTAATACTTATTTGTTGTTCCGTTTAATGTAGTTAAGAAATGTTTGTTTATTATATAATTATTAATTGTTTTATAATTTTTAAGTCGGTGCCAAGTAAAACATAAAAATTCGAATCTAATTTGTTATTGTAGCGAGGTATATAACATTTATGTTTTACTTGGCACCGACTTAAAAATTATAAAACAATTAATGGTTATATAATAAACAACGGTTTCTTAATTACTTTAAACGGAACAACAAATAAGTATTAAACTGCTGTATAAAAAACATTTATTTTTTGCTTTTTAGTTACTTTATGTCACTTTTGTGTTTTTATTTAAAGTCGGTTTTCTTTTTTTTTTTAAGTTAATTATTTTCCTTTGCTCTGATATAAGGGTTGATGGGTTTATTGTCGCAAATAACGGAGTTATAAGCAAAAAACTGTTTGTTCATAGTAGGCTGTGTGCAACTTTTCTACTAGTAGGCTAAAAATTCACAAAAATAACAAAAAACAAAAAGCTGCATTTGTTTCCATTAATAATTTTATACCCTGGAACATTAAGGTGCTTTTTTTATAACAGCCTACCATGAGAAAAAAGTTTCTCATTTATAACTTTATTATTTGGGAAAATAAACGGACCAGTCCTATATAAATGAAAACAAATGCAGTTCTTTGTATTTTTGTTTTTTTTTTCAGCATACTAGAAAAAGAAAACAGTTTCCCACACAGCCTACTACGCGAAAATAGTTTTTCGCGTATAACTCAGTTATTTGAGAAAACACATCCATCAAAATTTTATATCAGAGAAAAGGCGAAAAAGAGCTGTATCTAATGGTGATATGTCCGCCTTTGACGCATATTTAAAAAAGCGGAGTTAAGGTCAATATCTTCAAAATTTAACGACCTATAAAAGTTTTAATTTTAGCATCGAAATCGGTGTAAAAAACTGTCTTTGTGCTATCTTTGATAATAACCAAATTATACACAAAAAACGAAAACTGAAAATTTAATTTTTTTCAGTTTGTACTGAAAATTAAGCAAAAATTCTAGGATTTGAATGTGTGTGATGGTAGTAATTGAAATGCTGAATAATTCTTCTTATTTAACCGAATCTCTATATCTCACCATTTACCAGATCTCCATGCATGGGGCCCTTATTTCGAACGCCGTGTATAGTAAATCGGGAACTGTCTCAACTTTATGCGACAACCGGCTTTCCCACATTTCGAAACAGCGTATTTAATTTTTTTTTCAGTATTTGTAGCAAATGTTTTATGTAACAGTCACGTAGGGCACTTGATTTCAAAACACAGAAAGATACGGCGTAGTTTATACCATATGTTCAAATGAACCATGCATAAGGGTTGGCCATGGTAAATGCAATTACTATCTTTGCGTGCTTTAGAATTAAAACAAACAAAACACAATGATGTCACTTAAAATTATTAGGTTGAGTTTGTCATTTGTCATTTGTAGTAACACTGGCAGAGTGATGACAGTTAATAAATTCTACAGCATGCAAAGACAGTAATTTTATTTTCCATGGCCAACGCTTATGTACTTTTTATTTGAACATACGGTACCTAATTTCTTACTGTTTGATTTAATTTTCAACTAATTTTGGTTTGAATTCCTATAGTATTGTTGCTCTAAATAGTGACCTACTTTGACGCAAATTGCGAGTCACAAAGAAAACAAGTTAAAAAAAATAAAATTACATTTTTTCTCTACCTCTTTTAAATCATTTACAAATCTTATGTAATTTTTTAGAAAATACTAAACTCAAATTTGCAAAATTTTGAAAAATAAATTGTTTGACCTACTTTCTGAACTCTTATTTTGAGTTGTTTTGTCTTTATTAGTTTTATCATATGATATACTACCTTCACAAAAAAAATTAAGGTTTGTGCTTAGTAGTTTTCGAGAGCTGTAGTATTTAAAAAAACAACTTTAACTACTAATTTAAGATGCCGCATAGGTCGTAGTTTAATTATTTTCTGTGACATATTCACGATATATAATAACTAAGTGTATTATAGATCGTGGACAGTTCTTTAGAAAGAGTTAAAAAAAAGTGCTCTAGGTGAGGCTCGAACTCACAACCCCGGCATAGCTCACGACTACTGTCTTATAAGTACCGTGCGCTAACCAATTGCGCCACTAGAGCGATGTCCAACCGCAATTATCAAACCTGACATTACAGGGTTATCAGTAAACAACACTTATTGATTGATTAATAGGTACCTACACAGTTTTATTCAACCATATCTAAACGATGCGATGCTAGTTGTAAATTTTTACTTATATTGACTTTAATAATTAATAAACATTATTCCAGGTAAAAAATCTGTCAATGTATCTAAAACAAGTTAAGTGCTTGCCTTTTTTCACTTCTTTGACAGCTTACACAAACTGCAAATGTAAATAGTTCACCGCTCTTAATGTTACGCCGCTGGTTTGAAATGTTTGATCAGCGATCACTAAAGGCCGGATTTATATGCACTAAGAAAGTCGAAATATGCAGGCAAGATATGCACTTAAAAATACAAAGTATGCATTTAAATATGCAAAATATGTTTTTTTTAAATGTTTGTCTGTGGGTGAATGTGTGGGTGGGCGGGTGGGTGGATGTTTGTGTAAAGACGAATGTACTGCACCGATTTTGATGAAATATTAAATGACGATTTATATCGAAAATTGTAGTTTTAGTTAGGCTGTTCAAAAGAATCCGAAACTGGATGCGGAAGATAGACATGTTTTTTGAATAGCGATTTTTTGCAAGCAGATCGAAATTTTTTTACCGAACTCTTTAGTTTCAAAATGGTGACCGCTATCATTTCTTGAAAATCTCACTTTAACGCCCATTCACTCAAACTAACAAAATTAGTTGTCTGATCGGGATGAACTACAGCTTGTTCGAGAGAACTTTGTGGGTGGTATACGATAAAACAAAATTAATTTGAAAATCTGAAAACGATCGCAGTGGCACTTCACCAAAGTTCCGAAAATATTCAAAACCTAGCCACCCATACGTTGTTTTTTTTTTTAACTTTGTAGGCTGCTAGAACCGAAAATTGGCAACAGTTTGATTTTTTGCTGAAAGCTACAATTTCACTGTGGTACCCCTCTATGAATTTTTGGAAATCAGAAATTGGTTTCCTTTTGTTTATTAAACGGAAGGCAATAAATAATTTCTATTTAAGAAAAATTACTCATCTTGACTAGGAGAACCACAATCTAATGTTAGCTGTTAGATAATTTTATATTTGGTGGGGCTACACGTCTTCCTAGTATCGGAAGCGATGGCCCTGACCTCCTCATTGGAGTGTAGTGCCATCGACTTTACTTTACTTTACTTTACACGTCTTCCTCTCCTCTAAGTTTTTGGCTGGCAAATTTAGGATTTAGTTGGCTGCTGTTGAAAATGTAAATAAAAAACATTTGTAATTAAGAAAGGTTTTGGATTAAGACAAGTTAGGATTCGACCAGGCACGATTACTAAGCCTTCATCATATTGGCTGATGTCTTAAAAATCGACTAACTACAACTTGTTTGACGGCTCTTTAAGGGTAGCATACCCTGAAACGAAAATCGAAAATCTAAACGGCATTACTCCAACATTTTGAAAATCTTTAAAAAAATATGTTTCATAAACCAGCATTACGATTTTGTTTAAAGTTTGTGCAGTCGATAGAACTGAAGACTGGCTACAATTTGGCTTCTTTACGCAACTCTTTAATTTCACTGTAACGTACTCTGAACTTTTCAAAATTGGAATTTGGAACTTTTTTATTTGTTAAACGGGGAACGATCAACATTTCGGATTTAACAGTATTTGCTCATCAGAATGTGATTCTGCGGCTTAGTTAGAATTTTTGGCCCGGTCGCAATATAAGTGAAACGTTCCTTTCAGACAATTTTTTTGGGAAAAGGAACATCAAGGCGTTGTCAAGTAATTTTTAAGACTTAGGTATTAGAACGCAATCATTCATTACATTTTGGTGATGATAAGTTGTATCAGAAGCATTTGAAATTCACAAACATTTAAAATCTGTACTGTTAATGAATGAGCAAAAAGATTTATTGTTCCTATAGCAACACCAACTGTTTACTTTTAGCCTTGCCTCTGAAAATGACATGGTAACATGTCGAAATACGCATGTGGCTAAAATAACAATTAAATTTCTTCTTCATTTTTTGTAAGGAAATGGTTGCCGTATTTTAAACGTTCACATTTTGAAAGCTCTTTCCTCCCTTTTATTATTTAATGATTTTTATTATATTTATAAGTTATGCATGTTTTTTGGTAGCATCGTTTTCCCAAACAGAATTTCATAAATCTAAGAACGTAATATCATCGAGGGCGTTGAGACAAATCATTCCTTCTATGAATTATTGAAAAACGTAAATTTATGCTCCTCTCTTTAATAAACGGGGGACGATAAAAAATGTCTTTTTAAGCTAAAGTGCTCGCGAATGAGTGTAGAATAAGATTGAAAACTGAATTTTTAGGTGCAGCAGCATTTAGGGGGATTAATTTCTCCCCTCCCTCTCTACGTTTTGCGAACAAATTTGTCAAAATCGATGTACATAAAATTAAAACAATTTTTATAGAAAATTCCTAAAACTAGGACTTCGATCTACGGTTCGCTACACTACCTATTTAAGCAGCTTATTTACTATTAAAAACAAGTAGGGCATAGCCTACCGGTTTCGATAATTTTATTAAAATGTAACCGGACATGGTAAAATATTTACCTAGTAACTAAGTTAGGTAAAGTACATTTGAAACTTTAATAGATTTTATTTTTCACCTGGACGGTTGTAGTTAAAATGGTGTGTATCTAGACAAGCAGCGACCAAGCAAAAGAGTGGCGTTTTCAGAGTATCGTTAATGTTTTGCCTATTATATTCTATTTGTAAAAAAATTGTTTCAGTTTCTTGTTGAAAACATCAAGTAGCTTTAAAACCACCTCGAATAAAAGCTAGTTTTTATTGAATTTGTTTAGTGAAATAATAAAATTCAAGGTATTTTTTAACCTAAGCCCAGAATTTTTTTTTGGTTTACCATATATTTTAAAAATTTATTATAATAAATTATGATTACTATAATTGGTAACTGTACCAAAGATATTTAGGTTGAACTTTAAGCCCCTTCGCATTTGAAATGTAACGCGCTATCACGTTCAGATATCTCTTTCCTGTTGCAGTTTATTGTTTCTGAATGGATGATTAACGCCGAGTTAATTTCTCATGCTTGAAAGTTTATTTTATATTAACAAAGCCTTATCAAGAAACTTTAAAACATTCCATACATGGCATTGTTCTTCAATTCTCTACTATAAAATAATCGTGTTATTAAATTTAAACGTACGTAGGGACTATGAGATATTACAAATGATAACTCGAAGTTCTTACTGCTACGATAACGCGGAATTTGGTAAAGCAACACCGAAGGCTAGAAGTTTCTTTATTATCGTTCAATAGACATAACAGTTTATATATTACCTAAACAACTGACGATTATACTAGCTGCGTCACATCATAGAATCTATCTAGTTACTGGAATTATTTTGATATTATGGTTAAAATTTTAAATTATTTACAAATTATAAATGTGTACGAGGATGTTTTTAGCTGCTACTTTTTTCCTGAGCGGCAACTCATTTTTCATACGAAGTCTTAAAACTAATACTCCAGCCTCTTAGTAAAGAGCTATGTGGCATATATTTTATTCTGTGGAGGAATCGGAGTCACAAAATGAAACCTGCATTTACTGGAAGCTCATACTATAATAAATAGAAATCCAGAAGTAATCAAAAATTAGAACGGGCAAAACGGCAGTAAGATCAAAAGTTGAGATGGCCACACCATCGTGTAGAAGAAAACATATGCATTTTTTTGGTATAAAATACATACGAATTATATTTTTTTAATTTATCGAAATTTCAAAAATACGTTGGGTCCTACGAAAGAAAATGAAATAATTCAATAGGTATCTCGGTTCAAACCTTACATCGCATCTCATTTATATCCATAGCTCCGTCTCAGTTTCTCCATCTTACCTTGCAATTAGTTATTTGGAGAGAAAAACAAAAAATACTCGTATGTAGGTATATTATTTTTTATTTAAAAGCTTACTTTGAGATTTATTAATAAAAAAATAAACTGTTAATTATTCATCGGTGTCACTGTCTTTCTCTTGCATTGACGACTGAATTGTTGCTACAGTTAGCTTGTTTGACATGATTTTTGCCCCATACATTTGCACGATTCATTGCAGCCCATCTGATTTCTTTTGCATGTACAGAGTTTATTTCTGCAGTCTGTAAAAAATTTTGGTAATTTTCAGATTACTAATTTTTAATAAAATCAATTTTACCTGTCTTGCATCCACACGACGATAAGACGTTTAAATGCTGGGGAAAAGCAGGAAGAGTTGTTAAAATAGGGGACATTTTACGATCGTCGATTTTTCATCCGAAATTTTAAACACTTGGTAGCTGCAGACGAGGTTCTAAAGGATGGTACCATACTTTCGCCTGATAATACGCTTTTAAACTGTGAAGTCTTAAAGAATCTTCCGTAGGGGGTAATTTTGCAATTGTTGCAGACGCTTATTGCTTTCGCTTAGGAGAAAAGTTTAACGAAAATCAAAAAGATGTACGTTATTATTCAATTTCTTTATTATCAATTTCTTTCTTTAAACGTTTGCAAGGTCAGAATAATAGCATTTAGTTTAATTAACTAAATGCAAACAATATTATTATGTATTTATTTATTGCACGGGAGTTGCACAAACTTAACAGCGAATTTTGTTGGAGAATTTTTATTTCTTCATTATTTATACCTTCCATTATTTAGGGTTTTCGGATTACCACAGACATTTTACAGGAGTTAGGTTACATCGTCCAATAAGAGCGCCTGTCTTCCATAGTGGCACACATTAATGGCTACTGATGAAACCGCATTAATTAAGGGTGAGGGGTAGCAGGTGTTTACTTAATTCTCTGAAAAAAAAAACTTCTTCTAACGGCATATGTGAATATCTTTCTATAAAAGAAAAAGATGTAAATATGTAATCTCACGTAGTGAGAAGTCAAATGAAGAGAAAGTTTTTGATTTTTTGTGGAATCTATACTAAAACTTGGCCATCCCTTAAATACTTGCGCAATTTGAAAAACAGTTCAACAATAAAAAATTACCTAAAACTCCATATATGCGTAAAGGCGAAACCTTCACTGCTCTGTATTTGTAAAATTCATAATTTTAAAATTTCTTACAGGAAGTCACAAGGAAGCAGCTTTTTTTATTGAGTTGCCCAAAGTGCCCATCGCTGGTTGTTGATGTTATGCATTGTTTGCACAAAATTGGCATACTTGTGGAAATTTAAAAATAACTTTATTTTGTTTTATCAACTATCACCACTCTCAACTGTACAACAAATTTTAAAACTAAAGTTTTTATAATTAAAGTTTTTCAAAAACTAAGTTTCTTTATAAATAAAGAATATATAATTCATTTTAACTGCTAAAACATGCATATTAAATTATCATTAAAATTAAACAATTACCAAAACGCGTTTGATGTTTTCTGTTCATAACTCTCAAATCACTTTCCTTAGGTACATTCTCATCGCTCAACAAAAACAAATAAAAACGCTCTACGATTATGGCCACAAACAGAATGTTTTTGCTAAATATTATATCACATTGACATTACTCTCATTACATCACTAAAAACCGGACTTTTAGTCGCAGAAGAACAAAAGATTTCGTTAAAATTCAATAAGTAAACAAAAAGCATGGACGTACTCAATTCCATTAAGTTATACGTGAAACACATTGAACAAGAGAACTAATTTTTCGACTGATAATTTAGAAAGGTGTATTGCAATTCTTAAGTTTTTTATTCAACGGTGGTTCTTCATCCTTTATGGACGTTGATAGTCCAAACTTTTCTTTCGTAGAACTTTCTCGTTGTATTAATGAATTTACACGTTCTATTTTCATTAACTCGTGGTTGCTGTTTTACATTTCAATTACAACAAATATGTTTGCAGCTTCATAAACTTGTTTCGTGACGTACTTTTAAAACCCATGACCGTTCCTTTTCTGCGCTTATGAACCCTGTTTTATTTTATTAAACTATTAGATAATCTTCAATTCCAGTTGACCAAATAAATAATAACTACCTGCACAAGATTGCATAAGGTCAAACATATGTATGTGGTACCATTCTAAGCTGGCAGATAATTCGTTTAAAAGTTTAGGTATGCGCCAACTATATATTTATTATTATTATTTATTATTTAGATATAATGAGAAAATTGCTTAATAATTGATTGCCTCATAATTTTGACAAAATACTAGACCAGAAATTCGGACTATACGTCATTACTGACTAACCATGTTTCGATTAAGTTGAGGAAATAGTAGGTACAGTTACATGTACAGATTCAGGTTGACAGGGACGCGCCAAGGGTTGTCGCCGGCCGGGTGCCAGTCCTATTTTGCCGCCATTATATTATACAGGTTGTTTATAAATTCAGGGCCAGTTGATTTGCTTATTAATTATTAGCGGTAGAAAATAATGTATAAGTAAAAGTTGTACTGTTTATGGTGGCGAGTATTTTGGGCATAACAACAAAAACGGCTGACTTCCTATAAACTGTAAACCTAAAGTCAATAACAAGCGAGATATTTTAATTTAAAGCAACGCATGTAACCAATGGCAATAATTATTATGAAAATAAATACATTGTATTGCATAGGAAGCTGCTCTTAAGTAAATAATAAAAGCGATAAATAAAGTGTAAAGTCTGCCACAACAAAGTTTGTGGATAAACTAAGGCGTTTTTCTTTTAATTTGCCAATCAAGGCGCTTTTAGCTGTCAACCTAGGTCACCTGACCTAACTCCTATAGATATTTTGTTTAGAGATTTAAAAAATATAATAAACAACTGATGTCATAGTTACATACGTTGATTCAAATTAAAATCAAAATATCTTGCTTTAGGCGTACAGCTGTTTTTTTAGTTGTTTTTTTAGCCAAAATTAGCCTACAATCGAATTAGCCTAAGAATACAGTTTTCTATTAAAAAAAATAATGATATATTAGCTTCCGCTTAAACAGGAAGTCGACCATTTTAATTTGTAAAGCCTAAAATACTCGTCACCATAAACTGTATAACTTTTACTTATGATTTTTTTTATCGCCAATAATAAATGAGTAAATCAACTGGTCCTGAATTTATACCTAATCAACCTGGAAATTTTTTTATAAAAGAGTATAAATGAAATAAATATATACATAGGAGGGAATGCATTCCTAAATGTTAAATTTTATTTCTATCGAACTATGACGGCATAAAAAAATGAGCGAAACACTTCGCCTGGACTTTCCTATACTTATAAATTAACATTGTTTAATATTTTCCAACACTTTTGATATACACCTGTCTAGAAACGCAAAAGCAATGTTTTAAAAAAAACTATAAAATAAAAAAAAAATTTTGGCCCCAACCGAGGCTCGACCCCACAACTACTTATGCAGTAAAACGGCAGTACACTCGAACACACCCGTATATCCAACCATGCTATTCCGGACCTACCTGTTATTGTTAAATAAGTGGCTATTGAATGCGTGCTTAATAGAAATGCATAGAACGTTCAAAACTCTAGTCACTTCCGTACAAGAATACAACTGCTGTAGAAAGTATGTGAAATTCTTCTAAGGACAAAAAGATTATTAAGGGGCAAAAAATTCGATTTTTTGATTTTTTGTAAAAAGATTCTCCTAGAGCAAACAAAAGAAGAAATCAATTTTTTAATTTTGTAGCGAAAATTTTGGGGGGGAGGGGGAACAGTAGCCCCCTAAATATTAAATTATCGAAAAAATATTATGATATTCGGATTTTGCTATCAATGATGAGCTATTTTGCTTTAACAGAAATATTTTATTGCCCCCCGTTAAATAAATAAAAGGGTACCAATTTTCAATTTTCAAAAATTCACAGAGGGCGTCACAGGGAAATTATAGCAATGAGCAAAAAACAAAATTGTAGCAGATGCCTATCTCTATCAGCTTAAAAAGTTTAAACAAAAACGTGTGGGCAGTTTTTGAGATTTTTTTTTTGAAAATTTCAAAATTTTGGAGTGGTGCCATTGAGATCGTTTTTCGATTTTCAAAATTAATGACATTTCATGGTATAGTACCCTTAAGGGGCTACCAAACAAGTTGTAGTTGATCCCAATCAAACAACTGGTTTTTGAGTAAATGGGCGTTAAAGTCGAAATTTTCAAAAATTCGTAGCGGCCGCCATGTTGAAGCTAGAGAGTTCGGTAAAAAATCGTTTGATTTGTTCTAAGGCTTTCTATAATCTCCACTATTCCAATTTCCAAAATTCAGTTTCTGAAAAAAATGCTACCAAAAAAACATGTCTAACTTCCGCTTCCGGTTTCGGATTCTTTTTAAAAGCTTATTTTGTCGATGAATTTTTGATATACCTCCTCATTCCAAAGCACATCGAAATCGGTCCAGCCGTTCCGGAGATATGAGCGTTACCCACACACCCACCCACACACACACCCACCCACACACACACACATACGCGTCCTTGCGTACAAGTTGGCTTACGTTGGCCAACGGTGTCATTCGATTGTCAACAAGTCCATCATTGACGTCCCAGTGGGTTTGGGGGCAAGCGCCAACAAGACTCAGCACACACAGAGGAAAATTTACATGCAAACTTGGTTGCATAAGCACCATCAATGAAAAATCCAATAATGCAGTTTGAGTAATACAATACAAGGCATTAGAAATTGGGAACGGGAAAACAGCAACATTTGTAATGAGTTTATGATTATCACAGTAAAAAGCAGAAAAAAGCATAACAAACAATTATATCAGCCATGTTCACATATAATTCTAATATTTAATTATAATAATTTTAAAACCTTTCCGCTAGGGGTCGGAGATTTTCAGTACCTTCAAATCGACTGTATTTGCACATCAGTTGAGATTTGCAAGTAGGTGGGTGCAGTTGCTCGGTAGTTGCAGCGTACTTCGGTCTAATACACCGACGTTATCACTCTTGATATAAAAATATTTAAATTTTTTATATTAGAAGGTATGTTGATTCTGAAATTGTTTCCAATTAATCATTATATTGTCATCTTATTTCTTAGCAACTATGAGTTACGAAGCTGAACAGCAAAAACTTTGCAATATATATCTGTGTTTGGAGCATGCTGAAGTGATTTGTGAAGATTGCAACGTGTAATAATTCATCAATTTTCACTCCTAATTATTTCAGTTATAATTAGCCGTACTAAAAAACGGGTATATGTTTTAATACGTTGTTTTTATGTTTATTTATAACAATGCTTGTCAGAATTTAATGTAATTTTTTTAATAAGAAATATTATTTTTTAGTTATGCTTGTTTTTGTTTTTTATTATTTCTTCAACAATAAAAATTTCTAAAATGTAGTGCGTGATTTTTACTGAAACTAACCTTATTATTGAGAACAATATCTAAGGTATCCTAATTAGTTGAATTTGCAACAGAAGAGTTACAAAAAGTGTTATACAAAAATAAATTATAAAATCGGTCCCACAGACCGACGTTATCACTAATGTTAAACGGCGGCACGTTATCACTGGAGGGTTAAAAGCGGGCAAAAGAACATTTATAATAATTTACAAATATGTAAAATGCAGAACAGCCAAACAAGTAATTATCGCAGTCATTTTCTTACAACCCCTCCCAATAGTAAATACCAAATAAGAAAAAATTTAGTGGAGTTATCGGCGCGTGGTATTAGGATCACAGAAAGTATAGCTGGCAGCGACCGACTCATTGGCGATTACTTCATAAAATTGCAGCCCTTATTGGCGAAAACGCCAATAGGTCTCCCGATCTACAAACCGACAACAGCCAACGAGTCTACGCTAAATGTATATCGGAAAATCTCCAACAGTTCTATTAGCTACTAATTGATATTTCGCACGGGAATGGCAATACCGGGAAAAGGCATCATAAATTTTCTAGCAGAGTATCAAAATTTAATTTTCGCATAGAACTATCAATTGTATGATCACAAAAGCTTCAATATACTATTAATTTGCAGTATACAAAACTATTTCGACTAAAATAGAAAATTTAAGTGCGAAATTAAAAATTTCGCATACGAATGGCAATACCAGAAAAGACTCCGGAGATGTATCTACTTGCTGAGGTTTTATGTCTGAAAATAATTGACCTCTGTGGCGAAATCGCCAAGTAGTCTAGCGTTTTCCTTTAAAAGTAGCTAACTAGTCCGAGGGTAATATTTAACTCTGATTAGCTGTAACGGTGGTTCTTAGAATTTTTGCGATGCCCACAACAAATAGGAAACTTTTCCACCGAAACTCTGAATTGTGCGTTTGAAAACTGATAGTTCGCAAAAAAATTTGCAGTATACAAAATCATTTTGTCTGAAAAATATAATTTCGAGAATGAATATTATAAAAATGACTAACTTCCTTCTTATTCATGTTTGAAAGTTTTAAGAGGAAAGTTAGTCATTTTTATAATATTTATACTCGAATTTATATTTTTCAGACAAAATGGTTTTGTATACTGCAAATTTCTTTGCGAACTATCAGTTTTCAAACGCTCAATTCAGAGTATCGGTAGAAGAGGTTCCTATCTGTTGTGGGCATCGGAAAAATTCTAAGAACCACCGTTACAGCAAAACAGACTTAAATACTACCCTCGGGCTAGTTAGCTATTTTTAAAGGAAAACGGTAGACTAGTTGGCGTTTTCGCCACAGAGGTCAATTATTTTCAGACATAAAACGCCAGGAAGTCTATAAATCTTCAGACTTTTTTCAGATAGATAGATTATTTTTGATAGATATTGCAACTCCTATGCGAAACTTAAATTTTCATGCTCAAATTTCAGACTTTCGGTCAATATGGTTATGTATACTGCAAAGTTATAATTTTTTGTAATTTTTTAATATCATAACTGTGAAATTTGCATTTCTATGCCAAAGTTCGGTTTTCATATTCATGTTTGAAAGTTTTAAGAGGGAAATTAGTCATTTTTATAATATTTATACTCGAATTTATATTTTTCAGACAAAATGGTTTTGTATACTGCAAATTTCTTTGCGAACTATCAGTTTTCAAACGCACAATTTAGAGTATCGGTAGAAGAGGTTCCTATCTGTTGTGGGCATCGGAAAAATTCTAAGAACCACCGTTACAGCAAAACAGACTTAAATACTACCCTCGGGCTAGTTAGCTACTTTTAAAGAAAAACGGTAGACTAGTTGGCGTTTTGGCCACAGAGGTCAATTATTTTCAGACATAAAACGCCAGGAAGTCTATAAATCTTCAGACTTTTTTCAGATAGATAGATTATTTTTGATAGATATTGCAACTCCTATGCGAAACTTAAATTTTCATGCTCAAATTTCAGACTTTCGGTCAATATGGTTATGTATACTGCAAAGTTATAATTTTTTGTAATTTTTTAATATCATAACTGTGAAATTTGCATTTCTATGCCAAAGTTCGGTTTTCATATTCATGTTTGAAAGTTTTAAGAGGGAAATTAGTCATTTTTATAATATTTATACTCGAATTTATATTTTTCAGACAAAATGGTTTTGTATACTGCAAATTTCTTTGCGAACTATCAGTTTTCAAACGCACAATTTAGAGTATCGGTAGAAGAGGTTCCTATCTGTTGTGGGCATCGGAAAAATTCTAAGAACCACCGTTACAGCAAAACAGACTTAAATACTACCCTCGGGCTAGTTAGCTACTTTTAAAGAAAAACGGTAGACTAGTTGGCGTTTTGGCCACAGAGGTCAATTATTTTCAGACATAAAACGCCAGGAAGTCTATAAATCTTCAGACTTTTTTCAGATAGATAGATTATTTTTGATAGATATTGCAACTCCTATGCGAAACTTAAATTTTCATGCTCAAATTTCAGACTTTCGGTCAATATGGTTATGTATACTGCAAAGTTATAATTTTTTGTAATTTTTTAATATCATAACTGTGAAATTTGCATTTCTATGCCAAAGTTCGGTTTTCATATTCATGTTTGAAAGTTTTAAGAGGGAAATTAGTCATTTTTATAATATTTATACTCGAATTTATATTTTTCAGACAAAATGGTTTTGTATACTGCAAATTTCTTTGCGAACTATCAGTTTTCAAACGCACAATTTAGAGTATCGGTAGAAGAGGTGCCTATCTGTTGTGGGCATCGGAAAAATTCTAAGAACCACCGTTACAGCAAAACAGACTTAAATACTACCCTCGGGCTAGTTAGCTACTTTTAAAGAAAAACGGTAGATTAGTTGGCGTTTTGGCCACAGAGGTCAATTATTTTCAGACATAAAACGCCAGGAAGTCTATAAATCTTCAGACTTTTTTCAGATAGATAGATTATTTTTGATAGATATTGCAACTCCTATGCGAAACTTAAATTTTCATGCTCAAATTTCAGACTTTCGGTCAATATGGTTATGTATACTGCAAAGTTATAATTTTTTGTAATTTTTTAATATCATAACTGTGAAATTTGCATTTCTATGCGAAAGTTCGGTTTTCATATTCATGTTTGAAAGTCTTAAGAGGGAAGTTAGTCATTTTTATAATATTTATACTCGAATTTATATTTTTCAGACAAAATGGTTTTGTATACTGCAAATTTCTTTGCGAACTATCAGTTTTCAAACGCACAATTCAGAGTATCGGTAGAAGAGGTTCCTATCTGTTGTGGGCATCGGAAAAATTCTAAGAACCACCGTTACAGCAAAACAGACCTTAATACTACCCTCGGGCTAGTTAGCTATTTTTAAAGGAAAACGGTAGACTAGTTGGCGTTTTCGCCACAGAGGTCAATTATTTTCAGACATAAAACGCCAGGAAGTCTATAAATCTTCAGACTTTTTTCAGATAGATAGATTATTTTTGATAGATATTCCAACTCCTATGCGAAACTTAAATTTTCATGCTCAAATTTCAGACTTTCGGTCAATATGGTTATGTATACTGCAAAGTTATAATTTTTTGTAATTTTTTAATATCATAACTGTGAAATTTGCATTTCTATGCCAAAGTTCGGTTTTTATATTCATGTTTGAAAGTTTTAAGAGGGAAGTTAGTCATTTTTATAATATTTATACTCGAATTTATATTTTTCAGACAAAATGGTTTTGTATACTGCAAATTTCTTTGCGAACTATCAGTTTTCAAACGCACAATTTAGAGTATCGGTAGAAGAGGTTCCTATCTGTTGTGGGCATCGGAAAAATTCTAAGAACCACCGTTACAGCAAAACAGACTTAAATACTACCGTCGGGCTAGTTAGCTATTTTTAAAGGAAAACGGTAGACTAGTTGGCGTTTTCGCCACAGAGGTCAATTATTTTCAGACATAAAACGCCAGGAAGTCTATAAATCTTCAGACTTTTTTCAGATAGATAGATTATTTTTGATAGATATTGCAACTCCTATGCGAAACTTAAATTTTCATGCTCAAATTTCAGACTTTCGGTCAATATGGTTATGTATACTGCAAAGTTATAATTTTTTGTAATTTTTTAATATCATAACTGTGAAATTTGCATTTCTATGCCAAAGTTCGGTTTTTATATTCATGTTTGAAAGTTTTAAGAGCGAAGTTAGTCATTTTTATAATATTTATACTCGAATTTATATTTTTCAGACAAAATGGTTTTGTATACTGCAAATTTCTTTGCGAACTATCAGTTTTCAAACGCACAATTTAGAGTATCGGTAGAAGAGGTTCCTATCTGTTGTGGGCATCGGAAAAATTCTAAGAACCACCGTTACAGCAAAACAGACTTAAATACTACCCTCGGGCTAGTTAGCTATTTTTAAAGTGAAACGGTAGACTAGTTGGCGTTTTCGCCACAGAGGTCAATTATGTTCAGACATAAAACGCCAGGAAGTATATAAATCTTCAGACTTTTTTCAGATAGATAGATTATTTTTGATAGATATTGCAACTCCTATGCGAAACTTAAATTTTCATGCTCAAATTTCAGACTTTCGGTCAATATGGTTATGTATACTGCAAAGTTATATTTTTTTGTAATTTTTTAATATCATAACTGTGAAATTTTCATTTCTATGCGAAAGTTCGGTTTTCATATTCATGTCTGAAAGTTTTAAGAGGGAAGTTAGTCATTTTTATAATATTTATACTCGAATTTATATTTTTCAGACAAAATGGTTTTGTATACTGCAAATTTCTTTGCGAACTATCAGTTTTCAAACGCACAATTTAGAGTATCGGTAGAAGAGGTTCCTATCTGTTGTGGGCATCGGAAAAATTCTAAGAACCACCGTTACAGCAAAACAGACTTAAATACTACCCTCGGGCTAGTTAGCTATTTTTAAAGTAAAACGGTAGACTAGTTGGCGTTTTCGCCACAGAGGTCAATTATGTTCAGACATAAAAGGCCAGGAAGTATATAAATCTTCAGACTTTTTTCAGATAGATAGATTATTTTTGATAGATATTGCAACTCCTATGCGAAACTTAAATTTTCATGCTCAAATTTCAGACTTTCGGTCAATATGGTTATGTATACTGCAAAGTTATAATTTTTTGTAATTTTTTAATATCATAACTGTGAAATTTGCATTTCTATGCCAAAGTTCGGTTTTTATATTCATGTTTGAAAGTTTTAAGAGCGAAGTTAGTCATTTTATAATATTTATACTCGAATTTATATTTTTCAGACAAAATGGTTTTGTATACTGCAAATTTCTTTGCGAACTATCAGTTTTCAAACGCACAATTTAGAGTATCGGTAGAAGAGGTTCCTATCTGTTGTGGGCATCGGAAAAATTCTAAGAACCACCGTTACAGCAAAACAGACTTAAATACTAGCCTCGGGCTAGTTACCTATTTTTAAAGTAAAACGGTAGACTAGTTGGCGTTTTCGCCACAGAGGTCAATTATTTTCAGACATAAAACGCCAGGAAGTCTATAAATCTTCAGACTTTTTTCAGATATTGCAACTCCAATGCGAAACTTAAATTTTCAATGTCAAAATTTCAGAGTTCCAGTCAATATGGTTATGTATACTGCAAAGTGATAATTTTTTGTAATTTTTAATATCATAACTGTGAAATTTGCATTTCTATGCGAAAGTTTGGTTTTCATATTCATGTTTCAGATTTTTGGTCTATATGGTTTTGTACACTGCAAAGTAGTAAATGTTTGAAAATTTTAAGAGGGAAGTTAATCATTTTTATAATATTCATAGTCGAATTTATATTTTTCAGACAAAATGGTTTTGTATACTACAAATTTCTTTGCGAACTATCAGTTTTCAAACGCACAATTCAGAGTTTCGGTAGAAGAGTTTCCTATTTGTTGTGGGCATCGGAAAATTTCTAAGAACCACCGTTACAGCTAAACAGACTTAAATACTACCCTCGAACTAGTTAGCTACTTTTAAAGGAAAACGGTAGGACTAGTTGGCGTTTTCGCCACAGAGGTCAATTATTTTCAGACATAAAACGCCAGGAAGTCTATAAATCTTCGGACTTTTTGCAGATATTGCAACTCCTATGCCAAACTTAAATTTTAATGCTCAAATTTCAGAGTTTCGGTCAATATGGTTATGTATACTGCAAAGTGATAATTTCTTGTAATTTTTAATATCATAACTGTGAAATTTGCATTTCTATGAGAAAGTTCGGTTTTCATATTCATGTTTGAAAGTGTTAAGAGGGAAGTTAGTCATTTTTCTAATATTCATACTCGAATTTATATTTTTCAGACAAAATGGTTTGGTATACTACAAATTTCTTTGCGAACTATCAGTTTTCAAACGCACAATTCAGAGTTTCGGTAGAAGAGTTTCCTATTTGTTGTGGGCATCGGAAAATTTCTAAGAACCACCGTTACAGCTAAACAGACTTAAATACTATCCTCGAACTAGTTAGCTACTTTTAAAGGAAAACGGTAGACTAGTTGGCGTTTTCGCCACAGAGGTCAATTATTTTCAGACATAAAACGCCAGGAAGTCTATAAATCTTCAGACTTTTTTCAGATATTGCAACTCCTATGCTAAACTTAAATTTTAATGCTCAAATTTCAGAGTTTCGGTCAATATGGTTATGTATACTGCAAAGTGATAATTTCTTGTAATTTTTAATATCATAACTGTGAAATTTGCATTTCTATTAGAAAGTTCGGTTTTCATATTCATGTTTGAAAGTTTTAAGAGGGAAGTTAGTCATTTTTCTAATATTCATACTCGAATTTATATTTTTCAGACAAAATGGTTTTGTACACTGCAAAGTAGTAAATGTTTGAAAATTTTAAGAGGGAAGTTAATCATTTTTATAATATTCATAGTCGAATTTATATTTTTCAGACAAAATGGTTTTGTATACTACAAATTTCTTTGCGAACTATCAGTTTTCAAACGCACAATTCAGAGTTTCGGTAGAAGAGTTTCCTATTTGTTGTGGGCATCGGAAAATTTCTAAGAACCACCGTTACAGCTAAACAGACTTAAATACTACCCTCGAACTAGTTAGCTACTTTTAAAGGAAAACGGTAGGACTAGTTGGCGTTTTCGCCACAGAGGTCAATTATTTTCAGACATAAAACGCCAGGAAGTCTATAAATCTTCGGACTTTTTGCAGATATTGCAACTCCTATGCCAAACTTAAATTTTAATGCTCAAATTTCAGAGTTTCGGTCAATATGGTTATGTATACTGCAAAGTGATAATTTCTTGTAATTTTTAATATCATAACTGTGAAATTTGCATTTCTATGAGAAAGTTCGGTTTTCATATTCATGTTTGAAAGTTTTAAGAGGGAAGTTAGTCATTTTTCTAATATTCATACTCGAATTTATATTTTTGAGACAAAATGGTTTTGTATACTACAAATTTCTTTGCGAACTATCAGTTTTCAAACGCACAATTCAGAGTTTCGGTAGAAGAGTTTCCTATTTGTTGTGGGCATCGGAAAATTTCTAAGAACCACCGTTACAGCTAAACAGACTTAAATACTACCCTCGAACTAGTTAGCTACTTTTAAAGGAAAACGGTAGGACTAGTTGGCGTTTTCGCCACAGAGGTCAATTATTTTCAGACATAAAACGCCAGGAAGTCTATAAATCTTCAGACTTTTTTCAGATATTGCAACTCCTATGCTAAACTTAAATTTTAATGCTCAAATTTCAGAGTTTCGGTCAATATGGTTATGTATACTGCAAAGTGATAATTTCTTGTAATTTTTAATATCATAACTGTGAAATTTGCATTTCTATGAGAAAGTTCGGTTTTCATATTCATGTTTGAAAGTTTTAAGAGGGAAGTTAGTCATTTTTCTAATATTCATACTCGAATTTATATTTTTCAGACAAAATGGTTTTGTATACTACAAATTTCTTTGCGAACTATCAGTTTTCAAACGCACAATTCAGAGTTTCGGTAGAAGAGTTTCCTATTTGTTGTGGGCATCGGAAAATTTCTAAGAACCACCGTTACAGCTAAACAGACTTAAATACTACCCTCGAACTAGTTAGCTACTTTTAAAGGAAAACGGTAGGACTAGTTGGCGTTTTCGCCACAGAGGTCAATTATTTTCAGACATAAAACGCCAGGAAGTCTATAAATCTTCAGACTTTTTTCAGATATTGCAACTCCTATGCTAAACTTAAATTTTAATGCTCAAATTTCAGAGTTTCGGTCAATATGGTTATGTATACTGCAAAGTGATAATTTCTTGTAATTTTTAATATCATAACTGTGAAATTTGCATTTCTATTAGAAAGTTCGGTTTTCATATTCATGTTTGAAAGTTTTAAGAGGGAAGTTAGTCATTTTTCTAATATTCATACTCGAATTTATATTTTTGAGACAAAATGGTTTTGTATACTACAAATTTCTTTGCGAACTATCAGTTTTCAAACGCACAATTCAGAGTTTCGGTAGAAGAGTTTCCTATTTGTTGTGGGCATCGGAAAATTTCTAAGAACCACCGTTACAGCTAAACAGACTTAAATACTACCCTCGAACTAGTTAGCTACTTTTAAAGGAAAACGGTAGGACTAGTTGGCGTTTTCGCCACAGAGGTCAATTATTTTCAGACATAAAACGCCAGGAAGTCTATAAATCTTCAGACTTTTTTCAGATATTGCAACTCCTATGCTAAACTTAAATTTTAATGCTCAAATTTCAGAGTTTCGGTCAATATGGTTATGTATACTGCAAAGTGATAATTTCTTGTAATTTTTAATATCATAACTGTGAAATTTGCATTTCTATTAGAAAGTTCGGTTTTCATATTCATGTTTGAAAGTTTTAAGAGGGAAGTTAGTCATTTTTCTAATATTCATACTCGAATTTATATTTTTGAGACAAAATGGTTTTGTATACTACAAATTTCTTTGCGAACTATCAGTTTTCAAACGCACAATTCAGAGTTTCGGTAGAAGAGTTTCCTATTTGTTGTGGGCATCGGAAAATTTCTAAGAACCACCGTTACAGCTAAACAGACTTAAATACTATCCTCGAACTAGTTAGCTACTTTTAAAGGAAAACGGTAGACTAGTTGGCGTTTTCGCCACAGAGGTCAATTATTTTCAGACATAAAACGCCAGGAAGTCTATAAATCTTCAGACTTTTTTCAGATATTGCAACTCCTATGCTAAACTTAAATTTTAATGCTCAAATTTCAGAGTTTCGGTCAATATGGTTATGTATACTGCAAAGTGATAATTTCTTGTAATTTTTAATATCATAACTGTGAAATTTGCATTTCTATGAGAAAGTTCGGTTTTCATATTCATGTTTGAAAGTTTTAAGAGGGAAGTTAGTCATTTTTCTAATATTCATACTCGAATTTATATTTTTGAGACAAAATGGTTTTGTATACTACAAATTTCTTTGCGAACTATCAGTTTTCAAACGCACAATTCAGAGTTTCGGTAGAAGAGTTTCCTATTTGTTGTGGGCATCGGAAAATTTCTAAGAACCACCGTTACAGCTAAACAGACTTAAATACTACCCTCGAACTAGTTAGCTACTTTTAAAGGAAAACGGTAGGACTAGTTGGCGTTTTCGCCACAGAGGTCAATTATTTTCAGACATAAAACGCCAGGAAGTCTATAAATCTTCAGACTTTTTTCAGATATTGCAACTCCTATGCTAAACTTAAATTTTAATGCTCAAATTTCAGAGTTTCGGTCAATATGGTTATGTATACTGCAAAGTGATAATTTCTTGTAATTTTTAATATCATAACTGTGAAATTTGCATTTCTATTAGAAAGTTCGGTTTTCATATTCATGTTTCAAAGTTTTAAGAGGGAAGTTAGTCATTTTTCTAATATTCATACTCGAATTTATATTTTTGAGACAAAATGGTTTTGTATACTACAAATTTCTTTGCGAACTATCAGTTTTCAAACGCACAATTCAGAGTTTCGGTAGAAGAGTTTCCTATTTGTTGTGGGCATCGGAAAATTTCTAAGAACCACCGTTACAGCTAAACAGACTTAAATACTACCCTCGAACTAGTTAGCTACTTTTAAAGGAAAACGGTAGGACTAGTTGGCGTTTTCGCCACAGAGGTCAATTATTTTCAGACATAAAACGCCAGGAAGTCTATAAATCTTCAGACTTTTTTCAGATATTGCAACTCCTATGCTAAACTTAAATTTTAATGCTCAAATTTCAGAGTTTCGGTCAATATGGTTATGTATACTGCAAAGTGATAATTTCTTGTAATTTTTAATATCATAACTGTGAAATTTGCATTTCTATTAGAAAGTTCGGTTTTCATATTCATGTTTGAAAGTTTTAAGAGGGAAGTTAGTCATTTTTCTAATATTCATACTCGAATTTATATTTTTCAGACAAAATGGTTTTGTATACTACAAATTTCTTTGCGAACTATCAGTTTTCAAACGCACAATTCAGAGTTTCGGTAGAAGAGTTTCCTATTTGTTGTGGGCATCGGATAATTTCTAAGAACCACCGTTACAGCTAAACAGACTTAAATACTATCCTCGAACTAGTTAGCTACTTTTAAAGGAAAACGGTAGACTAGTTGGCGTTTTCGCCACAGAGGTCAATTATTTTCAGACATAAAACGCCAGGAAGTCTATAAATCTTCAGACTTTTTTCAGATATTGCAACTCCTATGCTAAACTTAAATTTTAATGCTCAAATTTCAGAGTTTCGGTCAATATGGTTATGTATACTGCAAAGTGATAATTTCTTGTAATTTTTAATATCATAACTGTGAAATTTGCATTTCTATGAGAAAGTGCGGTTTTCATATTCATGTTTGAAAGTTTTAAGAGGGAAGTTAGTCATTTTTCTAATATTCATACTCGAATTTATATTTTTCAGACAAAATGGTTTGGTATACTACAAATTTCTTTGCGAACTATCAGTTTTCAAACGCACAATTCAGAGTTTCGGTAGAAGAGTTTCCTATTTGTTGTGGGCATCGGAAAATTTCTAAGAACCACCGTTACAGCTAAACAGACTTAAATACTATCCTCGAACTAGTTAGCTACTTTTAAAGGAAAACGGTAGACTAGTTGGCGTTTTCGCCACAGAGGTCAATTATTTTCAGACATAAAACGCCAGGAAGTCTATAAATCTTCAGACTTTTTTCAGATATTGCAACTCCTATGCTAAACTTAAATTTTAATGCTCAAATTTCAGAGTTTCGGTCAATATGGTTATGTATACTGCAAAGTGATAATTTCTTGTAATTTTTAATATCATAACTGTGAAATTTGCATTTCTATGAGAAAGTGCGGTTTTCATATTCATGTTTGAAAGTTTTAAGAGGGAAGTTAGTCATTTTTCTAATATTCATACTCGAATTTATATTTTTCAGACAAAATGGTTTGGTATACTACAAATTTCTTTGCGAACTATCAGTTTTCAAACGCACAATTCAGAGTTTCGGTAGAAGAGTTTCCTATTTGTTGTGGGCATCGGAAAATTTCTAAGAACCACCGTTACAGCTAATCAGACTTAAATACTACCCTCGGACTAGTTAGCTACTTTTAAAGGAAAACGGTAGACTAGTTGGCGTTTTCGCCACAGAGGTCAATTATTTTCAGATATAAAACGCCAGGAAGTCTATAAATCTTCAGACTTTTTTCAGATATTGCAACTCCAATGCGAAACTTAAATTTTCAATGTCAAAATTTCAGAGTTCCGGTCAATATGGTTATGTATACTGCAAAGTGATCATTTTTTGTAATTTTTAATATAACTGTGAAATTTGCATTTCTATGCGAAAGTTCGGTTTTCATATTCATGTTTGAAAGTTTTAAGAGGGAAGTTAGTCATTTTTCTAATATTCATACTCGAATTTATATTTTTGAGACAAAATGGTTTTGTATACTACAAATTTCTTTGCGAACTATCAGTTTTCAAACGCACAATTCAGAGTTTCGGTAGAAGAGTTTCCTATTTGTTGTGGGCATCGGAAAATTTCTAAGAACCACCGTTACAGCTAAACAGACTTAAATACTACCCTCGAACTAGTTAGCTACTTTTAAAGGAAAACGGTAGGACTAGTTAGCGTTTTCGCCACAGAGGTCAATTATTTTCAGACAAAAACGCCAGGAATTCTATAAATCTTCAGACTTTTTTCAGATATTGCAACTCCTATGCTAAACTTAAATTTTAATGCTCAAATTTCAGAGTTTCGGTCAATATGGTTATGTATACTGCAAAGTGATAATTTCTTGTAATTTTTAATATCATAACTGTGAAATTTGCATTTCTATGAGAAAGTTCGGTTTTCATATTCATGTTTGAAAGTTTTAAGAGGGAAGTTAGTCATTTTTCTAATATTCATACTCGAATTTATATTTTTGAGACAAAATGGTTTTGTATACTACAAATTTCTTTGCGAACTATCAGTTTTCAAACGCACAATTCAGAGTTTCGGTAGAAGACTTTCCTATTTGTTGTGGGCATCGGAAAATTTCTAAGAACCACCGTTACAGCTAAACAGACTTAAATACTACCCTCGAACTAGTTAGCTACTTTTAAAGGAAAACGGTAGGACTAGTTGGCGTTTTCGCCACAGAGGTCAATTATTTTCAGACATAAAACGCCAGGAAGTCTATAAATCTTCAGACTTTTTTCAGATATTGCAACTCCTATGCTAAACTTAAATTTTAATGCTCAAATTTCAGAGTTTCGGTCAATATGGTTATGTATACTGCAAAGTGATAATTTCTTGTAATTTTTAATATCATAACTGTGAAATTTGCATTTCTATGAGAAAGTTCGGTTTTCATATTCATGTTTGAAAGTTTTAAGAGGGAAGTTAGTCATTTTTCTAATATTCATACTCGAATTTATATTTTTGAGACAAAATGGTTTTGTATACTACAAATTTCTTTGCGAACTATCAGTTTTCAAACGCACAATTCAGAGTTTCGGTAGAAGAGTTTCCTATTTGTTGTGGGCATCGGAAAATTTCTAAGAACCACCGTTACAGCTAAACAGACTTAAATACTACCCTCGAACTAGTTAGCTACTTTTAAAGGAAAACGGTAGGACTAGTTGGCGTTTTCGCCACAGAGGTCAATTATTTGCAGACATAAAACGCCAGGAAGTCTATAAATCTTCGGACTTTTTGCAGATATTGCAACTCCTATGCCAAACTTAAATTTTAATGCTCAAATTTCAGAGTTTCGGTCAATATGGTTATGTATACTGCAAAGTGATAATTTCTTGTAATTTTTAATATCATAACTGTGAAATTTGCATTTCTATGAGAAAGTTCGGTTTTCATATTCATGTTTGAAAGTTTTAAGAGGGAAGTTAGTCATTTTTCTAATATTCATACTCGAATTTATATTTTTCAGACAAAATGGTTTTGTATACTACAAATTTCTTTGCGAACTATCAGTTTTCAAACGCACAATTCAGAGTTTCGGTAGAAGACTTTCCTATTTGTTGTGGGCATCGGAAAATTTCTAAGAACCACCGTTACAGCTAAACAGACTTAAATACTACCCTCGAACTAGTTAGCTACTTTTAAAGGAAAACGGTAGGACTAGTTGGCGTTTTCGCCACAGAGGTCAATTATTTTCAGACATAAAACGCCAGGAAGTCTATAAATCTTCAGACTTTTTTCAGATATTGCAACTCCTATGCTAAACTTAAATTTTAATGCTCAAATTTCAGAGTTTCGGTCAATATGGTTATGTATACTGCAAAGTGATAATTTCTTGTAATTTTTAATATCATAACTGTGAAATTTGCATTTCTATGAGAAAGTTCGGTTTTCATATTCATGTTTGAAAGTTTTAAGAGGGAAGTTAGTCATTTTTCTAATATTCATACTCGAATTTATATTTTTGAGACAAAATGGTTTTGTATACTACAAATTTCTTTGCGAACTATCAGTTTTCAAACGCACAATTCAGAGTTTCGGTAGAAGAGTTTCCTATTTGTTGTGGGCATCGGAAAATTTCTAAGAACCACCGTTACAGCTAAACAGACTTAAATACTACCCTCGAACTAGTTAGCTACTTTTAAAGGAAAACGGTAGGACTAGTTGGCGTTTTCGCCACAGAGGTCAATTATTTGCAGACATAAAACGCCAGGAAGTCTATAAATCTTCGGACTTTTTGCAGATATTGCAACTCCTATGCCAAACTTAAATTTTAATGCTCAAATTTCAGAGTTTCGGTCAATATGGTTATGTATACTGCAAAGTGATAATTTCTTGTAATTTTTAATATCATAACTGTGAAATTTGCATTTCTATGAGAAAGTTCGGTTTTCATATTCATGTTTGAAAGTTTTAAGAGGGAAGTTAGTCATTTTTCTAATATTCATACTCGAATTTATATTTTTGAGACAAAATGGTTTTGTATACTACAAATTTCTTTGCGAACTATCAGTTTTCAAACGCACAATTCAGAGTTTCGGTAGAAGAGTTTCCTATTTGTTGTGGGCATCGGAAAATTTCTAAGAACCACCGTTACAGCTAAACAGACTTAAATACTACCCTCGAACTAGTTAGCTACTTTTAAAGGAAAACGGTAGGACTAGTTAGCGTTTTCGCCACAGAGGTCAATTATTTTCAGACATAAAACGCCAGGAATTCTATAAATCTTCAGACTTTTTTCAGATATTGCAGCTCCTATGCTAAACTTAAATTTTAATGCTCAAATTTCAGAGTTTCGGTCAATATGGTTATGTATACTGCAAAGTGATAATTTCTTGTAATTTTTAATATCATAACTGTGAAATTTGCATTTCTATGAGAAAGTTCGGTTTTCATATTCATGTTTGAAAGTTTTAAGAGGGAAGTTAGTCATTTTTCTAATATTCATACTCGAATTTATATTTTTGAGACAAAATGGTTTTGTATACTACAAATTTCTTTGCGAACTATCAGTTTTCAAACGCACAATTCAGAGTTTCGGTAGAAGACTTTCCTATTTGTTGTGGGCATCGGAAAATTTCTAAGAACCACCGTTACAGCTAAACAGACTTAAATACTACCCTCGAACTAGTTAGCTACTTTTAAAGGAAAACGGTAGGACTAGTTGGCGTTTTCGCCACAGAGGTCAATTATTTTCAGACATAAAACGCCAGGAAGTCTATAAATCTTCAGACTTTTTTCAGATATTGCAACTCCTATGCTAAACTTAAATTTTAATGCTCAAATTTCAGAGTTTCGGTCAATATGGTTATGTATACTGCAAAGTGATAATTTCTTGTAATTTTTAATATCATAACTGTGAAATTTGCATTTCTATGAGAAAGTTCGGTTTTCATATTCATGTTTGAAAGTTTTAAGAGGGAAGTTAGTCATTTTTCTAATATTCATACTCGAATTTATATTTTTGAGACAAAATGGTTTTGTATACTACAAATTTCTTTGCGAACTATCAGTTTTCAAACGCACAATTCAGAGTTTCGGTAGAAGAGTTTCCTATTTGTTGTGGGCATCGGAAAATTTCTAAGAACCACCGTTACAGCTAAACAGACTTAAATACTACCCTCGAACTAGTTAGCTACTTTTAAAGGAAAACGGTAGGACTAGTTGGCGTTTTCGCCACAGAGGTCAATTATTTTCAGACATAAAACGCCAGGAAGTCTATAAATCTTCGGACTTTTTGCAGATATTGCAACTCCTATGCCAAACTTAAATTTTAATGCTCAAATTTCAGAGTTTCGGTCAATATGGTTATGTATACTGCAAAGTGATAATTTCTTGTAATTTTTAATATCATAACTGTGAAATTTGCATTTCTATGAGAAAGTTCGGTTTTCATATTCATGTTTGAAAGTTTTAAGAGGGAAGTTAGTCATTTTTCTAATATTCATACTCGAATTTATATTTTTCAGACAAAATGGTTTGGTATACTACAAATTTCTTTGCGAACTATCAGTTTTCAAACGCACAATTCAGAGTTTCGGTAGAAGAGTTTCCTATTTGTTGTGGGCATCGGAAAATTTCTAAGAACCACCGTTACAGCTAAACAGACTTAAATACTATCCTCGAACTAGTTAGCTACTTTTAAAGGAAAACGGTAGACTAGTTGGCGTTTTCGCCACAGAGGTCAATTATTTTCAGACATAAAACGCCAGGAAGTCTATAAATCTTCAGACTTTTTTCAGATATTGCAACTCCTATGCTAAACTTAAATTTTAATGCTCAAATTTCAGAGTTTCGGTCAATATGGTTATGTATACTGCAAAGTGATAATTTCTTGTAATTTTTAATATCATAACTGTGAAATTTGCATTTCTATTAGAAAGTTCGGTTTTCATATTCATGTTTGAAAGTTTTAAGAGGGAAGTTAGTCATTTTTCTAATATTCATACTCGAATTTATATTTTTGAGACAAAATGGTTTTGTATACTACAAATTTCTTTGCGAACTATCAGTTTTCAAACGCACAATTCAGAGTTTCGGTAGAAGAGTTTCCTATTTGTTGTGGGCATCGGAAAATTTCTAAGAACCACCGTTACAGCTAAACAGACTTAAATACTACCCTCGAACTAGTTAGCTACTTTTAAAGGAAAACGGTAGGACTAGTTGGCGTTTTCGCCACAGAGGTCAATTATTTTCAGACATAAAACGCCAGGAAGTCTATAAATCTTCAGACTTTTTTCAGATATTGCAACTCCTATGCTAAACTTAAATTTTAATGCTCAAATTTCAGAGTTTCGGTCAATATGGTTATGTATACTGCAAAGTGATAATTTCTTGTAATTTTTAATATCATAACTGTGAAATTTGCATTTCTATGAGAAAGTTCGGTTTTCATATTCATGTTTGAAAGTTTTAGGAGGGAAGTTAGTCATTTTTCTAATATTCATACTCGAATTTATATTTTTCAGACAAAATGGTTTTGTATACTACAAATTTCTTTGCGAACTATCAGTTTTCAAACGCACAATTCAGAGTTTCGGTAGAAGAGTTTCCTATTTGTTGTGGGCATCGGAAAATTTCTAAGAACCACCGTTACAGCTAAACAGACTTAAATACTACCCTCGAACTAGTTAGCTACTTTTAAAGGAAAACGGTAGGACTAGTTGGCGTTTTCGCCACAGAGGTCAATTATTTTCAGACATAAAACGCCAGGAAGTCTATAAATCTTCAGACTTTTTTCAGATATTGCAACTCCTATGCTAAACTTAAATTTTAATGCTCAAATTTCAGAGTTTCGGTCAATATGGTTATGTATACTGCAAAGTGATAATTTCTTGTAATTTTTAATATCATAACTGTGAAATTTGCATTTCTATGAGAAAGTTCGGTTTTCATATTCATGTTTGAAAGTTTTAAGAGGGAAGTTAGTCATTTTTCTAATATTCATACTCGAATTTATATTTTTGAGACAAAATGGTTTTGTATACTACAAATTTCTTTGCGAACTATCAGTTTTCAAACGCACAATTCAGAGTTTCGGTAGAAGAGTTTCCTATTTGTTGTGGGCATCGGAAAATTTCTAAGAACCACCGTTACAGCTAAACAGACTTAAATACTACCCTCGAACTAGTTAGCTACTTTTAAAGGAAAACGGTAGGACTAGTTAGCGTTTTCGCCACAGAGGTCAATTATTTTCAGACAAAAACGCCAGGAATTCTATAAATCTTCAGACTTTTTTCAGATATTGCAACTCCTATGCTAAACTTAAATTTTAATGCTCAAATTTCAGAGTTTCGGTCAATATGGTTATGTATACTGCAAAGTGATAATTTCTTGTAATTTTTAATATCATAACTGTGAAATTTGCATTTCTATGAGAAAGTTCGGTTTTCATATTCATGTTTGAAAGTTTTAAGAGGGAAGTTAGTCATTTTTCTAATATTCATACTCGAATTTATATTTTTGAGACAAAATGGTTTTGTATACTACAAATTTCTTTGCGAACTATCAGTTTTCAAACGCACAATTCAGAGTTTCGGTAGAAGACTTTCCTATTTGTTGTGGGCATCGGAAAATTTCTAAGAACCACCGTTACAGCTAAACAGACTTAAATACTACCCTCGAACTAGTTAGCTACTTTTAAAGGAAAACGGTAGGACTAGTTAGCGTTTTCGCCACAGAGGTCAATTATTTTCAGACAAAAACGCCAGGAATTCTATAAATCTTCAGACTTTTTTCAGATATTGCAACTCCTATGCTAAACTTAAATTTTAATGCTCAAATTTCAGAGTTTCGGTCAATATGGTTATGTATACTGCAAAGTGATAATTTCTTGTAATTTTTAATATCATAACTGTGAAATTTGCATTTCTATGAGAAAGTTCGGTTTTCATATTCATGTTTGAAAGTTTTAAGAGGGAAGTTAGTCATTTTTCTAATATTCATACTCGAATTTATATTTTTGAGACAAAATGGTTTTGTATACTACAAATTTCTTTGCGAACTATCAGTTTTCAAACGCACAATTCAGAGTTTCGGTAGAAGACTTTCCTATTTGTTGTGGGCATCGGAAAATTTCTAAGAACCACCGTTACAGCTAAACAGACTTAAATACTACCCTCGAACTAGTTAGCTACTTTTAAAGGAAAACGGTAGGACTAGTTGGCGTTTTCGCCACAGAGGTCAATTATTTTCAGACATAAAACGCCAGGAAGTCTATAAATCTTCAGACTTTTTTCAGATATTGCAACTCCTATGCTAAACTTAAATTTTAATGCTCAAATTTCAGAGTTTCGGTCAATATGGTTATGTATACTGCAAAGTGATAATTTCTTGTAATTTTTAATATCATAACTGTGAAATTTGCATTTCTATGAGAAAGTTCGGTTTTCATATTCATGTTTGAAAGTTTTAAGAGGGAAGTTAGTCATTTTTCTAATATTCATACTCGAATTTATATTTTTGAGACAAAATGGTTTTGTATACTACAAATTTCTTTGCGAACTATCAGTTTTCAAACGCACAATTCAGAGTTTCGGTAGAAGAGTTTCCTATTTGTTGTGGGCATCGGAAAATTTCTAAGAACCACCGTTACAGCTAAACAGACTTAAATACTACCCTCGAACTAGTTAGCTACTTTTAAAGGAAAACGGTAGGACTAGTTGGCGTTTTCGCCACAGAGGTCAATTATTTGCAGACATAAAACGCCAGGAAGTCTATAAATCTTCGGACTTTTTGCAGATATTGCAACTCCTATGCCAAACTTAAATTTTAATGCTCAAATTTCAGAGTTTCGGTCAATATGGTTATGTATACTGCAAAGTGATAATTTCTTGTAATTTTTAATATCATAACTGTGAAATTTGCATTTCTATGAGAAAGTTCGGTTTTCATATTCATGTTTGAAAGTTTTAAGAGGGAAGTTAGTCATTTTTCTAATATTCATACTCGAATTTATATTTTTCAGACAAAATGGTTTTGTATACTACAAATTTCTTTGCGAACTATCAGTTTTCAAACGCACAATTCAGAGTTTCGGTAGAAGACTTTCCTATTTGTTGTGGGCATCGGAAAATTTCTAAGAACCACCGTTACAGCTAAACAGACTTAAATACTACCCTCGAACTAGTTAGCTACTTTTAAAGGAAAACGGTAGGACTAGTTGGCGTTTTCGCCACAGAGGTCAATTATTTTCAGACATAAAACGCCAGGAAGTCTATAAATCTTCAGACTTTTTTCAGATATTGCAACTCCTATGCTAAACTTAAATTTTAATGCTCAAATTTCAGAGTTTCGGTCAATATGGTTATGTATACTGCAAAGTGATAATTTCTTGTAATTTTTAATATCATAACTGTGAAATTTGCATTTCTATGAGAAAGTTCGGTTTTCATATTCATGTTTGAAAGTTTTAAGAGGGAAGTTAGTCATTTTTCTAATATTCATACTCGAATTTATATTTTTGAGACAAAATGGTTTTGTATACTACAAATTTCTTTGCGAACTATCAGTTTTCAAACGCACAATTCAGAGTTTCGGTAGAAGAGTTTCCTATTTGTTGTGGGCATCGGAAAATTTCTAAGAACCACCGTTACAGCTAAACAGACTTAAATACTACCCTCGAACTAGTTAGCTACTTTTAAAGGAAAACGGTAGGACTAGTTGGCGTTTTCGCCACAGAGGTCAATTATTTGCAGACATAAAACGCCAGGAAGTCTATAAATCTTCGGACTTTTTGCAGATATTGCAACTCCTATGCCAAACTTAAATTTTAATGCTCAAATTTCAGAGTTTCGGTCAATATGGTTATGTATACTGCAAAGTGATAATTTCTTGTAATTTTTAATATCATAACTGTGAAATTTGCATTTCTATGAGAAAGTTCGGTTTTCATATTCATGTTTGAAAGTTTTAAGAGGGAAGTTAGTCATTTTTCTAATATTCATACTCGAATTTATATTTTTGAGACAAAATGGTTTTGTATACTACAAATTTCTTTGCGAACTATCAGTTTTCAAACGCACAATTCAGAGTTTCGGTAGAAGAGTTTCCTATTTGTTGTGGGCATCGGAAAATTTCTAAGAACCACCGTTACAGCTAAACAGACTTAAATACTACCCTCGAACTAGTTAGCTACTTTTAAAGGAAAACGGTAGGACTAGTTAGCGTTTTCGCCACAGAGGTCAATTATTTTCAGACATAAAACGCCAGGAATTCTATAAATCTTCAGACTTTTTTCAGATATTGCAACTCCTATGCTAAACTTAAATTTTAATGCTCAAATTTCAGAGTTTCGGTCAATATGGTTATGTATACTGCAAAGTGATAATTTCTTGTAATTTTTAATATCATAACTGTGAAATTTGCATTTCTATGAGAAAGTTCGGTTTTCATATTCATGTTTGAAAGTTTTAAGAGGGAAGTTAGTCATTTTTCTAATATTCATACTCGAATTTATATTTTTGAGACAAAATGGTTTTGTATACTACAAATTTCTTTGCGAACTATCAGTTTTCAAACGCACAATTCAGAGTTTCGGTAGAAGACTTTCCTATTTGTTGTGGGCATCGGAAAATTTCTAAGAACCACCGTTACAGCTAAACAGACTTAAATACTACCCTCGAACTAGTTAGCTACTTTTAAAGGAAAACGGTAGGACTAGTTGGCGTTTTCGCCACAGAGGTCAATTATTTTCAGACATAAAACGCCAGGAAGTCTATAAATCTTCAGACTTTTTTCAGATATTGCAACTCCTATGCTAAACTTAAATTTTAATGCTCAAATTTCAGAGTTTCGGTCAATATGGTTATGTATACTGCAAAGTGATAATTTCTTGTAATTTTTAATATCATAACTGTGAAATTTGCATTTCTATGAGAAAGTTCGGTTTTCATATTCATGTTTGAAAGTTTTAAGAGGGAAGTTAGTCATTTTTCTAATATTCATACTCGAATTTATATTTTTGAGACAAAATGGTTTTGTATACTACAAATTTCTTTGCGAACTATCAGTTTTCAAACGCACAATTCAGAGTTTCGGTAGAAGAGTTTCCTATTTGTTGTGGGCATCGGAAAATTTCTAAGAACCACCGTTACAGCTAAACAGACTTAAATACTACCCTCGAACTAGTTAGCTACTTTTAAAGGAAAACGGTAGGACTAGTTGGCGTTTTCGCCACAGAGGTCAATTATTTTCAGACATAAAACGCCAGGAAGTCTATAAATCTTCGGACTTTTTGCAGATATTGCAACTCCTATGCCAAACTTAAATTTTAATGCTCAAATTTCAGAGTTTCGGTCAATATGGTTATGTATACTGCAAAGTGATAATTTCTTGTAATTTTTAATATCATAACTGTGAAATTTGCATTTCTATGAGAAAGTTCGGTTTTCATATTCATGTTTGAAAGTTTTAAGAGGGAAGTTAGTCATTTTTCTAATATTCATACTCGAATTTATATTTTTCAGACAAAATGGTTTGGTATACTACAAATTTCTTTGCGAACTATCAGTTTTCAAACGCACAATTCAGAGTTTCGGTAGAAGAGTTTCCTATTTGTTGTGGGCATCGGAAAATTTCTAAGAACCACCGTTACAGCTAAACAGACTTAAATACTATCCTCGAACTAGTTAGCTACTTTTAAAGGAAAACGGTAGACTAGTTGGCGTTTTCGCCACAGAGGTCAATTATTTTCAGACATAAAACGCCAGGAAGTCTATAAATCTTCAGACTTTTTTCAGATATTGCAACTCCTATGCTAAACTTAAATTTTAATGCTCAAATTTCAGAGTTTCGGTCAATATGGTTATGTATACTGCAAAGTGATTATTTCTTGTAATTTTTAATATCATAACTGTGAAATTTGCATTTCTATTAGAAAGTTCGGTTTTCATATTCATGTTTGAAAGTTTTAAGAGGGAAGTTAGTCATTTTTCTAATATTCATACTCGAATTTATATTTTTGAGACAAAATGGTTTTGTATACTACAAATTTCTTTGCGAACTATCAGTTTTCAAACGCACAATTCAGAGTTTCGGTAGAAGAGTTTCCTATTTGTTGTGGGCATCGGAAAATTTCTAAGAACCACCGTTACAGCTAAACAGACTTAAATACTACCCTCGAACTAGTTAGCTACTTTTAAAGGAAAACGGTAGGACTAGTTGGCGTTTTCGCCACAGAGGTCAATTATTTTCAGACATAAAACGCCAGGAAGTCTATAAATCTTCAGACTTTTTTCAGATATTGCAACTCCTATGCTAAACTTAAATTTTAATGCTCAAATTTCAGAGTTTCGGTCAATATGGTTATGTATACTGCAAAGTGATAATTTCTTGTAATTTTTAATATCATAACTGTGAAATTTGCATTTCTATGAGAAAGTTCGGTTTTCATATTCATGTTTGAAAGTTTTAGGAGGGAAGTTAGTCATTTTTCTAATATTCATACTCGAATTTATATTTTTCAGACAAAATGGTTTTGTATACTACAAATTTCTTTGCGAACTATCAGTTTTCAAACGCACAATTCAGAGTTTCGGTAGAAGAGTTTCCTATTTGTTGTGGGCATCGGAAAATTTCTAAGAACCACCGTTACAGCTAAACAGACTTAAATACTACCCTCGAACTAGTTAGCTACTTTTAAAGGAAAACGGTAGGACTAGTTGGCGTTTTCGCCACAGAGGTCAATTATTTTCAGACATAAAACGCCAGGAAGTCTATAAATCTTCAGACTTTTTTCAGATATTGCAACTCCTATGCTAAACTTAAATTTTAATGCTCAAATTTCAGAGTTTCGGTCAATATGGTTATGTATACTGCAAAGTGATAATTTCTTGTAATTTTTAATATCATAACTGTGAAATTTGCATTTCTATTAGAAAGTTCGGTTTTCATATTCATGTTTGAAAGTTTTAAGAGGGAAGTTAGTCATTTTTCTAATATTCATACTCGAATTTATATTTTTCAGACAAAATAAAATGGTTTTGTATACTACAAATTTCTTTGCGAACTATCAGTTTTCAAACGCACAATTCAGAGTTTCGGTAGAAGAGTTTCCTATTTGTTGTGGGCATCGGAAAATTTCTAAGAACCACCGTTACAGCTAAACAGACTTAAATACTATCCTCGAACTAGTTAGCTACTTTTAAAGGAAAACGGTAGACTAGTTGGCGTTTTCGCCACAGAGGTCAATTATTTTCAGACATAAAACGCCAGGAAGTCTATAAATCTTCAGACTTTTTTCAGATATTGCAACTCCTATGCTAAACTTAAATTTTAATGCTCAAATTTCAGAGTTTCGGTCAATATGGTTATGTATACTGCAAAGTGATAATTTCTTGTAATTTTTAATATCATAACTGTGAAATTTGCATTTCTATGAGAAAGTTCGGTTTTCATATTCATGTTTGAAAGTTTTAAGAGGGAAGTTAGTCATTTTTCTAATATTCATACTCGAATTTATATTTTTGAGACAAAATGGTTTTGTATACTACAAATTTCTTTGCGAACTATCAGTTTTCAAACGCACAATTCAGAGTTTCGGTAGAAGAGTTTCCTATTTGTTGTGGGCATCGGAAAATTTCTAAGAACCACCGTTACAGCTAAACAGACTTAAATACTACCCTCGAACTAGTTAGCTACTTTTAAAGGAAAACGGTAGGACTAGTTGGCGTTTTCGCCACAGAGGTCAATTATTTTCAGACATAAAACGCCAGGAAGTCTATAAATCTTCAGACTTTTTTCAGATATTGCAACTCCTATGCTAAACTTAAATTTTAATGCTCAAATTTCAGAGTTTCGGTCAATATGGTTATGTATACTGCAAAGTGATAATTTCTTGTAATTTTTAATATCATAACTGTGAAATTTGCATTTCTATTAGAAAGTTCGGTTTTCATATTCATGTTTGAAAGTTTTAAGAGGGAAGTTAGTCATTTTTCTAATATTCATACTCGAATTTATATTTTTCAGACAAAATAAAATGGTTTTGTATACTACAAATTTCTTTGCGAACTATCAGTTTTCAAACGCACAATTCAGAGTTTCGGTAGAAGAGTTTCCTATTTGTTGTGGGCATCGGAAAATTTCTAAGAACCACCGTTACAGCTAAACAGACTTAAATACTATCCTCGAACTAGTTAGCTACTTTTAAAGGAAAACGGTAGACTAGTTGGCGTTTTCGCCACAGAGGTCAATTATTTTCAGACATAAAACGCCAGGAAGTCTATAAATCTTCAGACTTTTTTCAGATATTGCAACTCCTATGCTAAACTTAAATTTTAATGCTCAAATTTCAGAGTTTCGGTCAATATGGTTATGTATACTGCAAAGTGATAATTTCTTGTAATTTTTAATATCATAACTGTGAAATTTGCATTTCTATGAGAAAGTTCGGTTTTCATATTCATGTTTGAAAGTTTTAAGAGGGAAGTTAGTCATTTTTCTAATATTCATACTCGAATTTATATTTTTGAGACAAAATGGTTTTGTATACTACAAATTTCTTTGCGAACTATCAGTTTTCAAACGCACAATTCAGAGTTTCGGTAGAAGAGTTTCCTATTTGTTGTGGGCATCGGAAAATTTCTAAGAACCACCGTTACAGCTAAACAGACTTAAATACTACCCTCGAACTAGTTAGCTACTTTTAAAGGAAAACGGTAGGACTAGTTGGCGTTTTCGCCACAGAGGTCAATTATTTTCAGACATAAAACGCCAGGAAGTCTATAAATCTTCAGACTTTTTTCAGATATTGCAACTCCTATGCTAAACTTAAATTTTAATGCTCAAATTTCAGAGTTTCGGTCAATATGATTATGTATACTGCAAAGTGATAATTTCTTGTAATTTTTAATATCATAACTGTGAAATTTGCATTTCTATTAGAAAGTTCGGTTTTCATATTCATGTTTGAAAGTTTTAAGAGGGAAGTTAGTCATTTTTCTAATATTCATACTCGAATTTATATTTTTCAGACAAAATGGTTTTGTATACTACAAATTTCTTTGCGAACTATCAGTTTTCAAACGCACAATTCAGAGTTTCGGTAGAAGAGTTTCCTATTTGTTGTGGGCATCGGAAAATTTCTAAGAACCACCGTTACAGCTAAACAGACTTAAATACTATCCTCGAACTAGTTAGCTACTTTTAAAGGAAAACGGTAGACTAGTTGGCGTTTTCGCCACAGAGGTCAATTATTTTCAGACATAAAACGCCAGGAAGTCTATAAATCTTCAGACTTTTTTCAGATATTGCAACTCCTATGCTAAACTTAAATTTTAATGCTCAAATTTCAGAGTTTCGGTCAATATGGTTATGTATACTGCAAAGTGATAATTTCTTGTAATTTTTAATATCATAACTGTGAAATTTGCATTTCTATGAGAAAGTGCGGTTTTCATATTCATGTTTGAAAGTTTTAAGAGGGAAGTTAGTCATTTTTCTAATATTCATACTCGAATTTATATTTTTCAGACAAAATGGTTTGGTATACTACAAATTTCTTTGCGAACTATCAGTTTTCAAACGCACAATTCAGAGTTTCGGTAGAAGAGTTTCCTATTTGTTGTGGGCATCGGAAAATTTCTAAGAACCACCGTTACAGCTAAACAGACTTAAATACTACCCTCGAACTAGTTAGCTACTTTTAAAGGAAAACGGTAGGACTAGTTGGCGTTTTCGCCACAGAGGTCAATTATTTTCAGACATAAAACGCCAGGAAGTCTATAAATCTTCAGACTTTTTTCAGATATTGCAACTCCTATGCTAAACTTAAATTTTAATGCTCAAATTTCAGAGTTTCGGTCAATATGGTTATGTATACTGCAAAGTGATAATTTCTTGTAATTTTTAATATCATAACTGTGAAATTTGCATTTCTATTAGAAAGTTCGGTTTTCATATTCATGTTTGAAAGTTTTAAGAGGGAAGTTAGTCATTTTTCTAATATTCATACTCGAATTTATATTTTTGAGACAAAATGGTTTTGTATACTACAAATTTCTTTGCGAACTATCAGTTTTCAAACGCACAATTCAGAGTTTCGGTAGAAGAGTTTCCTATTTGTTGTGGGCATCGGAAAATTTCTAAGAACCACCGTTACAGCTAAACAGACTTAAATACTACCCTCGAACTAGTTAGCTACTTTTAAAGGAAAACGGTAGGACTAGTTGGCGTTTTCGCCACAGAGGTCAATTATTTTCAGACATAAAACGCCAGGAAGTCTATAAATCTTCAGACTTTTTTCAGATATTGCAACTCCTATGCTAAACTTAAATTTTAATGCTCAAATTTCAGAGTTTCGGTCAATATGGTTATGTATACTGCAAAGTGATAATTTCTTGTAATTTTTAATATCATAACTGTGAAATTTGCATTTCTATTAGAAAGTTCGGTTTTCATATTCATGTTTGAAAGTTTTAAGAGGGAAGTTAGTCATTTTTCTAATATTCATACTCGAATTTATATTTTTGAGACAAAATGGTTTTGTATACTACAAATTTCTTTGCGAACTATCAGTTTTCAAACGCACAATTCAGAGTTTCGGTAGAAGAGTTTCCTATTTGTTGTGGGCATCGGAAAATTTCTAAGAACCACCGTTACAGCTAAACAGACTTAAATACTACCCTCGAACTAGTTAGCTACTTTTAAAGGAAAACGGTAGGACTAGTTGGCGTTTTCGCCACAGAGGTCAATTATTTTCAGACATAAAACGCCAGGAAGTCTATAAATCTTCAGACTTTTTTCAGATATTGCAACTCCTATGCTAAACTTAAATTTTAATGCTCAAATTTCAGAGTTTCGGTCAATATGGTTATGTATACTGCAAAGTGATAATTTCTTGTAATTTTTAATATCATAACTGTGAAATTTGCATTTCTATTAGAAAGTTCGGTTTTCATATTCATGTTTGAAAGTTTTAAGAGGGAAGTTAGTCATTTTTCTAATATTCATACTCGAATTTATATTTTTCAGACAAAATGGTTTTGTATACTACAAATTTCTTTGCGAACTATCAGTTTTCAAACGCACAATTCAGAGTTTCGGTAGAAGAGTTTCCTATTTGTTGTGGGCATCGGAAAATTTCTAAGAACCACCGTTACAGCTAAACAGACTTAAATACTACCCTCGAACTAGTTAGCTACTTTTAAAGGAAAACGGTAGGACTAGTTGGCGTTTTCGCCACAGAGGTCAATTATTTTCAGACATAAAACGCCAGGAAGTCTATAAATCTTCAGACTTTTTTCAGATATTGCAACTCCTATGCTAAACTTAAATTTTAATGCTCAAATTTCAGAGTTTCGGTCAATATGGTTATGTATACTGCAAAGTGATAATTTCTTGTAATTTTTAATATCATAACTGTGAAATTTGCATTTCTATGAGAAAGTTCGGTTTTCATATTCATGTTTGAAAGTTTTAAGAGGGAAGTTAGTCATTTTTCTAATATTCATACTCGAATTTATATTTTTGAGACAAAATGGTTTTGTATACTACAAATTTCTTTGCGAACTATCAGTTTTCAAACGCACAATTCAGAGTTTCGGTAGAAGAGTTTCCTATTTGTTGTGGGCATCGGAAAATTTCTAAGAACCACCGTTACAGCTAAACAGACTTAAATACTACCCTCGAACTAGTTAGCTACTTTTAAAGGAAAACGGTAGGACTAGTTGGCGTTTTCGCCACAGAGGTCAATTATTTTCAGACATAAAACGCCAGGAAGTCTATAAATCTTCAGACTTTTTTCAGATATTGCAACTCCTATGCTAAACTTAAATTTTAATGCTCAAATTTCAGAGTTTCGGTCAATATGGTTATGTATACTGCAAAGTGATAATTTCTTGTAATTTTTAATATCATAACTGTGAAATTTGCATTTCTATTAGAAAGTTCGGTTTTCATATTCATGTTTGAAAGTTTTAAGAGGGAAGTTAGTCATTTTTCTAATATTCATACTCGAATTTATATTTTTCAGACAAAATGGTTTTGTATACTACAAATTTCTTTGCGAACTATCAGTTTTCAAACGCACAATTCAGAGTTTCGGTAGAAGAGTTTCCTATTTGTTGTGGGCATCGGAAAATTTCTAAGAACCACCGTTACAGCTAAACAGACTTAAATACTATCCTCGAACTAGTTAGCTACTTTTAAAGGAAAACGGTAGACTAGTTGGCGTTTTCGCCACAGAGGTCAATTATTTTCAGACATAAAACGCCAGGAAGTCTATAAATCTTCAGACTTTTTTCAGATATTGCAACTCCTATGCTAAACTTAAATTTTAATGCTCAAATTTCAGAGTTTCGGTCAATATGGTTATGTATACTGCAAAGTGATAATTTCTTGTAATTTTTAATATCATAACTGTGAAATTTGCATTTCTATGAGAAAGTTCGGTTTTCATATTCATGTTTGAAAGTTTTAAGAGGGAAGTTAGTCATTTTTCTAATATTCATACTCGAATTTATATTTTTGAGACAAAATGGTTTTGTATACTACAAATTTCTTTGCGAACTATCAGTTTTCAAACGCACAATTCAGAGTTTCGGTAGAAGAGTTTCCTATTTGTTGTGGGCATCGGAAAATTTCTAAGAACCACCGTTACAGCTAAACAGACTTAAATACTACCCTCGAACTAGTTAGCTACTTTTAAAGGAAAACGGTAGGACTAGTTGGCGTTTTCGCCACAGAGGTCAATTATTTTCAGACATAAAACGCCAGGAAGTCTATAAATCTTCAGACTTTTTTCAGATATTGCAACTCCTATGCTAAACTTAAATTTTAATGCTCAAATTTCAGAGTTTCGGTCAATATGGTTATGTATACTGCAAAGTGATAATTTCTTGTAATTTTTAATATCATAACTGTGAAATTTGCATTTCTATTAGAAAGTTCGGTTTTCATATTCATGTTTCAAAGTTTTAAGAGGGAAGTTAGTCATTTTTCTAATATTCATACTCGAATTTATATTTTTGAGACAAAATGGTTTTGTATACTACAAATTTCTTTGCGAACTATCAGTTTTCAAACGCACAATTCAGAGTTTCGGTAGAAGAGTTTCCTATTTGTTGTGGGCATCGGAAAATTTCTAAGAACCACCGTTACAGCTAAACAGACTTAAATACTACCCTCGAACTAGTTAGCTACTTTTAAAGGAAAACGGTAGGACTAGTTGGCGTTTTCGCCACAGAGGTCAATTATTTTCAGACATAAAACGCCAGGAAGTCTATAAATCTTCAGACTTTTTTCAGATATTGCAACTCCTATGCTAAACTTAAATTTTAATGCTCAAATTTCAGAGTTTCGGTCAATATGGTTATGTATACTGCAAAGTGATAATTTCTTGTAATTTTTAATATCATAACTGTGAAATTTGCATTTCTATTAGAAAGTTCGGTTTTCATATTCATGTTTGAAAGTTTTAAGAGGGAAGTTAGTCATTTTTCTAATATTCATACTCGAATTTATATTTTTCAGACAAAATGGTTTTGTATACTACAAATTTCTTTGCGAACTATCAGTTTTCAAACGCACAATTCAGAGTTTCGGTAGAAGAGTTTCCTATTTGTTGTGGGCATCGGAAAATTTCTAAGAACCACCGTTACAGCTAAACAGACTTAAATACTATCCTCGAACTAGTTAGCTACTTTTAAAGGAAAACGGTAGACTAGTTGGCGTTTTCGCCACAGAGGTCAATTATTTTCAGACATAAAACGCCAGGAAGTCTATAAATCTTCAGACTTTTTTCAGATATTGCAACTCCTATGCTAAACTTAAATTTTAATGCTCAAATTTCAGAGTTTCGGTCAATATGGTTATGTATACTGCAAAGTGATAATTTCTTGTAATTTTTAATATCATAACTGTGAAATTTGCATTTCTATGAGAAAGTGCGGTTTTCATATTCATGTTTGAAAGTTTTAAGAGGGAAGTTAGTCATTTTTCTAATATTCATACTCGAATTTATATTTTTCAGACAAAATGGTTTTGTATACTACAAATTTCTTTGCGAACTATCAGTTTTCAAACGCACAATTCAGAGTTTCGGTAGAAGAGTTTCCTATTTGTTGTGGGCATCGGAAAATTTCTAAGAACCACCGTTACAGCTAAACAGACTTAAATACTATCCTCGAACTAGTTAGCTACTTTTAAAGGAAAACGGTAGACTAGTTGGCGTTTTCGCCACAGAGGTCAATTATTTTCAGACATAAAACGCCAGGAAGTCTATAAATCTTCAGACTTTTTTCAGATATTGCAACTCCTATGCTAAACTTAAATTTTAATGCTCAAATTTCAGAGTTTCGGTCAATATGGTTATGTATACTGCAAAGTGATAATTTCTTGTAATTTTTAATATCATAACTGTGAAATTTGCATTTCTATGAGAAAGTTCGGTTTTCATATTCATGTTTGAAAGTCTTAAGAGGGAAGTTAGTCATTTTTCTAATATTCATACTCGAATTTATATTTTTGAGACAAAATGGTTTTGTATACTACAAATTTCTTTGCGAACTATCAGTTTTCAAACGCACAATTCAGAGTTTCGGTAGAAGAGTTTCCTATTTGTTGTGGGCATCGGGAAATTTCTAAGAACCACCGTTACAGCTAAACAGACTTAAATACTACCCTCGAACTAGTTAGCTACTTTTAAAGGAAAACGGTAGGACTAGTTAGCGTTTTCGCCACAGAGGTCAATTATTTTCAGACATAAAACGCCAGGAATTCTATAAATCTTCAGACTTTTTTCAGATATTGCAACTCCTATGCTAAACTTAAATTTTAATGCTCAAATTTCAGAGTTTCGGTCAATATGGTTATGTATACTGCAAAGTGATAATTTCTTGTAATTTTTAATATCATAACTGTGAAATTTGCATTTCTATGAGAAAGTTCGGTTTTCATATTCATGTTTGAAAGTTTTAAGAGGGAAGTTAGTCATTTTTCTAATATTCATACTCGAATTTATATTTTTGAGACAAAATGGTTTTGTATACTACAAATTTCTTTGCGAACTATCAGTTTTCAAACGCACAATTCAGAGTTTCGGTAGAAGAGTTTCCTATTTGTTGTGGGCATCGGAAAATTTCTAAGAACCACCGTTACAGCTAAACAGACTTAAATACTACCCTCGAACTAGTTAGCTACTTTTAAAGGAAAACGGTAGGACTAGTTGGCGTTTTCGCCACAGAGGTCAATTATTTTCAGACATAAAACGCCAGGAATTCTATAAATCTTCAGACTTTTTTCAGATATTGCAACTCCTATGCTAAACTTAAATTTTAATGCTCAAATTTCAGAGTTTCGGTCAATATGGTTATGTATACTGCAAAGTGATAATTTCTTGTAATTTTTAATATCATAACTGTGAAATTTGCATTTCTATGAGAAAGTTCGGTTTTCATATTCATGTTTGAAAGTTTTAAGAGGGAAGTTAGTCATTTTTCTAATATTCATACTCGAATTTATATTTTTGAGACAAAATGGTTTTGTATACTACAAATTTCTTTGCGAACTATCAGTTTTCAAACGCACAATTCAGAGTTTCGGTAGAAGAGTTTCCTATTTGTTGTGGGCATCGGAAAATTTCTAAGAACCACCGTTACAGCTAAACAGACTTAAATACTACCCTCGAACTAGTTAGCTACTTTTAAAGGAAAACGGTAGGACTAGTTGGCGTTTTCGCCACAGAGGTCAATTATTTTCAGACATAAAACGCCAGGAAGTCTATAAATCTTCAGACTTTTTTCAGATATTGCAACTCCTATGCTAAACTTAAATTTTAATGCTCAAATTTCAGAGTTTCGGTCAATATGGTTATGTATACTGCAAAGTGATAATTTCTTGTAATTTTTAATATCATAACTGTGAAATTTGCATTTCTATTAGAAAGTTCGGTTTTCATATTCATGTTTGAAAGTTTTAAGAGGGAAGTTAGTCATTTTTCTAATATTCATACTCGAATTTATATTTTTCAGACAAAATGGTTTTGTATACTACAAATTTCTTTGCGAACTATCAGTTTTCAAACGCACAATTCAGAGTTTCGGTAGAAGAGTTTCCTATTTGTTGTGGGCATCGGAAAATTTCTAAGAACCACCGTTACAGCTAAACAGACTTAAATACTACCCTCGAACTAGTTAGCTACTTTTAAAGGAAAACGGTAGGACTAGTTGGCGTTTTCGCCACAGAGGTCAATTATTTTCAGACATAAAACGCCAGGAAATCTATAAATCTTCAGACTTTTTTCAGATATTGCAACTCCTATGCTAAACTTAAATTTTAATGCTCAAATTTCAGAGTTTCGGTCAATATGGTTATGTATACTGCAAAGTGATAATTTCTTGTAATCTTTAATATCATAACTGTGAAATTTGCATTTCTATTAGAAAGTTCGGTTTTCATATTCATGTTTGAAAGTTTTAAGAGGGAAGTTAGTCATTTTTCTAATATTCATACTCGAATTTATATTTTTCAGACAAAATGGTTTTGTATACTACAAATTTCTTTGCGAACTATCAGTTTTCAAACGCACAATTCAGAGTTTCGGTAGAAGAGTTTCCTATTTGTTGTGGGCATCGGAAAATTTCTAAGAACCACCGTTACAGCTAAACAGACTTAAATACTATCCTCGAACTAGTTAGCTACTTTTAAAGGAAAACGGTAGACTAGTTGGCGTTTTCGCCACAGAGGTCAATTATTTTCAGACATAAAACGCCAGGAAGTCTATAAATCTTCAGACTTTTTTCAGATATTGCAACTCCTATGCTAAACTTAAATTTTAATGCTCAAATTTCAGAGTTTCGGTCAATATGGTTATGTATACTGCAAAGTGATAATTTCTTGTAATTTTTAATATCATAACTGTGAAATTTGCATTTCTATTAGAAAGTTCGGTTTTCATATTCATGTTTGAAAGTTTTAAGAGGGAAGTTAGTCATTTTTCTAATATTCATACTCGAATTTATATTTTTCAGACAAAATGGTTTTGTATACTACAAATTTCTTTGCGAACTATCAGTTTTCAAACGCACAATTCAGAGTTTCGGTAGAAGAGTTTCCTATTTGTTGTGGGCATCGGAAAATTTCTAAGAACCACCGTTACAGCTAAACAGACTTAAATACTATCCTCGAACTAGTTAGCTACTTTTAAAGGAAAACGGTAGACTAGTTGGCGTTTTCGCCACAGAGGTCAATTATTTTCAGACATAAAACGCCAGGAAGTCTATAAATCTTCAGACTTTTTTCAGATATTGCAACTCCTATGCTAAACTTAAATTTTAATGCTCAAATTTCAGAGTTTCGGTCAATATGGTTATGTATACTGCAAAGTGATAATTTCTTGTAATTTTTAATATCATAACTGTGAAATTTGCATTTCTATGAGAAAGTTCCGTTTTCATATTCATGTTTGAAAGTTTTAAGAGGGAAGTTAATCATTTTTCTAATATTCATACTCGAATTTATATTTTTCAGACAAAATGGTTTTGTATACTACAAATTTCTTTGCGAACTATCAGTTTTCAAACGCACAATTCAGAGTTTCGGTAGAAGAGTTTCCTATTTGTTGTGGGCATCGGAAAATTTCTAAGAACCACCGTTACAGCTAAACAGACTTAAATACTACCCTCGAACTAGTTAGCTACTTTTAAAGGAAAACGGTAGGACTAGTTGGCGTTTTCGCCACAGAGGTCAATTATTTTCAGACATAAAACGCCAGGAAGTCTACAAATCTTCAGACTTTTTTCAGATATTGCAACTCCTATGCTAAACTTAAATTTTAATGCTCAAATTTCAGAGTTTCGGTCAATATGGTTATGTATACTGCAAAGTGATAATTTCTTGTAATTTTTAATATCATAACTGTGAAATTTGCATTTCTATGAGAAAGTTCGGTTTTCATATTCATGTTTGAAAGTTTTAAGAGGGAAGTTAGTCATTTTTCTAATATTCATACTCGAATTTATATTTTTCAGACAAAATGGTTTTGTATACTACAAATTTCTTTGCGAACTATCAGTTTTCAAACGCACAATTCAGAGTTTCGGTAGAAGAGTTTCCTATTTGTTGTGGGCATCGGAAAATTTCTAAGAACCACCGTTACAGCTAAACAGACTTAAATACTATCCTCGAACTAGTTAGCTACTTTTAAAGGAAAACGGTAGACTAGTTGGCGTTTTCGCCACAGAGGTCAATTATTTTCAGACATAAAACGCCAGGAAGTCTATAAATCTTCAGACTTTTTTCAGATATTGCAACTCCTATGCTAAACTTAAATTTTAATGCTCAAATTTCAGAGTTTCGGTCAATATGGTTATGTATACTGCAAAGTGATAATTTCTTGTAATTTTTAATATCATAACTGTGAAATTTGCATTTCTATTAGAAAGTTCGGTTTTCATATTCATGTTTGAAAGTTTTAAGAGGGAAGTTAGTCATTTTTCTAATATTCATACTCGAATTTATATTTTTCAGACAAAATGGTTTTGTATACTACAAATTTCTTTGCGAACTATCAGTTTTCAAACGCACAATTCAGAGTTTCGGTAGAAGAGTTTCCTATTTGTTGTGGGCATCGGAAAATTTCTAAGAACCACCGTTACAGCTAAACAGACTTAAATACTATCCTCGAACTAGTTAGCTACTTTTAAAGGAAAACGGTAGACTAGTTGGCGTTTTCGCCACAGAGGTCAATTATTTTCAGACATAAAACGCCAGGAAGTCTATAAATCTTCAGACTTTTTTCAGATATTGCAACTCCTATGCTAAACTTAAATTTTAATGCTCAAATTTCAGAGTTTCGGTCAATATGGTTATGTATACTGCAAAGTGATAATTTCTTGTAATTTTTAATATCATAACTGTGAAATTTGCATTTCTATGAGAAAGTTCCGTTTTCATATTCATGTTTGAAAGTTTTAAGAGGGAAGTTAATCATTTTTCTAATATTCATACTCGAATTTATATTTTTCAGACAAAATGGTTTTGTATACTACAAATTTCTTTGCGAACTATCAGTTTTCAAACGCACAATTCAGAGTTTCGGTAGAAGAGTTTCCTATTTGTTGTGGGCATCGGAAAATTTCTAAGAACCACCGTTACAGCTAAACAGACTTAAATACTACCCTCGAACTAGTTAGCTACTTTTAAAGGAAAACGGTAGGACTAGTTGGCGTTTTCGCCACAGAGGTCAATTATTTTCAGACATAAAACGCCAGGAAGTCTACAAATCTTCAGACTTTTTTCAGATATTGCAACTCCT